>CM020178.1:27403711-27481045 GCA_009805545.1 Oryza longistaminata | reverse complement strand
AAAAAAAAAAAGAAAGAAAAATCAAATTCCTCAACCATCCATTAATGGTTACAACTTACAAAATGCTTTCGCGACTCGAGCGGAGGCTTCGCGTGCACATGCCTAGCTGCGCGACGAATTGCGACATGGCCACCTCCTGCCCACCGTCGGTGGCGGTGGTGGTGGTGGTGAGGCCGGCCTGCGGCGGCGGAGGAGCCGCACGCGGGTCCTCGGCGTGGGGTGGCAGCTTGGCCGACGACGACCCCCCTCTCTTCCTCCCGAGCATGGCCATAGCTCGTCTTAGCTAGCTTCACCGTACCGATCGATCGATCGCGCGCGGGTGGTCGCCCGGCCGGCGATAAGCTTGCCACTGACGAATGAATGAGAGAGACGGAGCTTGTTGCTGGAGGCGACTGGGAGACGTGCTGATCCCTCCGGCTAGCTAGCGAGCGGAGGCCCCCGCTTATGTACGTACGACACGCGCGGCGCACGGTCAGACTTGGAGGAGGGGTTGGGCTGCCGGGGGCTCGCCTGTGGCCACATGTATGTGCGATGCGGGTCGGGACTGGGCTCGAGCGCGCGCGCGCGGGGTCAAGCGTCTCCGGTCGAGCGACACGGACACGGTACGACGACGACCGAAACCCAATAATCTCGTCGCAGTGGCGGCTACTAGTACTCCCCCTGCTACAAAATATTCCGTCTGTATAAACAAACCTAAAACCTAATATGAACTGTGATATTTTATACTTCGTCGAGTAAGTTGTTAAGTTGTTATGGCTTTTTTTCTAATCAAACTTTTTTAATTTGGATTAAGTTTATAGAAAAATTAGCAACATCTAGAATATCAAATTAGTTTCATTAAATCCAGCATTTAATATATTTTGATAATATGTTTGTTTTATGTTTAAAATATTTTTCTATGAATTTAGCTAAACATAAAGAAAATTAACTAGGAAAAAGGTGAAATGACACACGGAGAAATTAGTACTCCCTCCATCCCATTTTAAGTGCAGCCATGAGTTTTCATGTCTAACTTTGAACATCCATCTTATTTAAAAATTTCTCGAAAAAATTTTAAAAACATAAGTCACGCATGATCATCTCATAATAACAAAAATATTAATTATAAAAATTTTCAAATAGGACGGACGATTAAATTTGGATACGAAAACTCAGGATTACATTTTAAAATGGGACGGAACAGTTTACCCGAAACAAGAGATCGCACCATCGGTCGCACTGCACAGGAAGGCCAGGGCCGAAAGATTCCCGTGAGAAATGGATAACCGTTTACGCGAGATTCTACGGTCTTTTTACGTAACCGGCTGGTCGAAAGGGATCGCCTCACGTGAACGGTCACAGGTGCGTCCGTGCGTATAGTAACCACGCAGTTGCGCGATTGCTTAGCCTTCAGGTTTGCTGACTTGGCACGTCTGTACGTGTAGTAGAGCGTGAACAAACGGACGGACGCAAATCATCCGAGGACAAAGTGAAGCCATTAAGCGAAACGAAATTAAGATCGAGTTTACATTGGAGTATAAACGGAGCGAAGAAACAAACAACGCTGTAGAATACGTCCTTGAGACGGATAGTAGCTAGTGGGCTAGGGTGTGTCAGTGTCTGGTTTAGGTGTGTCAGTGTCAGTGTCAGGTTTACCAAATCGTTTAGGTGGGGTTTTTGTCATCTTATGTTTGATGGTTACCGCGATAAATATATGACGTGTGGTTACCGTGAGTTATACATAGATTTTTAAAAACTGAGAATGTTACAGTACGTAGTAACCGCATGGTTTTTTAAACTCTTGTTAGTGTATTCCTCTGCCACACCCGTGACCCGGAAATGCGCGTTCTCCGTGTGGTCACAGCCTCACGCTGGTCATCGGCTCATCGCCTTGCCATGCAAGCTAGTGCACCTAGACTTCATTTATTTTGAAGTTGGAAATTAACAACCAGTTTTGGTGATTAAAGGTAAAGCTTATACTACCAAAACTGTATAAAGATAGTTATTCTCTGCATTTCCCCTGATTAACTCTAACTCAATAATGGTGGAACGTATTATTCAGGGTGATTTTTGCCTTGTAACCTTACTAGTAGTAGTACTTGCTTGACGTATATACAATTTGAAGATAACTCATGTACATGTAAATAATAAACATCCATACGTCGGCACTTTGAAATCATGTGACAGTACTCCGCAAAGTTCAAATAATACTAGTACCAATCTCCATCGAGGGATGTGTTTAGTTCACGCTAAAATTGGAAGTTTGGTTGAAATTAGAACGATGTGATAGGAAAGTTAGAAGTTTATGTATGTAGAAAAGTTTTGATGTGATGAAAAAATTGGAAGTTTGAAGAAATATTTTGGAACTAAACACGGCGGAGATTATATTCCACCTGATCTGAAGATTTAGACAAATGTAAAGTAGACTTGTTTCATTACTGTATAATAATGGTAAGGTCATACGAGGAGGGATGTGCACTGTACTTGGCCTGAGTAGATCAAGTCCTGTTGCGTCACTGCATGCGCATGGTCACGGCATCTTGAGTTGACTCAGGTGTTTATATGGGAGCACCTTTAATTTCTTCAGTGTTGCTCAGATTGGATCTAGCGTGGGTTCCTGCATCTATAGAGAGCTACAGAAAGAAAGATGGCCCTAAGCTAAAATGGAAAAACTAAAAAAAGAGCCAGGGCAGAGATGCCACTTAGGGTGTGTTTTTAACGCCAAAATTAGAAGTTTGTTTGAAATTGAAACGATGTGATGGAAAAGTTGTAAGTTTGTGTATGTAAAAAAGTTTTGATGTGATATGAAAAAGTTGGAAGTTTGAAGAAAAATTTTGGAACTAAACTCGGCCTTAATTTAGTGATACGTTAGCTGGTACTTAAGTATAACCGAGCCAGTCTCAACTCTCAAGCTAAAGTTAAGGCAACAGGGAGTACATGCCCAGATACCCTATATTCTAAACTTCTACTAATATTCATGATGAACCTTTTTTTTTTATTAAATTCATGATGAACCTTAATGTCAGAATCAACCATTTGATTCCTAAAAACCAACATCCCATGCATGTTGGTTCAATCAAGCGCACATTTACTTCTATTATTACTTCTACTTTTTTTTAGAGAACATGCAATTTTCATTACCCGGCTTTGCATGAAACTGAAGAAAACAAAAAGGTTTTTATACAGAAACAACAAACGGGAACTAAACAGAAATCTAACTAGACTAGCAGGATCGGCTGGGGATTCCAGCTTGCCAATACATTGCAGTAATACAGTTTGAAAACATACCCAAAATCCAGCTTCCATCTTCAGGCATCAACAAAAGCCAATCTTCAGTGCCAGCCCAAAGAGGCAGACAGCAAACATCACACAGCACAAGACAGTCTATTACTGCATATTTTATCAGGTTCATTGTTCAGTTTATCAAATTAGGGCATGTTTAGATCAATTTGCTGCGGCAAATTTTTTTGGTAAAAGTTTTGGTAGCAAAAGATTTGGCATTGAATTTTACAAGTTGGTGTTTAGATACATGGTAAAGTTTTGCCATTAATTGCTGTTGTCTCTCTCATGCACGGGCCCGATGCTTCTTTTTTTTTTTTTGCTAAATTTGCTGCTATGGACTCCCAAACTACAAATGTCAACTTGCCTACTTTTTGCTACTAGTGTTTAGATCATTTTGCCAAAAAGTGATCCAAAACGGCAAAACTTTTGCTATTTTGGAGGATCTAAACAGGCCCTCGGTTTGCAAACACCCCACTTATTTTGTAGGTACACGCTCCAACGCCACCACAATTAATTCATATGCTGCCTTCGTTTTTTAATATAAAACATCGCTGAATTTTGGCATACAGTTAACCATTTGTCATATTTAATTCTTGCTGCAAACATCTAAAAATATAAACCATGCTTAAAGAACCTCGTCACAATAAAATAAATGATAATTAAATAAACTTTTTTTTAAAAAAAAACATACTACAACGGCCCTAATCCAATGTACAACCAATGTACATGGGCCATGGATGTGTATGTAGGTTGTACACGTACAAGGATGTTATTTCCTTTGCCTCATATTAAGTATTTTTAGCTCATTCTATTTGTACCAAAATAAGTTCATTTTTAGAGTAATCATTGCATTGAAGTTTGTAAAAGTAGGTAATAATTGTATTGGGAGTAGTTAAAGTAATAAAGTTATATTAAGCTTTGATAAAACAAGAGTATTTTAGTTTTTTTCTTTTGTATTGGTATGTGTGAGATAGATGAAAAATAAATTTATTTTGTAACGGAGATACTCCAGTAACTATTCTTCGCTCTTGCACTTACATAAACTATCTGACCGAGTGACCGTGGGCTCTCTCTTTCAGCGTTTCACCGAGAGCTCCGCTACTGGACCGTACTGGGCCGGATGTCCCCCAGTCACGGACAGAGCCCGTTTAATGATCATGCCCACGCATGACGCATCGAACATTATCCGAGTCTCCGAGACACTGAACTGTGTGAACTCCCCAACATGCCTATCAACCGGCCAACCGGGAGTCCGGGACACCAGCACAACTGCACAAGGCAAAACTTCAAAGGCCGCATAGTAGCGCTACTCGTAGTAGGTAGGCAAACCATCGCGCGTGCCGCGTAGTACGTGCGGGCTGGGAGCTGTGCCGAGACCCGGCCGCACGGGGCACACGCCGTTCCGCAATTCGACGGCGGCGGGCTGTAGCCTGTACCCTGCAGGCGAGGGCGTACGAGACGGGTTGTCCAGTTTGTCACGTCACGTAGGCCATGGCGGGCCGGCCGTGTGCCCAGGCATCTCCGCCTATGGCCGGCAGGCGGCAGGCTGGGTGGTGGACGCTAGCGCCGGTCACGCGTAGCGCGTGTGCGCGTGTGTGGGCCGCGCGCGGGCGCAACACAACGGGAACGCTTTGTGCCTTTGTTGGTGCCAGCTTTCCGGGAGGTCCCGGTTGGCAGCAGCTTGTGTCTTTGTACATGGGTGGGGATCGGACAAGGCCATGCAGGGAGCCAGGGATCATGGATCAATCGGGGCAGGGCATTACACACCAGTACACCACACGTGTCGACCCATGGATGCATCCTAAACATGCCTATAGGAGTATTTCAGATCCAGTAGCCATGCAATTTCGATTTTCATGTTTGATCTGGGGCTAGCTAGTTTGCTCCGTCAACCGGTTGATCTCCAAGCACACGTTATTTCGTTGCTGTGGCAGCCAGGTTTATCCAGTACTATCCAGTATCCACAAGTCCAGGAGTGGCAGGGACGGCAAAACTTGAAGCGGATAAGATTCTGTAACTTTCACCTACGATGGCCAAAGCTAGTTGGACCGTAGGAGTAGTATGTGCCAATGGGACATGTACATCACTGCATCAGCAACAGCTAGCTTGCCGGTGAGCAGCGAACATGCAAATTCATCCAAGGGCGCGTGGTGCCGGCGAAGCTAATTCGAAACATTCAATCCGAATTGTCTCTGCAAACAAGGTGCAAACTACTCTTCTTTGTTTTGGGACACTTGCACGGTGCAACTAGGAGTACTTAAGTTAAATCCAGGGAGATGATCAGCAACAATGACAATGCATTGATCTTTTCTTTTAAAACGCAAGTGACAAGGCAGTGGCAGCGTGACTAAACCAAGTAGCTGTACGGTGCCTTAACATCCCGGCCGACGATCAACAGGCTGAATGCCAGGTAAAACATGGTGTCTCGTCACGCGGAGTCACGAGGGGACTTGCGCATATATTCCATTGCATGATATATTGATGATTGGTGCCATTGCTCAGCCATTCGCGGCCTCAGCGCCATGAGATCATACAGATGCATTAGCTGCCCGCTGCTTGCCTGCCTGAACTACAAACATGGCAAGGCCTTTCGCATGATTCCTTAATTAAGATCAGACGAGGTTCTTTTCCACGCGCAGTTGGCAATCCTCATCATAGGACGATTCCTTGTTCATGCAAATCAAACATAATATTGCCCAAATCCTAGCTAGTAGTAATTAAGAAGTTCATCAATTATTAGTGGAGCAAACGTATGTACGACCGGTCGTTCACGAACCTACCTTGATTTCCTACGGAAGCACATGCGTGACGACTGACAATGTGATATGCTTAAGTTCTTTCTTATGTTGCCCATGCGCCGTGAAATAAAACCATCAATTGTGTTTGTAACGTATTTTAGCTCGCTTTATAACGGGGCAGTTTATTTCACCGGATACAAACCGACTCCTCTCGTTTGCATTAAAAAAAAAGTTATCCATTCAAAAAGACAATCAAACAGCACGGAGAGCTAGAACACCACTTGATTACCAGCTACGTACCCCTAAAAAACATATTTTGGTCCTGGCCGGGCCGAACCGGCGAAAAGCAGAATATTGTTCCAGCCTTGAGGGCCGGGGCAGCCTTGTGAATCACACAGCACGATCCGCGGCCGGCAGCGGCGTCCCCATCCCTCCCACGTTCCCCACCTTCGCCCAAAGGAAAGCAAAGGTACGTAACCGCACGAGGCACGTGACCCTCGCCCGCAGGCGCGCAGCAAGCCAAGCCACGGACTTTACACCTCGCACCGACAGCTCCACCCCGGCGCGATCGCGACCGCGACCGCGTCCTCTCCCGCTCCTCCGGCCCCGCACCGCACGCCACCCCACCGCGCCGCGCGCGCGCGACGATAGGTCGATAGCTCACGGAGCCCACCACCGCTCGCCGATCCGCCGGCACGACAGGGAGAGTGAGAGAGAGAGAGAGAGAGGAAAAGGCACGAGAGGTGTGGATATGGTCATGATCCCGGCCGCCCGGTGACCCCCCGTGCGCGCGGCTGCTTTGCGTTGCTTTCCTCTGCTTTCTGTTCCATCCATCGCCAGGGCCCCCCCGCGGCCGCACAGGCCGTCACACGCGCGCGCCCGCGGCACCGCAAAGTTGACAGCAACGCACATGCGCCCGCGCCATAGCGGTACGGGGCTCGGCACGACGACGGCTTTGGAAACATGGCGCTTGCTATACGCTTCCGGCCCCTCGCTCGGCTCACGCGCTCCGGCCGTGAATGGCGCCGGGCGCCGCGAGAGCGTGTACTCGATGGCAAAAGTGGGTCGAGGCACAAGCACTGCACAACACAAAGCGCGGGCACGTACACTGGCACACGTACAGACGTACTCCCTTCATCCAAAAAAAGACAAATCCTAGTTTCCGTGCCCAACGTTTGTCCGTCCGTCTTATTTAAAAAAATTATGAAAAAAATTAAAAAGACAAGTCACGCATAAAATATTAATCATGTTTTATCATCTAACAACAATAAAAAAACGAATTATAAATTTTTTTTATATAAAACGGACAGTCAAAGTTGGCCACGGAAACCTAGGATTTACTTTTTTTTTTGGGACGGAGGGATTACTGATGATTGACACCGTGCACCTGGCTGACCCAACAAATTGACTCGCTTGAAAAAAAAAATGATGGTTGGACGAGGGCTAAAGACAAGCAGGTCGTACGGCTGCTATGTCGATCGACCAGTTGACATGATAGGCACCGTGAGTTCGGTCAAACCCCTTGCCATTGGTCAAGCTGGTGAACAAATGCTCATCACCCCCACCGACAAATATCTTGGATGATGAGGATCCAATGGATGAAGCGTGGCAAAACTCTTTGGGGCAATTACGTTCTTGTCCTTACTCTGTGAGTCAATTGTGATTTTGCTCCTATTTTTTAGTGTTTGTGATTTTGCCCCTGTTTTTTCGAAATGAAGGAGTGGGGTGCCCCTATGCTGTTAAAACTGGCTAACGGTGTTACATGGGCGACACAATGACGAGTATACTCTTGTGCAAATATGTGTTCACTTGTGTATTTGCCCGTTTTGAGTTCAGCTTTCAACGGAACTTTACAAATGTTTCGAAGTGAACTTTGCTATACTTGAAATTTATAAAAGTTTGACTATATTTCAGCAATAGCTTAGCAAATATCACAAAATTTCAACAGGATTCCAACATGATTCCAACAATAATTAGACAAGATTTCATTACACAAAATTTCAACATACTTTGAAAGAGATCTCATTGAATTTCAACACAATGTTAGCTAGCATCACAAAGTCCAGCAACAGCACCATTGGTCGTCCCTGAGCTCCCCTTCGCGCCGGACCACACTGGCCCGCGGTCGCCGCCTCGCCTCCCTTCGTGCCGGCCAGTGGTTGCTGCCGCAGCGCTGGCCCGCAGTCACCGTCTCAACATACTCCATCTGTCCAAATGTCCAGATTCATAGTCAGGTTTGCCTTTTTTTTTGACAAAAGAAATATATAGACTAGTCCTAAAATCTGCTTTAATAAAATTAAAAATATATTACTATATATTATAATAGAAAATCATATTGGGAGACTACGTCATTGTCCAAAACAACCATGGGCGGAGCTAGAACGGAATGGAGGATGGTGCCACTTGCTTAATTTACTCTACTTTAGATCGAATTTAAGCTGATACGGGTGCCTAAGTTTGTATTGAGGGGGTGCATACATGGTGAAAATGGATGAGGTATAGCTAAAAAGTTTTCTTGACCGGGTTCCTGGGCGCCCCCTTAATATACTCTACATCCACCCTTGAAAACAACGTGAAATTATTAAACTGGAAAGAGTGTTTAAAATAAGGCAAAATTTGCTACAGGACACTCAAAGTTTGTGGCATTTGCTGGCACTCAAAAAACATGTATTAGCTGCTGGACACTGCAAAAATGTGGTAATTAGCTGCTGGACACCCGCCTCGTTATTATATTATTTCCGGTGGAAACAGAGAGAGAAAGAGCGTTGAAAGTACCGAAATGCCCCTAGACACTGTTCTTCTTCCTGCTTCTCTTCTCTTTTCTTTCTTCTCCTCTCTTTTCTTCTCTTCTCTTCTTCAACGGCGTCACTCTCGGGCCACCTACCGCGAGCGCTGCTCCGCCCTGCTGTGCTCGCTTCGGCCCGTGCTCCCAGGCCTCCTCGTCGCGCTCCCTCGCAGTCTCTCGCGGCGGCCCTCGGAATCGGCGATGAAGGACGTCGCCGATGGGACGCTGTTGCCGCTCTACCGACCGCCGTCCCGCCCGGCATCTACCCCCTCTGCCGCCCCGATCCGCGCTTGTCCAGGAGGCTCACCAAAGTTATTGGAAGGGATCGTCGAGGCTTGGACAGCAGCGGCTTCGGTTGGAACGGCTCAACGGCGAGGAAAAACTCTGTGTTGACGACAACGGCTCGATCTACTTGAAGAGCTACCATGTATGCACACGGATGGTGTTATGGACGTCCTAGGGAGCTTCTATGCGCGATGGATTGAATGGTGGCTCACTGGAGCGGGTGGAATCGAATATGGAGCTTGCCGGCCGGAGTTGGAGAAGATGATGCCGATCTCCAAGCTCGCTGCACCATTGGCTAGGTTTCTTTGGGGCTTCCGAAGAGGAGGTCGTCGTGATGAAGATGGTACGGTGGCTCGGCCTTAGCTTCACCCGATCGACGGGAACGGCGGCGATGCTATCGCGGCAGTGACGCTCAGAGCGCACTCCAGGGCAGCGAGGGCATGATCCGCGTTCCCGTTTAACCTCTGCATGGAATGGGACGAAATTAGATGGAACGGAGATGGCATCAAGCGAAGATTGAGGAACGCAGAAAGGAGAGGGCGATCGTGGCTCATCGGCGCTGACGGCGATCGTCGTCTTCACCGAGGGGCATGAGTAACGGCAAGAGAGCGGCATGAGGAAGAAGAGGAAAATAGAAAGAGATGATATGTGAGATTGACAAGTGTGCCCATGGGCAAACTTGTCTTTAACCAATGTTTCTCTCTCCGTTTCTACCGGAAATAATATAATAATGAGGTGGGTGTCTAGCAGCTAATTACCACATTTTTGCAGTGTCCAGCAGCTAATACACGTTCTTTGGGTGTCTCATAGCAAATGCCACCAACTTTGAGTGTCCTATAGCAAATTTTTGCCTTTAAATAAAAAGTAAATTTAAGTATACGAAATATCATACATATATCTAACATGACATTTGGATACCAAGAGATATGTGTATCAGATCACCTTACACCATTTTGGTGTTTATGATACGAACTTTATATTGGTTGCATTCTTGGTTTTATTAACAACAAATAAACCAATGATTTCATAGAGAATACAAAACCTATAGAGTTATTTACCCGATTACCGTAGGGATTCTCAAATGTACAATCTTCTTATCCTATCTCATAATCAGGCATCTAGACCTCCGTAAACATGTTTTTCCTTCTTTGCTAATGCATAACATAGTCTATAAACAAACCAAAATAGAACAAACCAAAATAGAAAGCTATCTCATATCTCATATAAAAGAAAACACTATACTGAAAATAAACTATGCTCCAAATCGTCTATAAGAACTTGTCCCTTAAAAGGCATCTGCAACAATAGTATCACAAACAAGTTACTACAATGTCTCCTCAACCGTCCCCACTATTTTAAAAACAATCTAAAGATAAACATGTGATTATATAAACTAGAAACATAAAGTGTCATAGTGGATTGACAGGTTACAAACATGCGGTGATTCAGATAACCATGTGTGGTTCATGATTGTTGTTAGCTAGGTGAATCCACTGTAAGGCGTCAACAATTATAATGAAGTATTTTGAAAGTGTTCACAGCTCTGCACATCTATTATCTATTATCCTGATGTGAGATACAACAAAGATATGCCTTACATATCTCTTCAATATTCATGACGCAATATTAGATGAAAAATATTAAACAAAGTAAACCGAGTGTTACGATGACTCCATATCTGTCGTTTTGATGAGACACGCAAATCTTGTTGATATTCATGACGTGGTATTGGATGCCAACTCAAGTTGATAATCAAAGACAAATGTATTACGACTTTTGTGATTTTATCATTAAAAAGTTCTTGCCGTAAACTCTCTTGCACTATTAAAACACACAACGGTCAAATACTATAGCTATTATTAGCAAAACATAGCCAGTAATCCTATTCCCCAAATACATCTCTCTCTCTATACTAATCTCATTAAATTTCACGTTCTCGCTGTCACAAAAGATAAAAAATAATGCAATAAAAACTAATGTAACTTAATATTAACTACTCCCCTTTCTCAAATATAAGTATGCATGTGTGCTCTTTAAAAGTAATCTCACAAATACAAACCCACTTAAAAATTCCGTACTTGCAATTAAACTACACAAACAAACTGCCTACGCGGGTTCATTTCATACAACACCCACCCTCGGCCGGCCGGTTCGTCCTCCCTGTAGTCTGCAAGTGCCTAGAGCATCTCCAACAGTCTCTCTATCTCCCTCTCCAAGTTAAAATTTAGCAAGTTTAGACAAAAAAAAAAAAACACATCCAACAGACTAGCCAACCGGCCAAACTCCCTCGCGCTGGCTAACTTTGGCCAGCCAAAGTTGCCTGGCCAATCGTGGGTCCCACGCCTTTTCCCCTCTCCCGAAGCTGAAGATGCCGTGCAGAGGATGATGGGAGGAGCGAGCCGTCGAGCACGCCAGGCGCAGCGCCCTCCGCTCCTCCTCCTCCCTGCCGCGGCGACGTCGACGAGCCCCGGCGCCGCCGGTGGCACAGCAGCAGACGCCTATGGATTCGCCGCCGCCTGCGAGATGTCCAGCAGCAATCCCACAAGTCACAAATGAATCAAGAACCCCAAATCCTTCCTATACTCAACCAAGTATAGGTCAGCGATTTTTCTCCCAACCCTCAAATGTAAAGAACCAGGAACAAGACTGCACAACAACAACGTGCAATCGAACATCCAGCAATCCGAGATCCCCTCCCAGCCATACCAATCGTATCTCTCCGCCTGCTCGGCGAGCTTGGCCAGGCGCACCACCTTCTCCCTCTCCTCCATCTTCTTCACTTCCCAGCAATGGATTTGCCTGCAACGGCTTCTCCTCTTCTGGGATTGCTGCCCGGTGGCGCGCGCGCGCCGTCCTCCCGCGCTGGCGCCGCCTCCGTCGCCCGCGTCGCTCCTGCCGACGCCGCCTCCATCCCCGCGCCGGCGCTGCTCCTGCCCACGCCGCTCCACCGACGCCGCTCAGGGCGGGGTGGCGCTCCCGCTGGAGAGAGGAGAACAGCCACAGGGAGAAGTGGGTAAAGTACCAAGACACTGACAGATGGACCCACTATTAAACTGGAGAGTGATGGAGATGCTGTTGGAGTAAACCTAGATTTGGGTCCCTAAATTTTAGCAAATTACCAAATAGCATAGTTGGAGAGTTAAAAATTGCCACTCTCTTAGAGATGCTCTTACCAGAGCCACTGACCGCGCGGGTCGCTACTCTCGCCACAGTAGCTTGCCCCAGTGCGTACCGACGCCTCCCCAACAGCTGGAGGAGCCGCCGTCCTTCCTTCCTTCCTCCGTCGCAGCCAGATTCTTCCTCTCCTCTCCTCTCACTGACCCGCCCCGCCTCTCCTCTCTCGCCGCGCTCTCGTTAAGTTTCTCTCCGGAGTCTCGAACTCTCAACCACTTCCCTCCTCGTCGTCGTCTCCTCCTCCCACTCCCCTGTCCGCGTCTCGGCTGACTCGGCGACTGACCGCGCGCCACCCCGCCTGACGGCTGAGCACGCCGCGCGCCGGCCTGACCCTGGTCAAGTGGCGACGCCGCGAGCGACGGGTTCGTCGTGGGTGTCGCACGTGGCCTCACCCTCCCCGGTCCCTTGAATCCTCGCCTCCGCCTCCGCCACCGCACCTACCAACCCACTACCGCCAAATCGCGCGCTGCGACTGCGAGCGATCGAGGCGGCCTAGCCTGCGGGGGGCTGCCTGGGCGACGTGGCCGGCCCGCGCTCCTCTCCGAATCCGAAGCCGCTGCGCAGAGCGCACGCCCTCCTCCCCGCCGGAAGCGGAGCAGGGCGCCTCGGAATCTTCGCCAGCCCGTGCTCCGGTCGGTCATCCCATCTGCTGGATTGTCGTGGAGCGGAGCGGAGCGTGAGTGGAGTGGAGATCCGTCCTGACCGCTCTCCCGTGTCGGTAAGCCACACCTCCGCGACCTGCTTGGATTCGTTTCGTGCGCCTCTGATCTAGCTTGTGCGTAGTGAGCTCTGCTGTGAGCAATCTGAATCCAATTCCCGGGGGGGGGATTAGCGCAAATGCGTCCATTCTGTCGCGGATTTGTTTACGGGTTCGGTGACTTCGGCCCTTGTGCTTCACACCGCGCAAAAGATCTCTCGGCGTCCTCGTCTCGTGGCACCATGGGATAGGATGCGAGGTGCGTGACGCGTCCATCCTGATCCTGCCCGTTTTTGGGGGCAGAAACAGCCGCTGCAGCGAGGGTGCCGGGCTATAGTTAGTTACACAATTGCGTCGTAATTTACGGAATTATTGACCGTACTTCGTTACTGTGTGCCAAGGAGCTGAGCTACTGTAGTTGTTTTATGCGTACTACTTTTATTTTTGACTGGTGGTTTTACTAAGGTGCTCAATTCATGGATAAGGCCCTGTTAATGATCCCTTGGAATAATTGACTGCAAGTTTTGGCCGACAGCAGGCACAATGGCCACATCTACTGGGATAACAGTGGGTGGGTGGAATTGTTGGCCATGCTTGCTAACAACTTGATGTTTTTGCAACATATTTGCATGTTATCCTGGAACATTGCGATAAGGTTGAAGCGGAATCACAATTTTTCATGTTGATACGTTTGGGACTCTTATTGCCTTAAGGATGCACATCAGCTGATAAAGCGCGTATGTGATCCACTTCTGTTTAGTTTCTAATGCATCATTGTAGACCATCAAGTTGACAACTGAACCAATGACAAAAGTTGCCCTTTCTCCTGGGAGAAACAAAGACCTCATGCAGTTCACATGTTCCCACTTTTTTCAGTTAGATGTTACTATCAAATGCTCAGTTGATTTTGAGAAAATTAAAAAGTTGTTTTTTCTTTCTGAACTTTGCTTGTTTTACTGTATTGGTAAACGGCCTACCAGGAGTTAATTCATTTTTATTATTAAGAAAACAATGTTCTCTGTTGCTTCATTAATTTAATAGGCGACAAAATTTACTGCTGGAACTTGATTAAGGAAGCAGTAGTTATAAATACATTGAAACTGGTTTTTTTGTTTTGGAGCCGCTGATTAGTTTGGTGATACTTTAACGAGGATGAAATAGACAAGAGAACTCTTTAGATGGACTCACTAGGAGAAGTTTATTCTAGTGGTTCATAATTTTCTGATATTTTATATTAACATCTGTTTTGTTTGACAGATACAGACTAGTTTGATCAGTGGTGGTGTTAAATACGAAGTTTTTATCATATAACATTTGGAAACATGCATAAGGGGACTCTCACGTCTTGGAAATGAGTAATTCCATTATCTGAAAAATGGACGATACACCAACTAGTTCGGGGAAATCCGAAGTGAATTCATGTGAACCAAGTTGGTGGCCACCAGACTTTTTGGCAAAGATAGAATCTGTTTCCTTATCTAGAAAACAAAGTGTATTTTCTGATAAAGAACCTCGAAGCAATTTGCGATCCTCATCATGGAAGGCTTCTCAATTACTGTGGTCAGCGGGGACTTATTCAGGGTTCATCCCTAATGGTTTCTACTCAATAATTCCGGTAAGGAACTTTCTCTGAACGATTCCCTTTTGTTCCTTGGGGATATATTTTAGGAAAATAACCACCCTAGATTACCTGTGACATGTCATAGGGCATTTTAGTTAGATGTTTGTTACTTCATGTAAGCCATGCATTTTCTGTAAAAGATGTTTAGTTCTCCAGCTAAATTGTTAACATTGGGCTTGATTTGCATATTTTATTGTTCTGGGCCTCCAGGTGTTTTTGTGGTTTTGTTTAAGTTAACAGTTTCAAAGATGGTCTATTCTACATAGTTTCCTTTTCTTGCTATGTTGGGTAGATCTTGGTTAACATTTTTTTGGTAACTTAGCATTGTACACCGTTTTATCATTGCCAAATCAGGAAACAGAACAAATTTATGTTTCAAGGAAAAAATCTTTCAAATGCCTTAACTTCAATGAGGAAGCAAGTTCATATAGACTAAGGATCAAGGAAAGAAAAAAAAGAATATGCATGTTATGTTTCAGAATGGTTATCTTCTCTTAATCATTAAATTCAGAGTTTTAGTGAAGTGTTGCTTTGTTTCATTTCTTTGTGAGCTTTGATATTCTCATTTTTGTTGTTATGAAGTTCTCTGTCCTGTGATGCATTCATACAGGATAAAAAGCTGAAGGAAAATTTCCCAACAATACCATCACTGGATGACCTTCAAACTCTTGAAGCAGATGGACTTAAGGCTGACATAATTATTGTGGACGTTGAGAGAGATAAGAAGCTTTTCATGTTGAAACAGCTTAGTGGCGCACTTGTGAAAGGATTAAACTCTAGTCCAGCTTTGGTGATAAAGAAAATAGCTGGCTTGGTAAGTTTTTCAGAAATTATAAAGTGGATATAGTTTTCTATTTCCCACATGTGCAATTTCCCACTATGAGCTCACCTTATGAATCATCAATGGTCAATATTATTCTAACATCTTTGGGCACTTTTGGTGCCTACAGATGTGCTGAATTTATTTGTCTTAAAACTTGCAAGTTATTCTGGAACAGGTTTTTGACTGCTTCAAGAGCCTAGATCCTGATGTAAGTCCTGCAAGATCTCCAACTGAAGATAATCATTTCTTTGGAAACAAAGGGCCACAACTTCTAGGGCAGATAAAGCATGGATCATGCCGACCCCGAGCTATCCTGTTTAAGGTTCTTGCAGATGCTGTTGGTCTTGAGAGTAAACTTGTAGTGGTATGTTGACTTCCTTTACATTCTTCTGCATATTCCATGTTCTTTATCGTAAATCAAGCATTCATGTCTTTCATAGGGTCTACCTGATGATGGTGGAGTTGGATTTGTGGATTCCTACAAACACATGTCCGTGGTTGTTTCACTGAACTCTATGGAGCTGCTAGTTGATCTTATGCGATTTCCAGGGCAATTAATCCCGTTCTCAGCCAAGGCTATCTTTATATCGCATATCTCTGCTGCTGGCGAGAGTGATTCAGCTGAAAATGACTCATGTGATTCCCCTCTTGAGCCCAACAGTCCTCTGTATGGATTATCAGATAAAGTTGAAGCTGAAGGGTATGAGTATATGTCAAATTTCTCCTCTTAGTTCTCTGATTCGGTTCTTCTCGACCTTTTCCAATATTGTAATTTATCCATTGTTGACTATGTTGATAGTTAATGATTCGATCATTGGAGAAAATAATGAATGTAATTGGTGATGGTCCATAGTAACATTTTAGTTTCCATGCTGAATGTCTAGCGGAATACTTTAGAAAGAAAACAAGTCAACCATGGCTGAACTGCTATCTTAATTATTGGAAAAACAACAGATCCATATTTTTTTCAAGGCAATTTTCCACTATACTGAATAGTGATCATTGTCATTTGCATGCATTATTGGGCTGGTAGAAGTGCTTCTAAATACAAAGTCGTGTAATAAAACTATAACATCAAATATTCCTCTAGTGCTATAACATCAAGTATTCTTCTAGCATATGTGCATTTGTTTCATTTAGGAAAAAATGTTTGTAAGATATGTTGATATATGGCCCTCACTTGTTTTAGGTGGTTGATTGGAACCTTATTGATAGTTTACTGGCTACATAGGTCAATCTTTACATCAGTGAAATAAAGGGAAATGTATAGAACATTTGACTCTGAGAATTTTTTGTTGCCATGATTTAAGTGTCAACATCAAACATATACAGAAATTGAACAGAACAAAATCACTTATGGATATTTCAAGTAGTACAACTGTGGAAAGTAGTAGAATTCAAAAATCAGACAGGTCCTGTATTTTATTTATTTCTTTTCTTGCTGACTTGCAATTTTAATATTAGTTTGATAGAACAATCTAGAGTTTTTAATTTGAGCAAGATGAAAACTTCCCATTTCAATCTCAGTGCAGAATTGAAGCTTCATCAAATCTATCTGGGCGTTCATTGCGCAATGTTATGTTGAGGTCAAGAACATTTTCCGAGGGGAAATTGAGGTAGCACATAACTGATATAATAGATTGCACCGCAATGGTCTGATGCTTGTGTCAATAGTTTTGTCTGCCTTGTTCAGTGCATTTTCTAAGAAGGTACTGGTTGCTTGGTTCTTTGAAACAGCACATCATGCAGCGAGCCAAATATTGCAAATGCCTTTTGGAGGCGAAGCCAGAGAAGAGGAGTTGCTGAAGAACCTCGTGGCGCTAGTTCAAGGTATCCTCTCAAATCTAGTCATTGATTACGCTAACCATATTTTTAAAATCCTTGTATTGTTTTCGGTTACAATTGCTGCTCATAACAGATTCTTGTTTTTAGGTTTCAAAGAGTTCTTTCAGAGGAGAAATGTTTTTATTTTGGGGGCGATATGCAAATGTACTTAACTACTTATATGCCTCTATGGAAATAATCACTAATATTACCAGAATTATTACATTGTAGTTGTGGTTACTTTCACGATTGTAGTTTGTTTCTTTCCTGTGTTTCGGCTAGTAGTGAGCAGTAACGTAACATGTCTTTCTTTTCTTTCATTGCCTTCCTACCTGTTTCATGTGTTGCTGCTATTTTCACGCTCTATGTTTCTCCTTTTGTTTTCTGGTGTAGCCCTGAGCATCCATTAATGAAGACAAGGGCAAGATCTATACTAGGTGGCGAGCAACATTCATTTCAGGAATATGCAGAAAGTGGAGTTACATCAAGGTTTGACAACTGATCTTTTTCATTTTCTGAAGTTTGCATGTTTTCCTCAATTCTTTTCTGTGAAACAATATTGTTAAAAGTGCATAAATTCTCCACTGCTGTCTTCAGTTTACTGTCATATCCCTTTTGTTTTTCTTTTAGCTAGGTGCAATTTTATATATTTTAATGTTACAAATGTAAGTCTTCCACATAATTTTGATCGAAATCTACTTAATTTTTGGGTTATTCTTCATAGTGGCAAACCATTGAGAGCAGATTTTGTTGCATATCTGATGTCCATTCACGTCATACGTTAGCTTTCTGCCCAGCATTCTGGGATAAACATTTAACAGGAATAAATTCTTGGATGTTTAACTGATATTTTGGACATTGATAAGAGTGTATAAAGTACAACCTTGGCCACTAATTGTTATAATATAATTGTAAACTTGATAAAACTATAACATTATGAAAATGTTTTTCATGACAAATGTATGCATATGTACATACATCCAATCTTAGCATTTAAAAATATATTTATATTCAGTTTTGAAATTTTGACTTCATACATGTCCAAAACAACATGTTTGTGACCACAGGGAATAACATTTTTCAATGACTTAGTGTATGAGTTGCTATTGATACTTAACACTTACCTACCCTTTTCATGGTATGCATATGTACATACATCCAATCTTAGCATTTAAAAATATATTTATATTCAGTTTTGAAATTTTGACTTCATACATGTCCAAAACAACATGTTTGTGACCACAGGGAATAACATTTTTCAATGACTTAGTGTATGAGTTGCTATTGATACTTAACACTTACCTACCCTTTTCATGGGTCAAACATTTGTCTTGAACATGTTTCAACTCAGTCTCTTTTACCCTTTTTGTGAACCTTCTTATTCATTTGACAAGCCAAGAACACACTTGCAGATCAGATGGTCTAGGTGGTGCATCAACATCTAAAACTCGAAGAATACGGGGAAGAAGCATTAGCATCACGCCTGAGATCGGAGATGACATTGTGAGGTAATTCTTATTTTGAACTATTCTGACGATATTTGAGATGGCATATTGTTTTCAAAGTTGTATTGTATAGCTGCGCTTGTTGCTTTCAACCAAAATATATTGATAATTTTCTTTTAGTTGTATTTGATTCTAGATATCCTTAAGCATTTGTCTGTATTTTGCTAGATATCCTCAATGAGTATCAGGAATTCATTGTTTCAATCTTAAATCTTTGACAGGGCGGTTCGGGCTATGAATGAAACACTAAAGCAAAATCGCCTCCAAAGGGACCATGTTAATGAAGGTTCACCCTCGTATGTTGGGGAGGACCAAAACAATTCAAGTGATTGCCCAAATAATGTATGTTCCTGCAAGTTCCATTGTTTAATCTTATCTATATTGGTTCTTTATTCCTTGGGAGTTGGAAATATGACTTATTTTGCTCATAATTTCATTTCAATTTAGGATGATACATCTGGAGGAGTTGTTGCTACCAACAATGGCCCAAGGAACCGAAATGGTTCCACTCAGAAAGCTATGTCATTGCCTTCTTCTCCTCATGAATATAGGGCACAAATTTCTGAAACAATCAATCCTTGTGATTTTGTAAGTAAAGAAAAGATGGTATTGGCGTGGAACAAGGTTTTGCAGAGTTCCCCATTTCTCAATAAACCTTTATTGCCCTTTGAAGAGTGGAACATAGATTTCTCTGAGCTAACAATTGGCACTAGGGTTGGAATAGGCAAGTTACTTGAACTTCCTCAGCCAAAGTTACCGAAGTCTATTGTAAACTGTCAGCCTACCTGCTATGCTTGTGTTCTTGACTCTTCATCTTGTTGCTACTTTTGCTATGCTGCTTTCTCTTTCTAGCATGTTTTCAAAATGAACAAAAACTAAACACAACATGGCTAGTTATTTTCTCCTTAGCTATTACCAACTTCCTGTAAGAATTAGATCCATCAAACTTGGTGTTGAAAAATGATCCAATAAATTCAATCTCCCATAAGATATGACTTGCTATTGTTATTTGTTTCCATATCCACACTTTATTGAATATGTTTGGTTCAGTCAAAATTTACTAACACAAAAATATATATATATATATATATATTGGATACCGCAACTGCAAAGTTGAACAGCGATTTACTTTCTGAGGATCATGATGTCACCAACTTTTGATTCTATCATTCTTTAGACCATTTAATCGAGCTTACTCATCCATGGTATTGATAAGCATTATGAATATGAATGTAGGAATATTAACGGGAATGATGCTAAACATGTTATGCCTGAACCATTTGATATGTTGTTTCATACTTCAATGTGTGCTTTTATTTTGGGAAAGCTTTCTTATGAAAAATTTCCTTTCTTGTTTGCCTGGCATGTTTTAACATTTTTGTCACCTTGTCAAATTACTTCATCAGGATTCTTTGGAGAGGTTTTCCGTGGTATATGGAATGGCACTGATGTTGCTATCAAAGTATTTCTAGAGCAGGATCTGACAACTGAAAACATGGAGGATTTTTGCAATGAGATATATATCCTGAGGTACCTGTACTATGCTTGCTTCTGTATTATTGGCAGCCTTCTTTCTAATCATAATCTGCACACTAACTTTGAGAACTTCACTATTTCCTTTCAGCCGGCTGCGGCATCCAAATGGTAAGGACTCGCTTTGATTAAGTCAAACTACAATACTCAGCAGCTCTGCACTAGCATGCAACTGCCATAAATCACGAGTTTCTAAAGCAAATTCCATATCTGTAGTTATATTGTTTCTTGGGGCATGCATGGTACCACCACACTTGTCAATGGTAACAGAATATATGGAAATGGGATCGCTGTACTATCTCATCCATATGAGTGGTCAGAAAAAGAAGCTCAGTTGGCGCAGGAGGTTGAAAATTGTTCGTGATATCTGCAGGTTAAATCTTTCTCATTGTGCAATATCTATTACTACTATGTATTCCTATTAGCTGGTATTACATATTATAAACTTTCAGAAGATTCTGATATAATTCTCTTGTCATGCGGACATCATTTCATAGCCCTCCTTTAGCATTCATTCTCATCTGACAAATTATTTTGTTTACTTAAAAGGGGCTTGATGTGCATACACCGCATGAAGATAGTTCACAGGGACCTGAAAAGTGCAAATTGCCTTGTGAATAAGCATTGGACCGTCAAGATATGTGATTTTGGCCTTTCCCGAGTGATGACTGATAGTCCTATGACTGACAACTCCTCTGCTGGCACCCCAGAATGGATGGCCCCTGAGCTTATAAGGAACGAACCCTTTACAGAGAAATGTGATATTTTCAGCCTTGGTGTGATCATGTGGGAGCTATGCACATTGAGTCGTCCTTGGGATGGGATCTCCCCAGTTCAAGTAAGCACCCATCCACTTTGTATCAAAACAGTTGCATCATGAATAATAGCTGATAAAAAGTTATATTCCCTGAAGCTTATGATGAATCTTTCTCTCTAGCTACATGATCAGTTAAAAAAATGCATGCATCATGTTTCCAGTTTGTTGATGTACTTATATATGGCCAACACAGTTCCTTTGACATGGCATTGTTGCCTGAACTTCATGAATTTGGTCCACTGTAGGTGGTATATACTGTTGCAAACGAAGGTTCACGGCTCGAGATTCCTGAAGGACCTCTTGGCAAGTTAATTGCAGGTAATGGTGTTTTTATATGACAGATGTTTCAATTGGGTTATTCCAGTGTTCAGAGTCATGTCGCACCAACATGCATCGGCTTCAGTTATAGCTTAGCAAAGTGTTTGCTTTTGTTTGATGCAGATTGTTGGGCAGAGCCCCAAGATCGGCCGAGCTGTCAGGAGATCCTTACCCGGTTGCTCGACTGCGAATATGTCGTCAGCTGAAGTCAAGCTGACGAACCAGCTCACTCCTTGCCTGCAGAGGCCGATAAGTTTCTCCTGTAAAACCTGTAAAAATTAGCCTGTGGATTTTGCAAACCGGCGAGGGTACACATATTGACTTCTTATATTGCGGCTGTATAACCGCGAACCTTCATGAATGTACAAAAAGAATGTGTCTCCGCTTATAGAAGAACATGCCTTGAATCGCAGGACTAGTTTTGCTGTCATACTTCATCAGGACCGTTGCGTGTCCTCGGATCTATCATTTGTTTCTCTGAAAGTTTTGTCCGGGGTATTCGGTAAAAGTTGACATTTGAGATCTTCCTTGAGATGCAACCAAATTGAGCAGAGTACCTGTGTTTTCTGACTTTGTTATTGATCTGAATGTACTGCTCAGTACAGTACCCATGGTTTGATGATCCAAGCTTATCTGCTTATCGCCTGTGCTCTATACCAAAGTTTTTTGAGGCCATATCTGAAAAGCGAAAATTTTCTATGTTCCTCTATGCGAATCAAATCATTTTCTATGAAATTTTCCCCTTGAAACTTTTTTTCTACGAAATTTTACAAAATTCACATGAAATCCTCCAGTTCCCGACTGAACTGGTTATTAGGATCTTGATGACTTCGTCTCAACCGGGAGAACCAACAAAATCCACCCAAAACACCTCGCCAAAAAAAGAAAAAAAAAATCCACCCAAACACAAAGCAGTCGTTGTCTACTTGTCACCCACTTGGCCGACGTCATCGCGCCTCCACTGTGCATACGCTTCTCTCTTTCCGCCACGGCGACCCAAACGAGGCGCGAGGCGCGACGCACGCGCCGCCCCGCCCGGCGGCTAGCCGTGTCCGCCTCTGCCACGCCACCACGACACGAGTCCTCCTCCCGCACGGCACCCGGTCCCCCCCGGCGGTGGTGCGTCGTCGTCCACCGATCCGTCCGTCCGCGCCGCACGCACGCACGCATCCCGCGCCGCGCGCGCGGCCAACCGAGCGAGATTTTAATTCGGACTCCGTCCCCGACGCGACGTCCACGACAAGTCGACAACCAACTCCCCCCTACCCCTTTCCCACCGCCGGCTCGTTGCCCCCCACGGTCAACACGAGCGAGCCGGGGGGTCGATCCAACGGCGGCCGCCCAATGCCTCCGCCCCAGCGTCTCCACGTGCCTCCCTCCGCCTCGGTCACGGCCCACGGGCCGCCTCGCCGCCGCCCGCCTGCCTCTCCCCCCCTCTTTTATTCCCCACCCGCGCACCGGCTCACCGCTCACACCGATCTATCCGGCTAACCCCACCTGCCCCGTCCGTCCGCCGCCCGCCTCGGCGACTTCACGCGTACAAGGGGGATTTGTTTTCTCTAGGGTTTCGTTCGTGAGGAGGAGAGGAGGAGAGATCTGGTTGGGGAGATGGACGGGAAGCCGCCGCCGCGAACCCGAACCTGCCCTACCGGGAGGACTGCTGGAGCGACGGCGAGACGGCGGCTCTCGTCGACGCCTGGGGGAGGCGCTACGTCGACCTCAACCGCGGGAGCCTCCGCCAGCCGCAGTGGAGGGAGGTGGCCGAGGCCGTCAACGCGCGGCCGGGGGGCGTCCGGCGCCGCCGGCCGCCGCGCACCGACATCCAGTGCAAGAACGCGCGTCGACACCCTCAAGAAGAAGTACAAGGCGGAGCGCGCGCGGGGACGCCCTCGTCCTGGTACTTCTACAGGGACCTCGACATGCTCGTCGGCCCTACCCTCTCGGCGTCCGCCGCCGCCGGCGGTGGCGGTAGCGCCAAGAAGCCGTCCCCGCCCCGCGGGCTCCCCATGATGCGGAGGCGCCTGGAATCGCCCTCCCGCTCCCCCTCGCCGCCGTCACCGACGCCGGCCGTGGCCCTCCCCTTGCCAAACTACCGCCAGGCGTCGAACCTCCCGTCCGCGGGCCTCCTCTTCAATAAGATGGCTGCAGCCGCCGCGGCGGAATCTGATTCAGAGGACGGCTACAACAACCCGAACAACAACTATGAGGACGATGAAGACGACGGCTCGCAGCAGTCGGCGTCACGGTCCGTGTCGTCTCGCTCCGGTGGCGTTGCAGCTGCAGGTGCAGGTGGTGGTGGCGTCAGCAGCAGCAAGAGGAAGAGGGGAGGCGGCGGCGGCGGCGGCGGAGGGTTCGGGGAGCTAGCGAGGGCAGTCGAAACATTTGCCGAGATGTACGAGCGCATGGAATTCGCTAAGCAGAGGCACGCGGAGGAGATGGAGAGGCAGAGGATCAAGTTCCTCAAGGATCTGGAGCTGAAGCGGATGCAGGCTTTCGTGGACGTGCAGCTTCAGCTTGCAAAGGCAAAGCACAGGAAGCATCCTGATGGTGCCTCGGAGATGCTCATGTCTCTCGCCGCGCTGCCGTTCCTCAGCACCCCTGCTTACCTATGATAATTTAAGAACAAGAGTTTAGGTAAAGATTTGTTTGGTCTCAGATTTATATTGTGGTGGACTGGTGGTCATATTAGGCCTGTAGTGGATTTTTCATGCGATTCCTATATGGGTACTGTTCCTTTATATTAAGCTGTCTCAGATATTCCAGCGTGCTTAAATTTGGCAATGCATGGTTGATGTCTCCTCAGATTGGGAGGTTTACTAAGTTTGAAATGCAACTATCAGTTTGCTTTCTGCATATCATGCTTCAATTACTTGGCCGCATATACACACACTATAATATTAGGGAGTATAACTCATCATAAAGTGTAGGCCTCAACTTCACCATGCTAAATCAGACTGGGTTATGTGTATGTTGATGTCTGTATGCCTTTCTAGTTGGCTGTATTTTGATATTGGCATGAGGGATCGTCTGCTCATTCTAATTATGATCTCTCATCTGCACTTATGATCTGATAAATTCATGCTTTAGCTTTGCCAATTTGGAATTTGTGTCAATTGACAAGTGGGTTTTCTTATTAGATATTCATCTACTCTAATGATCTCTTAGTATGTATGTTTATGGTTCTGGATTTTTGACTTGTGACTCGTTAATGTTCAAGTATTTTGTGCCATGAATTTTCTTTTGGGCTAGGCCTGATCAGATGGCCATACATCTCTATACTTTTGTGCTAGGTTTTTGTTTCTGGGTTTTGCTTTTATTTCGGTCATATCAGTTCATAATAGGATTTGTGCTTAATTGTCTGAGGTAAGGAATTAAAATTACTAATGGTGTGCTCTCGACTTGCACTGTGAGATAGTTCACTGGTTAAAGATCATCTTGATCTGGTGGGATATGTTTTTTAATTCCTTCGTGGTCTAAGCCAAATTATTTATGCATGAAAAACATCAAACAATTGTACCGTTCAAATTCATGTGTCTCATGTATGAGTTTTCTCTCTATTTTATAACAATATACTTGTTCTTCTCAACTTTGATTATATGTGTATAATATATGTTGGTGTGTGTTGCGGTTTATTGTGGTTTTGCTTTAGGCGTTTGTAGTTTAGCACTGCATTGTTATCTGTCTTGTTAGCTTCTATGGCTATTCATATGTTCAACTTTGTTAGCTATATTTAATATGCATTGATGTTTGTTATTTGCTCTTTTTTACATTCTCTAGAATTATTTTTGTTAGTTTATCTTATAACTGAACTATAAACATAATAACAGGTTTTGTGCCTTTGTTGAGTGAGTTAGGGCATTAGAGGGTAGGTTTATCCTGATTCCTGAAGACCTGAACTAGAGCAGTATGTGCATTACTTACAAGCTCAGATTAATTATCATATAGCATATCTCACCAGTCACCAGTCACCAGTCACCAGTCACCAGTCACCGTTCACTACCTTTGGCAAATATTGTAGTAACGACACATCAATATTTGCTTCGTATTTGAATAGGTGACCACCATTGTTCTTTTACCCATGGTACTAATGTACTATGCTATGTATCGTTCCAGTTTTGCAAAAAGAGAAGCCAAGTTTCATCATTACTTAGTTCAATAACCAAAAAATTATTAAACTCTGCTATGAGCATAGTAAAATCTGATTGTTGCATGAATCTGTTTTGTTCTATCAAATTGAAACTTGTCATTTTGAGTTTCCTCATAGTTCCATCCAAGAGAAAGGATACATGTCATTTTGATTAACTCTGCAATTATGCATTATGTCTGCTGATCGTCAGAGTTGCTAGCAGTGTTATGTACTGCCGTTATATCATTAGTTTCTGTTCTTCCAGATTACTGCTAGGATTATAGGAGAGTAGGAGTCACCAGATTACTACTAGGATTATAGGAGAGTACAGAGTAGAGGAGTCAAGCTCATGGAGCTGACGCTGCGTTGCTGGCTTGCTGCTCTTTGGTGGAGAGAACCAGCTAGAGTAGTTCGCATCACAAAATATGCTGTGTAACTAGTGTTTCGTGTTCCCGGCAAGAGCACTTTTTCTTGCACTTTGGTGTTGAGTGTTGACCGCTATTTTACTTGCACTTTTTCTGGACAGTCAGCTTCTGTTTAATTCTTTTGGTGTTTGAGGTCTGTAACGAAAATGTTAGATATGGACATGTTAGATACTAACGAAAATGTGTATCTGGTTGATTTCTAACCCATAACAGAATTTAACAATTTGCGGGATACCAATAAACTAATTTAGAAGTAGTTTTTTTTTTGCGGGACAGAAATTGGTTTTTATAAGGACGGAGGCAAAAGTAAGAAAAAAAAATTTGGTCCGGTATCTGTTCATGACCGCTCTGAATTTCTGAAACCGTATTTACAAGCAAAAGTTGAGTCACGAAGCATCGGCACGATATATTTTTTTACATGTTACTAACTCTTTTTGAAAACTTATCTTGTATAAATAGTTTTTTAAAAAATCATTTTGGAAATAAACTATTTTTCTCAGTGTCAATGCTTAATATCTCAACGCCGATTATATTGGTGCCAACACCCCTCGTCTCCCATGATAGCTAAGTTGCTAACATGAAGGAGTTTGACACTAAAATGATTAGCACTGAGAACCTATTTGTAAAAAATAATCGTAGGAAGTCTAGAAAGGGTCAAACATAGGTACTTTGCACCAAGGACATAGTTGTAGGAATAAATATTTACCTTTCAACCCTTTTTGAAAAATTAAATGGGTCCTCGATACCAATCTCTTTGGTGACGATCCCTCTATATCTTTGTCGCTACGGAGCGAAGATGTCAGCGCTGTCGTTGTGCTGAGACATTGGACCTCGACACCAAGGTCACTAGTGCCTAGAAAAAGGATAATTCCTTGAACAAGTTTATCTGTGTATCTATTTGCTAAATAATTTTTCAAAAAGTGCCAAAGTGTCAAAAATCCATGTTGGTAGGAAGCCAATTTTGAACGGTGTGTTGAAAGTTGAAACCGAGTATTAAACAATAGCCATGTCCAAGAAACTAACATTATTAATTTAGTGTGTTATTTCCGCCGTTCTAAAATACAGTAACTAAGACTGTATAGGATATATGTCCAGATTCATAGTAATAAGTTATATTACATTTGGATGGATAACTATCCCCTTATCCATTCACAAAATCCTAATTTCTATTGGGTATAACACTTGAATTTGTGATTTATGATCCTTGAGGTATTACTTTGTTTTATATTAAAATAAGTTTATAAGATTATGAAAAATACTATTTATCATGTATGCATTTATTTTTTAAAATTTACGGACATCCGCATGTTCAAATTGAATAAGTTTAAATATTTTAAATTTTAATTATGTGAAAACGTCTTCACCATAATCCATATAAAATTGATCCCTGTAATCCTGCGTTCCTTTCCTAACAATCCCTAGCCACCACTCCCTCTCCTAGCTATTGCGGTAACTCTTCCAACCCCACAATCCATATAAAATCGATCCCCTTCCCTTCTCCCCAAACCCTAGCCACCACTCCACCTACCCCCACCATTGTGGCGATTCTTCTTACCATTGTTTTGTTGTTGCTCTAGTGCAACACAATTCACCAACACTTGACCACCTATTTCCTTACGCCCTTTCTCTCTTCTCGTCTTATTTTGCACCGTTTATCTCTATAATATCATTGTTATTGTCTCACCACCATGGTATACCTTTGAATTTGTTGCCTTGCCTTGTCCCACTATTTTCCCCTATTTACGGATTCAAGAACATTACCGGTTGCATGCTACCTTGGCCATTCCTCTAAACGCCTAATCTATGTTTCTTTTAACTTCACCATGAATTTTTTAGCTTGTTAGATTCGTCACCGCCCATTGCTATCACTAGAAAAGGAGAAGAAGAATCACCATCTTCATCCGATCAAGGAGGCTAATTGCCACTGTTGCCACAGATGAGGCGCGCAACAGCTATTTCGAGAAAACAAAACCTCCAAAAGGCAAAGGTGAGATAATCTAATCATTAGAAGAAAATAATATTAGTACAACTTTTGCATGGTAGTCCTTCCTCCCTCACCTATATATAATCATTCTTACTTATGTTTTTAGCTACATTCATTCATCTCAAGTTTAAAAACATTTTCTCTCTTTCTGATGCAATATCTAGTCCCTTTGAAACATAACGCTCTCTTCCGATGATTATTTCTCCATCAGCTATGTTGAACCTACCAAATTTTGCCTAGCTTGGCAAAATAACAATACTTTCCTCTTTTTCTTGCTAGAGAAATGAGGAATTAAATTGGAAATTTTTTTTCCGACAACTTGTTGGCTGCGGATTGTTTTTTTCCATTCACCTTGTCTGGTAATATTTTGTTTAGGAGACACCACACTCCTTTCGTAATAGTAAAACGAAAGCTATATGTTTTATTCTTATCTAGGTTGACCTTTTGTTACAGTGGAGTATGTTTGTGTGGTATGAAAATAGTAGGCCCTGCCATTATTCGCGTATTTCCATTTTCTCTTTTATTTCTAAGTACGAAATCTCCAAGTTAATAGACCGTAATACCCTTCTTCCTCTTTGTCCCCGGTTCTCTGGGCCTCCTTTGGCCCTGCCTCTAACGCTTCTGTTGCTCCCTTCTATTTTTCCTCCTCCCTCTCTGCCACGTCTCCCCCCGGCTTCCACCGGAGAGGAACCCCTCTCTCACGCCGCCCCCATCCCCAGATTCCTTCGCGAGCGAGACGCGAAGGAGCGACACGTACCCCGACGGCGCAATAAAGCAGAGGCGGTCGGCGACACCTGGCCGCGGGGAGCAGGGCGGGCCGGCGCCGGCGACGGGGGAGCGCGAGGGCGGGGTGTGCACGGGCGAGCGAGGTAAAAGCGGGGAGGAGGGGAGGAAAGAGGAGGTCACGGGTGTACGTGTCAATTCAAATCCCTCATTTTACTTTTGGCCTTCTTCGGTTTAAGTACTTCGAATAATGATTGTTGGATTAGATGCTGCTGCTGATCTCACTGGCATGCTTCCCCTCCTCATGGCTGTTCTTGAATATTTTTTCTCTTTTTTTGTTTGCAGGGAATGGAGGGGGTTAATCTGGTCTCGTCAGATTCCGAGTCCGAGGACGAGGACGAGGCGCGCGTGCACTCGCCCGATCGGAAGCGCGCTGCCTGCGAGGCGGATCCAAGAACCGAGTCGGAGAGCTTCCTCGAGCGGGAGAGGATGGCGAGGCTGCTGCATCGGCATCCGCATCCGCATCCGCATCCGCCGCCGAGCCAGGAAGTGAAGAAGGGCAAGGAGAAGGTCGGCGAGGGGGAGATGCTGGAGAGAGCGGTGTCGGCGCCGGATGATCCTTTGATCGGCTCCCGTGGCTGTACATTGGGAGCGGGAGGCGAAAGCAAGCCTGGAGATGGGGGAAATGGCGGATCAGTCTCTGCGCCTCAGGATGAATCAGACAGCAAGGGGTTGCAGGAGGGACATGGGCAGCACGGGCTGCTTCACAGTGGTTCCGGCACGCCGGATGACAAGTGGAAGGGGATTCTTGGTGCGAGGCCCGCTGATCCTGCTGTCGACAAACTGTCGCATTCGCGGGACAATGGCAAGAGAGAAGATGAGGTTCCAATGCATGGACCAAGCTCTGTAGCCACTAATGAAGTTACTGGAGCTGGTGATGTTTCCATGGAAGATGGTAGCTCCACATGGCTATCGAGGATCAAGGGGCTCAACTACCCACTTCCTGATGAGAATCAGTTAAGAACCAGACAAATTGAATCCGATGAGGAGTTTGCACGCAGGCTTCAGGAGCAGTTAAACAAGGAGCAGCCAGGCTCGCAAAACTTAGAAGAGGTTGTTACTCATGGTTTACTTCTCAATCTTGCTATCCTGGTGCCAATTTAAATCATTTGTTTGTTATAGGAGTAGTTGGTTTTGTTGTCTCTACGTGATTGTGGTTTCTTCTGATTATTCAGTACCAACTTAAGAAATGACGGACTTATTACTTTGAGAATATGCCAAGTGCCTGGTCACGTGTGGTTGTTTAACCTCCCCACCCAATCTTCAGTTGACCATCTTGTGAATGTTGAATTTTTCTTCTCATTTTAAAAAACTTGCTTATTCCTGGAATCTGGCAGGTTGATACAACACTAGCCTGGACATTGCAAGAGGAAGATGCGGAACACGCTAGAAATGCTGTCAGAGAGGGCCAATCTAGCTCGGTAAGTTGTCATTGTGGCTTGATGCATCCGTTGTGAAAATCACCTATGGCCTGCAACAATTTTGTTTTCATCTTTATGAATAATGCCATGGTTTCAGTTATGACTATTATGTTGATCCTAATAAGTGATAACCATGTCTGACATTATTGAAAACTACAGCTACCACGCTTATTTTCATTGAGAAACTTGGCGCCTTGCAAGTAAATTAGCTGCAAGTGCCAATTACTTCTTGCTAATTAAACATTGAGATAAAAAGGCATGACAATCATATCTGTCTGCAAGCATAAAAAACGTAGCAGTGGTGTGTAAAACAAATTCAGATAGCAAAACTTAAGACCAAAAGCACTTAATTATCCACTGTTGTTCTTGATAAAACATAAGACCAAAAACACTTGATTATTAACTGTTGTTCGTAATCTTATATTCTTTACTTGTATTTCTATCTTGTGCTTATGGTGGCCTATTGGGCTATGGCATCCCATGTCTTAATTACTTCCATTATTTATCTGAAGCTTCATCCAATCATTTCTTTATTAAGAGGTGTAATATTGTTCTTCTCAGAGCCAAAGGGACCGTTCAATGGCACACTTGTATTCATTTGGCCGGCACTCACCAGTTCACAGTATCAATGTGCTGACTCCAATTCCAAGCAGAAGGGGTTCGCAAAGAAGCTCCAACCGCCCTGACAGAGAGCAACAGAATGTGTGAATCCTTATAAATTTATTTCTTCAACCTTCACTTGTGCACTCACATTTGCTTATTCTCAGATGCTTATCTCCCAATTGACTAGAGGATGCTTCAGAGATGAAAACATGGATCTAGAAACGGTTGGTCATTACTCTCTAATCTATGATATGGCTTTGTTGGAGTATCAAGGGGCTTTTACCTAGTTGATTAGCATTCCGCCATGTTATCATTCCCTTGTGTTTTTCCATTATGCACAGGCATTAACACCAAAAGTGCTCCTATGTGTTTTTGGTACTCATCTTATCAATCCAGATAGGTTTATTATAGAAGCAAAACACTTTATTTAATGCCCCTTATACGATATTGAAGCAACTCTTTTTTTCTTCTGATGGGTCAATACATTGGAACACTTGTGTTACAGCAAACATTTTTTCTTTTTGAAAAATATGCAGCGCATGGCAATACTGGATTCGCTCGAAGAAGCATTTGGAAACTTCGGAGAGGAATTTATGTCAGAATCTGATGAGTAAGTACTTAGCTTTTTTATAACAATGCTTTTCTGATGACATTTTCGCCACCAGGCAATAAATTTGTCATAGTTGCGAGCTTACTCCTGCCTTTTGGTATAAAATATTCATATCATCATATGCTATGCACTTGGTATTACATTCTTAGTGCTTCATAATGTGAAAGTACAATTAGGTTAACACTAACGTGGCTTGACCCATATGTCTTGCAATAGGGATGGCTGGATGGTGCTCTCCTAAAATTTTGCTTCTTTGACTGAAGCTGTTACTATGCTGATGCATATGTATTCTGACTAATTAGTGTTATTTTTGTTGATCAGTGATGACTATGAGAGCCTAATAAGACTTGATGACAACAACCATCACAGGGGTGCTTCTGACATTCAAATAAACAACCTGCCACTATCTGTAGTTGAGGTCTGAATCGGTCTTGCTCGATATGGATATGCTTTTTTTTTTTTTTTTTTTTGGGGGGGTGGATTTAGTAGAGCTAATTTTGCATTCTCCTTTTTATCAGGGAGAGAGTTGTTCTGATGAACCCTGTCCTATATGCCTGGATTGCCCCGCTGCTGGTGAATACCTCCGGCGTTTACCGTGCCTGCATAAATTTCATAAAGAGGTAGTACATGCAAACACTCCAGTTATACACTTGAACTGCTTTGAACCTTAAATTTCAGCTTGGCATCTTCTCTGAATATCTGCCTTCTCTTCCACAGTGCATTGACAAATGGCTTCGGATGAGGATTTCATGCCCAGTATGCAAATCTGAGGTGATCTGACAGGAGTCCATACCATTGGCAAGTAATTTTTTTTGTTTTTTGGAATAGCATGACAAACCGTGTCCACCATCGGAAATATTTTTTGGAATAGCATGACAAACTGTTTAAGCTGTCTCTTTTTTTTTACCAATAGAAAGCGTTGTTACTTGTAACCTGTTAGCTGTTACTGCCGGTGCCGCAGTGTGTAAATAGCACGGTAGTGTGTGCTGCTTTCTGCTCTTTCATGGATCTCTATGAACAAGAGATGTTTGAAAGCTGTGGAGTATTTTACGCTGCGAGAAGAAAAGGAAGGCATTTCACATAATATCTTGTGTTCCTTGTTGTATACTGTACGTTGGTATACCCCTCTACAGTGAAGACAAGTGGCAATTATCGCTTTTTATTATTTTTAGTTCCAGAGTTCCACTGACTCAATTTTACAAAACCGCCTCAAATTTAAACTCAACTATACAAAACTGCTCCAATTTAAACTCCAATTCGGCGCGATTCGGAGCTCAAAACGCAACCGTTCGCGTATATGATAAGTAAACTGAGACGCAGCTCGCGACGCCACGAGGTGTGCCTCTCTCCCGTTCACCCGTCCGTATCCTTCCCGGATCGCTCTCTCCACTCTCCGTCTCCGCTCCCCACCGCGCGAGAGATATTTTCGCGCGCCATGTCGCTGCCCGCCCTCGCCGCCGGCCGCGCCGCCTCGGTGCGGCTCGGGGGAGGCGGCTGCTGCTGCTGCGGCGGCGGCGGATCAGCCGGCGGGGCGGAGGCCGGTGAAGGTGATACTGCCGAAGAAGAAGCCGCAGAAGTGGTCGACGGGGATGGAGCCCGGGGAGTACGGCGGCGGGCCGGCGACGCCCAAGCCGCGCAAGTACTGGATGGGGAAGGAGGACCGCGACCCCGTGGGCAACACCGACGACTTCATCTGGAACAAGGACTTCCTCCCCCACATGGAGCGCGTCATCGCCAACGGCGGCGCCGACACGCCCCCAACCATCACCCGCCTCACCCCGGTACGACGAAGCCCCAGACCTCACTCATCTCTAATCGCGCGCGTATGATTGTGCCTATCTGCTCCGATCTAGTGACTGAACTAGTAGCATCCGTGGCATCGTTTGTTTCAAAATTCCAATCGAGCCTATATTTTTTGCTTGCACTAGATGCTGGTCTATGTTTCTAAAGTAGCAATTCGTTTGAGCAGGTGGATGAGGACACGGAATCAGGGTTCCTGAGCATCAACCGCGCAATGAGCCTCGACAGGTTACTCTTTCACCTCACCCTCCTATCGAATTCGAATTCTCTGCTCACATTTGGTGTTGCGACTGTTTAGTGACCTGTGGTTTCTATTTCAGTGTGGATGTTGATCTGAGCAAGGAGCTTCAGGCGCCAACCAGGCCAATCTTGAAAACCCAGGTTGAGGCTGCCTGGAGGGGGCGGGCCATTGGAGCTGAGGTGACAGCCTGTGATCTCATTGTTCAAATCTCTTCCCTTTGTTGTGGTCTACCGGAGATGGTGCTTAGCTCTGGTTTGTGGATTTCGTACATAGGCTGTCAACGGTGTTGCTTCTCCTAGATGGAGACTAGTCCCGACTCGCCGGGAACAGGCAAAGTGGGACCGAGCAGCTAAGGCAGCAACTGGTGGCAGTGTAAGTCACTGTAATCTTGTCACTGATTTATTGGTAAATGTAGGTATTTTTTGAGATATACTACATGTGATAGTCTTCTAACTGTTTCTCTCTTTTTTTAGCATGCATATAATGGTACTTCATAGTTTTGTTCTATGTTCTTTTGTCCCCCTTTAGGATGTCATACTAAGGGAATCAAAGTCAAGAGTGCAGCAAGGAGACCCTGAGGTATTGGCAGCTAAATCAAGGGAGCAATATCTAGAGGTATATCACTCTTCTTTCTATTTGTTTGTTTGGGTATCGTTCTTTCAGACATTTGAGGAACTCCATTGTCCAAAATCAGTGACATGTACCTTGAGAATCAAATATATGTAGCTTATCTATTGGTCTTTTCTAAGCAGTGTGGGATGTTTTGCAGTTGAAACAAAGATTGCAGTTGTTTACTTTAGGCATTGGTGGCATTGGTTTGGTCTCCGCCTATTTTTCCTACTCTCCTGAGATTGCTGCAAGGTATACCTTGGATTGATTTTTTCTTGATGAGTACCTTTGACTCTGTGTTTATTTAGTGATTTTTCTGACAAATGATTATATATTTGTATATTTGAAACGGTAGGCACTGATTTTGATTTTTGACTATATAGACAAACTTGACAGTACTTTTGGTTTCCACCTTTTAGGACTTGTTTGCTTATGTTGATATTGGTTGCTCTTCAGCTTTGGTGCAGGGCTGATTGGATCTGTCCTGTATCTCCGCATGCTTGGAACCAGTGTGGATTCCTTAGCTGGTGGAACTGGAGAAACTGTGAAGTATGTTTCATTATGTTGTTTTTCAATTGGTATTTGTGGATAAACACTTGAGTGGTATTTGAGAAAAGAAAAAGATAAAACACTGAGTAGACTTCTTCTCTCATAATTGGTTTAGTTTGGCTCAGCTACTAAGGCTTTGTGATCTCATTTTAATATTTTATAGAACTGCAGTTTATTAATTCAAGGTCTTGTAGAACTCGTTTAGTTTGGTATATCTCGCTTAGGGGTTTATCTTGAAAGAAATCTAAAATGATAAAACTTCATCATCTGAACATCCCCCTCCCATGTATTATACAATGCCCTTCAATTATGTTGGTCACCTCTATCTTTTCTTTAAAATTTTTACAATGGAATGTGACCGATGTTCAGTAAATGCTAGGCAACTTTTAAAATATGCTCACATGCATCTTATTTTATTCTTGCATGCTTACAGGAGTGCTGCTGCCCAACCAAGACTGCTTATTCCAGTGGCACTTGTGATGATGTATAACCGATGGAATGAGTAAGTAGATGAAATTTTATTAAACTTTTGATGTTTGAATATTCAAATAGTAGAACAACGTATGGTTTTCTTACATGTGTACCTGTGCTTGCTGGTCTGATGCAGGATTTTAGTTCCAGATTATGGCTTCATGCACCTGGAATTGATACCCATGCTTGTTGGATTTTTCACCTACAAGATTGCAACATTTGCTCAGGCAATTCAAGAATCTATACCTGCAGTTGGGAATCGTGAATCTTGAACATAGTTCTGGTGAATAGAATTAAAGGTAGTTGCCCTGAGGAAGATTGGTCACGGAGATACTGAGGTGCAAGCTTTTATCCTTTCTTCAACACAGTAGTAATAGTTGCCTGTGTCAGGTCAACAATAGTTTTTAAGTAGCTATGATGAGTATGCTTGCAGGCAATGCATGTACTTACGTCCAAGTGACCATTGAGAAAGTAATAAGTCCTCACGGTGCCTTTGAAGCCGCATAACCATAGACTTGAAGGAGTAGACACCAATTCAGAATGATGACATATCTTTTGCTGTCAACAGTGGTTTTAAATTGCTATGAATGTACTTACAACTGATGCATGTGATTCTGACTGTTGAATAAATTTAAAAGATTTACGCATATCGTACCTTTGAAACAGAATTTCTTTAAGTGTGCATATGATTGTACACCTTTTGAAGTGAAGTACCTTCTGTCTGTCTAATCCTGATCCAGTTGTTACTATTTTTTACAGGCCAAGGTTTTATAAGAATCTGATCTGAGGATGTTACCAAGATAAGATGCACACTCAGTCATTGAGGAGCGAGTATACCATCTGAATCTTGATCCAAATTTTATTATAGCTGCACAATAGAAAGTTTGTACATAGGTATGTAGTCAACTTCATCCAACATTACACGTAAATCATCAAAAATCATGTACACCTCTAAACTTTTAGCACAGTGACCACCGAATTGTATGGTTGATCTTAAATTTAACAGTATATATGGTCAGGACTCGGGACCAATTCTGAATGCGAATAACACAGGCTGTCAATACAGCTGTTTTAAAAGTCACAATTCAGTAAGCTTGGGGAATCCTATGGAAACTTTTCTTTTTCATGAACTGGAGACTCTTTTGAAGTACTTAACTGGAATGAGGGGAGTACATATATGACCTTTATCACATTGCTCCGTGTACTGTGTGAAAAACGCACCTGCACCAGTGCCTACTTGTTTAAAAGTGGCATGTTAAAGACAATCACAACCACTGCACATGGAATCTGAGACACTTACTGTGAAGTACTCCCTCCGTTTCACAATGTAAATCATTCTACCATTTTCTATATTTATATCGGTGTTAATGAATCTAGCCATATATATCTATCTAGATTTATTAACATCAATATGAATGTGGCTAGATTCATTAACATCAATATGAATATGGGAAATGCTAAAATGATTTGCATTGTGAAACAGAGGAAGTATGTTTATTGTTTGACATGGAGAACAAATAAAAAAAAACTAGCACCATATCATCACTATCATGAACAGCTGAACTGTTATCACTATAAAGTTTTTACTATGATGTTTTACCCTTTATTTGGATTTATTTGGAAGATGAATTGTTGTTTTCCCTTTGTCCTGGTCCTCCTGGAATATGCCTCTCCCTCTCATGCTATTAGTACTGTAGTGCATATAGAATTAAGATAAGTCCATAAAACAGCTTTTTTCGCAACACATGAATTTGTCAGGAATTCTCCATGACATCTGTTACACTCTCATTTGCTCAAAAAGATGATTGACAAGATGTCAAGTACAGACACCTACCCCGTACATTCCATTTATTGCACGCCTACGGACTACAGCAACTCTCAGCATTGTCACAGGTACCACATGAACACATGATCTATTGAATGCCTCATGGAGTAATTAACTGTGAATGGTGCAGAGCCAAAACATGGGCAACCAAAAGAACTCAAGAAGACGAAGATTTCAATAAATCACGGCTCAATCTGCCACTCTGATTCATCATCTCATTGCCTCGAGGCCTGCTGCTGCTGCTAGTAGTAGTAGTACATTCATTTGAACTGCCTACCAATTTTGAAAGCACCCAAATTTCCAAATTTCCTTTTCTTATCTCTTTCGTTGCTGGCCTCATCCATTTGGCCACCAAAAGAATCCTAAAATGGTATCTCCAAAAAAGAAAAACAGAAACCTACCCGTACCCTCCAGAAAAATGCCAAAAAGTGGAAAGAGGAGACTCTCCGACGCGTGGGGCCCCGGGGGGGAGGGAGTGACGTCACCCGCGCCATGCGAGGAGGAAGCCTCGAGGCGAGCCGGAGCCACGCCGCGCCCACGCCTACGACCGCGAGTCAACGCTCTCCGCCCCCTCGGAGGCGGCGGGGACGGCAGCGGGGGGAGACGCCGCGGAGGCGGAGGCGGCGGCGGCGGCGGCCGATCGGGCGGCGCTGGGGCGGGGCCTGCGCCTTCCCGGGACGCCGAGGCGACGCGGCGGAGCGCGCCGCGCGCCGTCCAGTAGCGGCGGCAGAAGCGGCAGAGGTGGCGCGGCTGCCGCACGTTGTAGTTTGTGAAGTAGCAGAACTTGGTCTCCCTGCTCCCGCACCGCGGGCACGGCAGCGGCTCTCCCCCTCCTCCCCCTCCTCCTCCGCCACCGCCACCGCCCGCCGCCTGCAGAGTCTGCGACGTCCCCGCCGCCGCCGCCGCCTCCATCACCGGCGGCGCGGGCGGATGCGGATGAGGTGGCGCCTGCGCCGCCGCGCTCTCTTCCACACCCCGCTGTCCGTCGGGCTGGATCACCTTCCCGAAGAGCTTGAACCCGGAGGCGTCTGCGGCGGCGGCGGTGGAGGGGAGGTTCGCCATGGATGCGCGGGGGAGGAGGGGGTTGGTTGGGCGAAGCGACCCTTTATATAGCGGAAGAGACGGCCATCCCACTCGCTTTTACTTCTCCCTCTACGACTCTGTGTGTACTTTTTTTTCAGATCAGCAATAATTAACTAAACTTAACTATAATCAAATTAAATTAGTCGCTTAAAATCCTGTGGCGATGGATAGGAGGGGGAGAGATGGAGCATGGGGGTGGCGCAATATATATCCAGCGGAAAATCATGTGGAAATGCTGGGAAACGTGGCCTCATGTGGCCTCAAGATTTTGCAGCACAAAGTGACCCGATTGTTTGTTTCATTCACAGCCAATGAACGCCACTCTCAGTCGTGTTGACCCTGAAACCATTTTTTTTTATTGCCCTTCTTGTCGGTTGACTTTTCTGAAGCTTTTTCGAACGGATAGCAGCTGGAAAGCTGGATAGATCGATCGGCCTCTGTGGCGATTGGTTAATGATTCTTGTGTGGAACAGACTCGAAAACACTTGGTAATAAAGTTGGAAGGATGCGCAGGAATGATACACTGTCCGATTGTTTGTTGGGTCCATCTATATATATGGCGCCACAAAATTTAGTCCAAAACAGTCGGATTGGACTTCACACTGATTAACACCATTTCAAACACAAAGTTGACCATTAATGAGCCTTGGCAATATAACAAATAAGTAACTTTATTATAATACACAATATAAATTAAATTTACGATAGAAAACTAACAATCACAAAAGTTACACTTAAATAAATTTAAAATCACATATGTAATTTTAATGTATTTTCACTGTAAGTTCCAAAATTACATATGTAAGTGTCCTAAAATTACATATGTAATTATAATGTATTTTCACTGTAAGTTTCAAAATTACATATGTAAGTCCCAAAATTACATATGTATTTAGTATGTAATTACAATGTAAGTGGCATATAATTGCATAAATTATCACTATAGTGTAATTTTTATTAACTACGAATGTAATTGTAATTTTTATCCGCTGCTACGTGAAGATACGGGAGAGCAATCTCCGTGAGCGCGACGACGAGAAAAGATAATTCTATGGCCAAGAGTGATGGAACCTATCAGATCGACAGATTTCCATCCCCATTTCCCCCAAAATTCGATCGATCGATTGAGCTGCGGTTTCTCGGCAACCAAGCGGCTCAAGGTCAGCGGCGAAACGTGCACAACATGCCAGAAATCAATCTTCAAGCCGAGGCGTCGTCTCGTTGATTAGGTCATGGAAAAAACGCCGCTGCACTGCGCGACAAGCATATGCATGGGCAAGTGCAGCGAATGGGGGCATATGCACCGTACCGTCAGGCGGAGCACTGTGGGTTGGGTTCGTATAGCCAGTAGTACGGGTGAGACCGCGAGAGCCGACAGGGTGAAGCCCCGAAGTGACGCGTCGGTCCAGGTTAGGTCGCCACCCATGCAGGCTGCAGCAAGGCATGTACTCCAATCATGCAGACGGGTTGCTGTCTCGTTAAAGCCGTGGTATTAGTAGCAGCAGTAATTTGCGCCTAATGTAATAGTAGTATAATGCACCATCAGATTAATATTCCTCCTCCTTTTTGTGTGTGTAAAGTCAACTCAAGTCTATCAGTTGGCTTTCCTACTCCTACATCATCAGGCCTCTCTGAGGAAAAGCTGGCACTTGTCGTTTGTCGGACAGAGTATTAAGGACTGGACACTGATCTCAACTTCTAGAATGCAGCCAGATGCTTTGATTGCAACCCTATAATTACATTACAGGACAATACACCGGTCGAAGATGAACTCGAACAGAAATTCCTCCCAAATTTAATCTAAGGTTTGTAATATTTGATATGCGTTCTGCAAGATTAGGCGAACAATTAGGCACTGACCTTGACCTTTTCCTACCCGGAACAGGAGGAACATTCGCTCCCGATTCATTTCGATGCCAATGACACAAAACATTATCATTTTATCACCAGTAGTAAAATTAACTAGCCGGTTGGTGAACCAGGAATCGACTAGTCAAACTCTCGCTTAATCAAATCTGACAGATTGAAAAGGATTTATCAAATCCTACTCACTTACGTATGTTGCCGTCCCAATAAACAAAAGCATATACGTGGAAACAGTGGTTGGATAGATTGTGTTGCTGATAGCCGGGTTAGTATACTGCACTCGATGTAGTAGTATCAGACTATCAGTAGCCACGAAAAGAACCTTATCTTTCTAATTCCTTGGATTATTGTTCCAAGTTAAGCCTGATTTGTTGCTGTCGCGGAGGTTGAATTGCGTGAGCTTCTGGGTGTGATTCTCTACCTCCCCAAGGAAAGGAAATTGGGGAGAAATTAAAGATCGTGCGCCGTTGAACCGAAATGACGCAATGGTTGACGTCAGATGAGAGAGAGGAGGAGAGAGATAGCGTAGGATTAAGGCCAGGTCTTTCCTCTGGCAAAGAATCATACTACTACTTAAATGATAGTTTTTTTTTTTCTTTGCCAGATTCTTGTCCGTCTACCACAAGTTTGATGAAAAAAGGCATGAACTTTTCTGGAGTAGTTGACCAATGCAGCTGGAAGTGGGCAAATTGTTTCTGAAAAGTACTCCCAAACAAGTAGCGAACTAATTAATTAACTTAGCAAATTTCACGAACTTTGCCGAGCGTTCATGTTTAGCTACCTTTTGAGCTACTACCACTTGATTTGATTTGACTCAAGTTGTATTCCTCGATCTCGTACTGCAAAAGTGGTAGAGCAACATCTCGCACGTTTTTTTTCCATCTTCGATGGTGAATTTGTTCTAGGCACGGCCATTCTCCACCTCTGGCCACAGCCAGCAAGGAGGCCCAACCATAGTTGCTTTCAACCGGCAGCGTCTTCAACAATGGCAAGGACCCATTTATTAGATTCTTCCTTATAATCTTTCAATGTATAACTTCCGGCAAGAAATGGATTTATTTGTAATTTCATATGGGTTGGAGTATATATAATTTTAAGTTGTGTTTCAGAGAAGCATGCACAAGAGGGAGAAAAATCATCCCTTTTCATACGCACGCCTTTTAACTGTTAAGTGGTGTGTGTGTTTTCTTTTAAAAAAAAACTATAGAAAATTTCCTTTAAATATCCTACTAATCCATTCTTTAAATTTAAAATGATTAATACTTAACTAATTATATGCTAATGGCACACCTTGTTTTACGTATATTCTCAATTTTCCCCTTCCCCCTCCTCTCAAATACACTCTTATTCTATTCCCTCGTAAAAAATAGTCTGATAATGTTATTAATCTCATACATTTTTTTTGCTGAGATTAATCTCATACATTAATTTACAATGCCGCATACAATATAAGACATGGCAATTTTTTTACCAACATATATAAGAGGAGGTGAGGGGCTATAACCTTTTTAATCTCACTCATATAGTCACATAGGTTATCAAAATTTCTTATTGTGTTTAACCTCCTTTTCAAAAGTATGGTGTTATGTTAAATTAATAGAACCAGAAAGTACAACACCCATTGTTACTGTGCTTGTTTCCGAGTTGACATGGGGTGCCCTTACGTATTTGTTAATTAAGATCAACATTTGGGCATGCTTTAGTTCCAAGATTTTTCATGTTAGCTTCACCCTGCACAATGTTTGGCTCTAGATCTAGATATACCGAAAACTTCTTAATTACACCTCCCTTATCACCTCACTTTGCACATGCCCTAAGGAATTCTTAAGTTTTTCACCTTAATTTAAATATAACATATATTAAGGTCTCCATAGGAACCCATGATTTCACATGGAATAGTTCAATTAGATTTTGTAAGGGGAGGAACGAAGTTATAGTTTTTTCACATGAATTAGTTCAATCCACAAGAAATGAGATAAACTTCTATATTTAAAAAGAAATCTTGATACCTTTAATTTTTGTGATTAGCATGTTGCGCACTCTCTAACCATAGCACACTGTTGCTAAAAGCACATGAAGTAGCTTGAGAAAAGTAGATATGGTTAAGCCAAGTTTGGGGTTTTTTTTATTACACAGAGATAAAAGGTTTAATTTATATTGACGGAGAAACACACCTATGTAAAAGATTTTAGAGAGCATTAGTGTTTGGTGGGAGATATTCTCCCTCCCTCTCTCAATATTGTAAGATCTAGTTTACAAAGTGCTTCATGTAATTTGTTCTCCTTCTTGAGCAATGGTGTCTTCTTTATTTGTGAGAGGGAGGTTCCTTTTGGGTACCCCGGGAAGAGATCCAGTGGATAAGCCTATTTCTGCTACTTATGCCCCTTAACCCTTATATATCCTTTATCGCTCCCTCTTTGATTCACCACTCCTCTCTGTGTTACGATACCATGTTCCTCACCTCTGTACCTGTCACGCCCAGAAATTCACAATCCAGAATTTCTAAGCTGAATGTGCATTAAACCCCTGTCCAGGACCAGCCAGGGTACACAAACGACAATTGTTGACATACAGATCCACGTCTTACAAAAATATAAAAGATTACAAATGCAGCGGAAAAAAATAAAAGCGAGCTAAGCCTGAAGACTTGACTCCTGCAGCGGGCGATTCCATTCCATTTTGACATGTAGAACCCAAGAAAAATTCCACATGCCGATTTCGATTATTATTTGCATTTATTAATTTGAGGAATTAGCTCTAGGTTAAATTGAACAATTTCTTCGGATGATTTATTTTACAAATTTTAAAGCTGGAAAGGGGAACTTCAGGGCGTGACAGTACCCCACTAATCACCCATCTTCCTAATCAACTTGAGTGCCTATTTTATACCCTTATGATCGCCCTCATTCTCTCTCGCCTAACTTGAGACATAGTTACGCTAGTCTCCTTCTAAACCCAACCATTGCTGATTTAATAAAGATGGTTTGGTTTGCGCTCAATGTTCATCAAAGTTAAAGTGGTGTAGAAGATGCATCCACAATCGCTAGCTAGTAAGTTCTCTCCAACTGCCTCTTCCTTGCCCACTTCGGCGAGATGCTAAAGATATTTCTTAAGTGACTTTATTCAATGAACCGACGAATCTCATCCCCGTGAAAAAAAATTCAGATCCAGAAAATGTGCTACCTATAATTCAATATTTTATTTATGATTAACATATATTATTACGCACAAGTAGGTGATCTTTCAACATAAATTTTGTGAGATCAAGGATGTACTTCTGGTTCCGTTCTTAGAGCAAGTTTAATAGTATAGCCCACTACTAGCTCCAATTCATCTATAGCCAATCTAATAGCCAATTCATAGAATAGTTGCTTACTATACTATTAATATATGGTCCCACCTGTCATACACACATTATGTCTTGGAGTACATTATGTCTTGGAGTCCGTGCTGCAGCTGGCTACAGATCTATAGCCCGCTGCTCTTCTCTCTCATCTTTTATCTCGTTAAAATATGTTTATAGCTGGCTAATAGCCTGCTATTGTACCTGCTCTTAGAGCATGTGCTAGAGAGGCACATTCACGATGTGTAAGTGTTGGTATTGGGTGTGTAATGGTGTGTGCGCATGTGTGTTCGTCATGTATTAAAAAAACTACTGTATCTCTAGTAGTAATAACTGCACCTTTCATCCTTGTCACTAGCAAATTATACTTTAGATATTTTTGAGGCTGAGGGCGTGCTTATCTTTGCCCTAAAGTCCCACAAATAATCCCCAGGGATTAATCTCGGCCGTTCATGATCCCATCGCACGGCTGAGATAAAGCTCAGGCACCGCACTAGTAGCACAAGAAAAAAGCTACCGGGGCGGGCCACAGTCTCTCCACTATAGCAAAAGGGAAACGCGTCCGTTCGTCCGTGTATAATAGCGGGCGATCCACCCCGTCGTCTCGTCTCCCCCGTTTCCCCACCCTCGGCTGCGGCTCCTCCTCCTCCTCCTTCCTCCCGATCCCCTCCCCCGCACGAAACTCAAAGCATCCCCGGCGCCGCAGCTCCCCGGAGGAGGAAGCCCCCGCGCCCCGCCCCGACCAGATCCGATGGCCAACAGCAACCTCCCCCGGCGAATCATCAAGGTCGCGCCTCCGATCTGATCGCCTGGGCGTAGATCTCCCCACGCCTCTAACCCGATTCCCCCCTTTTTTTTTTCTTTTTTCTTTTTCCCTTTCTGTGCTGATTTTTTTTTGTTTTTGCTGTCTGTGTGTTCGCGTCTGGTTTGGATCTGCGCAGGAGACTCAGCGACTCCTCAGCGAGCCAGGTGCGGGCGGTTTTTTTTTTATATGTATCGCGGATTTTGGCGATGGTGTTGTGTTTTTCCGTGGTTTGGGTTCGTGTTGTTCTGATGGTTTTGGGTTGGTTTGTTTGTGCAGCGCCGGGAATCAGCGCGTCTCCGTCGGAGGAGAACATGCGCTACTTCAACGTCATGATCCTTGGCCCGGCACAGTCCCCCTATGAAGGTACGGCTCCCGATGGATACGTTATTTGTTGTAGAGGGTGGTACGGCTCCCGATGGATATGTTATTTGTTGTAGAGGGTGGTAGATTAGGGCGTTTCTAGGTATACCGCAGAATTGGGATGATTCTGTATAAACCCAATTACTAGAAGTGTTTAATTATGTGTCAGTCATGGACGGGCACGCATTTCGTAAGCCTGCTTTTGCTTGATTAGGCTGGTTCTTTTGCACTTACCAGTTTTAGTTTCTCGGGCGGCGGGCACTTGCATGTTCTATGTGTCTCATATTCCCTTTCTAATATGAAGTTAGTAATGCTAAAACACTAGTGACTTTTAGCAATAATGTTCTCTACTCGGATTATATTCGTGACTTAATAAGTGCTTTCTTTTATGTGTTAACTTTTTATGCTTTGTGCGGCAAAGGTTGCCCTTGATTTTCCATAACCAAATTGATCTCTTCGATTTATTTGATTAGATTAATTATGAGTATTGATATTGTTGCCTTTTCATGTTGTGGTGATAATTTAAATATTTCCTTTCTTAAACCCTTTTTGTGTAATTCGGGTTGGATATATAATGGGTGTTAACAGTTAATAGCTTAGATGGTTATTCTTTATCATTTGGTTTCCTGATATTGTTCTTTCTAATCAGGTGGAGGTTTTAAGCTTGAACTCTTTTTACCCGAGGAATATCCTATGGCTGCTCCAAAGGTAACAAGACATAGATAAACTTTGGTTATGTTTTATATGATATTATGGGACTGTATACCTTCAAGCTAAATTAGTCGTATTTAGAATTGCGTGTGGTTATATACTCATATTAAAAGTCAGGACATTTCTGCATTCATTGACTTGTGTGTGAAGCGGAGCATTAATTTGGTGACATTGGACTCATGCATATAACCAAATACAGGAAAGTAGCTGAAACATTTAATTTGTTTGAACCATTCTTTGGCAAAAAAAGTTTTTATTCTTTATAGCCTAATTTTTAGTTACCCATATTTAATCGTGTCGCTCTGGAACCATCGTTGGTTTTATATGTTATATGTGATGTCTTGTTGGTAATAGTTTTGTTACATTTGCTTGATTCCTTTTAGGGATAACGCAAACCCTGCCTATTTGAGATGTAATTTGCAATGAGATCCTGTGCCAAGGACCAAGGTTGGTAAGATATACTTTTGGTCTGTGGGAACTTTAGCTGTGTCCGAGCATCAGCACGCCATTGCTTCTCTGACCGTCTTTTTGCTTCAAGTTCTTAAGGATGTTCTTAACATTACATTGTTCGTTTGTGTTCAGCCAAATTATACCTTGATTAGTTATTTTTTTAGTCTGTTTGGCTTGACAATGTCATAGATTGGAAGGGGTAAGAAATATTACTCATATGTTATACAACCATACCGGATTATTGTCTACTTCAGTCTCCCTAAGTGTAAAGCTATATAATTCATTATTGTCTACCTCAGGTCTCCATTTTTTTTTTTGTTGCGTATGCAGGTTAGGTTCCTGACCAAAATATACCACCCCAACATTGACAAGGTTTGCAGTCACATTCCTCTTTGTTATTTAGTTTACTTCGTAATACATTGTTTATTCATTAATAGGTTTACTTTTGTAGCTTGGTAGGATATGCCTTGACATTCTCAAGGACAAATGGAGCCCAGCCCTTCAGATTCGGACAGTTCTTTTGAGGTCTCTCCCCCCTTGCCTGCACATGTGTATTAGCTTTTTATATCCTGCACAAATTCCTTGTCTGCTAAGCTGTTGTCTTATTACGATTGACATGATTTCTGTTGAATTTGAATTATTTGTTAGCTTACCTGCATTTAGTAATTTTATCACTGCCCTTGATGTGTTTTTCCAACAAAAACTCTTGAGCATTGTCAACTATTGGAAGTTAGGGGTATCACTTTGCTATACTTACCTTGTGACAACACTCTTTTTTTCAGTATCCAGGCACTCCTAAGTGCACCAAACCCTGATGATCCTCTCTCTGATAACATTGCAAAGCACTGGAAAGCCAATGAAGCAGAAGCTGTTGAAACAGGTAAATTGAAGCTAGCAATCCAGCTAACAGTGTCTCCCCTCACACTCTGATTTTATTGGTTGCCTGATAAGCGATGGTCTGGCATTTGCAGCAAAGGAGTGGACTCGCCTGTATGCCAGCGGTGCATAAAACCCAATGCCCCTCGTGATGTAATAACCCGTCATGCTTTAGCCTTAATCAAATGCCATTTGCTTGATAAGAACAAACTGGAGATATTGGCAGTGGAAGGGAGTTTAAATGACTACCGCTTGAATTATTTGTCTGTATACATGTGGTTGGTTCCCTTTACCCTAGGGCACCCTTGACTAATCAGTATCTGTGGTAGAACTTGGTGCTCCTCCAATATATTTATTACTTTATGTTGGAAAACTTAAATTGTTGAAATTGGATCTTTGTTCCTGTGGCTGCACTTTGTACCCTCTAGTTTCTGTTACCTGGGAAATGGGAGATCGTTCCGACGAAGCCTGACGGGACGATTTGGCTAAATCGTTTGCGGTTGTCGTCGACTTGTGGCATCGTCTTGCCACTTTGTTGGCAAAGTACTACCGTACTTGTATGCCTGTAGCTTGTCAACTGCATATATAAGCGTATACGCCTTCCAAACGTGCGTTTCGATTTGGCAGATGTACTGTATGTGCTGTCGCAGGTGCCCCTTTGTTTTGTTTTTTCTTTTTCAATATCAGTTCGGCGAACATAAGTGCAACATGGTATTGTTCTCTTATATTTTTTCTGACCTTTGTGGTTTGATTTTTATTTGAGGGGATTTTGACCTTAATTGCTGCTCGTCAAAATTCCAAACAGCGTACTTCATGCCCCGGTCATCCAAAGCAGCCATTAGCTGGACCATTTCAGTTTCTTTGGCTTGCGAATTTGATGATGTTGACGGGAATAGGCTACGGGGTCGCCCACGGGCTCACGCACTCGCAAATGATTGGAACCGTGGATGGCTGTGAGCCTGTGAGCACGCAGCGGAGCCTTCACGGAGCGAACGCCTGTCTGCGCATGCTGCAAACGTGGCTTTATCGGGTAAATTGGAACCATGCCATTATAATTTTATAAAGTTTGAGATATGTTATCGGTATCTCAATGACACGTAGGACCCACATGAGTCAATGACATATGGGGCAGGATGGCATATATCAAATTTTGAAAAATTATAATGGCATGGTTCCAATTTTCCCATAAATACTACCTCCGTTTTTTAATAGATGACGCCGTTGATTTTTTCTCACATGTTTGACTATTCGTCTTATTCAAAAAATTTACGTAATTATAATTTATTTTGCTACGAGTTGTTTTATCATTCATAGTACCTAAAATGTGATTTATATCTTATACATTTGCATAAAATTTTTGAATAAGACGAATAGTTAAATATGTGAGAAAAAGTCAACAACGTTATCTATTAAAAAACGGAGGGAGTATTAAATTAAACAGAAAACGACCATTCTTCCCTGCAACTCAGCGAAGGCCTGGAACATCTCTCTCGCTGGAATCGTCTGAAGCTGCTATGTCAACCTTGGAACTAACGACTCGTGCACTCATTCACTTGTAGTACTCTTTAAAGTTTAAACAGGAGTGCTACTACTAGTAGCACTTGGTTCAAACAGTACAATGAGCATTTTAAACAAGTTTAACTACGGAGGTTATAGCTAACCTCTAATTTTATCCACACCATCCACTCTATCAATTTTAAAGTTAACAAATCTCTAGTACTAGTAAACTAGCTTCTAATCCATTACTGCAAAATGCAAATCTGCAATACTCTCTTATTCTCTCATCTTCCCTCTTCCCTCTTGTATGAAGAGCGGCATCTCACTTTTCTTCATATAGTCGTTTACTATCTTCATCTTAAAATATAAAAAATATAGTACTAGTATGGATGGGTTGATTTTACCTATTTTAGTAGTTTAGATTGGTAGTAATATAATAATAAGTCTAATCTCATCTTTAGTTGTTCTGTTTATACATAGCAAGCGATTAGGAGTTTATCATAGTAGTACCTGCTTCAACAGGAGTAGCACTGTAGATACAGCTATAGCCGCACTAGTGCAGGTAGCATCACTGACACGCGGGCCCTGCCCACGTGGTCGGTAGCGGGTCGCCCTGCCCACAATGTCAGCCTCAAGTGGGGAGGTCCCCGCCCGGTGCAAAATCAGCGCAGATTCGCCCGCCTGTCCCCGGTAGCGACTACCCCCCCCTCCTCCTAGCAGTCGCAACTCGCAAGTCCAACTCCAACCCAGCGCCTCCGCTCCTCCTCACCTCGCCAGCTCGTCCGCTTGCCCCGCAACCGCAACCGCGGCGCGGAGGAGGAGAGCTCTCGCGCCGCGCGTGCGGGCGTGCGCGGGCGATCGAATCCGATCGCCATGACCGGCGCCGACGAGCCGTCCATCACCCGCTGGACCTTCGAGGTGACCTGACTCCGCACCACTCTCTCCCTTTGGCTTTCTGTTTGATTCGATTCCTCTCCTCTCCTCCCCGCTGTCCTGTTCCCCTTTTTCACCCTTCGTCGCTGTCGCGCGTGCTGAGATCGTGTCCGTTTCGCGTGCTCGCAGGACTTCGAGGTCTACTACGAGGTGCGCCTCGGCATCCGCCGCGAGCCCGGGGGAGATGAAGACGGCGACGGCGACGGCGACGGCGGCGGAGGTCGCGGCTCCGCGCCGCTTGGATCCGGCTCCCATGTGAACTTATTCCAACCCTGATTGCTAACTGCCTAACTCCAACCCGGGTCCACTCACTCACTGCCACACGCGGCCACGCCCGCACTCATTCCCCATTCACATCGCACACACGTCGCGCCGCTTTGGATCCGGCTCCGTGGCCAGCACCCGCATCACCGCGGCGCGCGCCAACGGCGGCGCCGACCTGGCCGTCTTCGAGCAGTTCGAGCGGCTGGTGCGCCCGCCCTTCTCTCTCTCTTTCTCCCCCTTCTGCTCTGGATGATAAGTTGTTACTGCTTCAGGGATGATTTTGTGATTTTTTTTCCTTCTCTCTTTTGGTGCCAGGAGAGGAAGGTGGAGCTGCGGAATGGAGCAATTGAAGATGGGCCTCCGTAAGACTCGTTGCTGGCTATGGAGTATAGTACATCCAGTTTGACTGCATTTTTTATATCTGAATTGTGACCAAAGTGGTTGATCCGATCCTGATTTGGGCGTTAGCTAATATGGGATCAAAACCATGCATTGTATTTCAGTTGTCCAAACCTTAGAAATAGCAACCTTATGATGATTTTGTTGCTATAGTTGTCTGCATGCATGCATTTTAAGCAGTTTTATGTCTGGCATATACTATGGAAAATAGTATTTGCTATAAGTATCTCAAATGTAAACATTAGTTTTTTCATTTTTAGTGATGCTATTAGTTTATAGTACAACAAAATTGCTGGAACTTATCGCTTTAATGTCAATTAGATATCTGGTTATTCCTAACAATACCTACTATATTCAAAGGAAGTTTCCAGCTATATTTTCCCCTGTTCAACCATTAATTCTGAAGTATTACTGTATTGTCCAGTCACACAATAAAACTCCCCAGCCCATTCCTTTCTTTCACCTATCATGTATATTACACATGTATCTTTGTGATAACTGACTTAAGATCTTTGCAGGCAGAAATCCCTACTTCCTTCTTTTGAATCTGCAGAAATGCGCAATTTAGCTGAGACATTGTTGAGGTAACACTGCCTTTTGGTAAATGTGGCCAGACTTATCTATTTGGTACTGTAATGTATACAGACTTATAACCATACCTTCTTGGTGTAATGCCAATAGGGATATCATTCGTGGGAGTCCAGATGTCAAATGGGAAAGCATTAAAGGTTTGGAGAATGCAAAGCGTCTTCTGAAAGAAGCAGTTGTGATGCCTATAAAATACCCCAAGTAGGTTTCTGTCTTCTCACAGAAATAATATATATGATATATGCTCACAACATAGGCCGTGTTTAGTTCCTTTTCAAAATTTTTTTTGAAGTATATGGACACACATTTGAAGTATTAAACGTAGACTAATAACAAAACAAATTACAGATTCCGCCTGTAAACTGCGAGACGAATCTATTAAGCCTAACTCTTTTCTGCTTATAGAATCTCAAAATTCTTGATATGACCTGCAATACCAAGAAGATGTGCCTCTTCCTAACTTCCTTTCATCAACGTATAGCATAGGCAGACGAACTATCTAAACACTTTTGAACAAGTAACTTTGTCGTTTAACATATCTGGAAAATATTTTCATACCTGACATTCGTGGCTCAAAAGAATGTTGCATTCTTGCATCGAAATTTGTGATTGGTGATGCTTCGCATATCTGCATGGTCATGTTTGCATATTTAAAAGGTCAGATCAGATCTCCCTAAGATTGCATTTAAGCAACCACTGTTATTCATGATAATATGTCGCATACCATTTACTTTAACTCTTTCAGTTTGATGATACAATGCCCCATGTGTGTGTTTTTGGTATCTTCTGAAGAAAGTTTTTTGGTAGATGTAGAATCTTTACCAGTCAGGCAATTATTTATCTAACCTGTATATTCGTTTTGCTAGTTGTTACACCGCATGCTTTCTATATCGTTTTTTGCTAATTAGATTCAGGAAAAAAACTCCCAAATTAGCTTATCTGATGGCTTCTATAACTTGTGTTAGAAATCAGTATTTTGGACCTACCATTGGTTCTCAATTATTTTCTTTTTGAACTGTAGGTACTTCAAAGGTCTGCTATCACCTTGGAAAGGTATATTGCTTTTTGGTCCACCAGGAACAGGAAAGGTTTGCACCTTACAAAGATCATTGCATTTTAGTTGTATAGTGTATATGCTAAGACTATATTGTTATCTTTGTACTATTTAGATGCTTAGCAAGGAACTTTTCTTGTATATTGTAAGATTATTTTTTTGGCATAACAATGAATCTATGTTCTCCCTGTCCTAAAATATGTTACATTTCATCATGGACTATAGTGGTTGAATTATTTGGTGAAGTATCTTTGTTTTATATTATTGCTGCCTTGTATTAAAAAAAACATCAATCGCCATTTGAAATACTCTACTGGGATTCACCTCAGCATTTGTCTGTTAAAGATAGTAGATTTACCTCAGCATTTATCTGTCAAAGATCATAGATAATTAAATTATTTTACACATATAACTATATAGTTAGCACCTACAATAAGCTGTGGCTGATCTGTTATGTTTTCCCTTGCTTCTTTTGTCTTTTGTGCTACAGAACGTTCCACTAGTCTATTGCATTTGTTTATGTACTTGTTTGCATACGTTTCCCTTCATATCAACTCCGTTTCCATTCCATATGTTGCTTGTCGTGCTATACGAACTCAAATTGCTGATCATGCATGCTTGATGTAACTGTTTTGATATATTTTGTTTCAGACAATGCTAGCAAAAGCTGTGGCTACTGAGTGCAAAACAACCTTCTTCAATATTTCAGCCTCATCAATTGTCAGTAAATGGCGTGGTATGGCATTACTTTTGCTTGCGTTCTGAGATGCATTTGCATTGTTTCCCTTTTAATGCTATTGTTGTTGTAGTTTCTACTTCTTGTCATGTTGTATTGCTTGTATGACCAACTAATCATGTAGATATGTGATACATGCATGCACTATTTTTTTGTGTTTCTATCTGCTTTTTATATATTTTTTAAAGCAATCCGTATTAGCAAATTTCTATAGATTTACATTGGATAGTATTTACTCTTCCAAGTTTTATAAAGTTAATACATGTTTCTCCAGCATTAAAGAGGTCCACAGTTAACTATTCATTGATACTACTCAACTGTATCCTTAAACTCACTTAAGCGCCACCAATAGGACTGAAACATTCATAATTCTTTTTTTTTTTCATTTCCTTCTTTCTATATTCCCCTAACAGGCAGTTATCTTTTGGCCTCATGTACTAGCAGCTTGAAAGATATCAATAATCACTGTTGTGCATGACAGTATTCTATGTATCCTAGCATATGCCACATTTCTTTTGGACTTAATGAAACCATCAAATCTTCTCCTGCACCCTTGCATACCATGTTATGGCATCCAATGGTGTAGGGCTTCCATAGCCATTGTTGGCCACTGCCCACTGACCACTGGCTCCCTATTTGCACCAGAGCCTACTAGCCTAATACTCCTCTGCCACCCTCACTCCGCCTGTACATTTTGTGGAACATTGTATATCCAACAGCACTAACCTTTGTGGAACAATCACCTCATCCTTTTCATTCATCAATTTGGAAGAACAGATATGTGGAACTATATAATTCCTTCTTGCTATTAATAACGGATGGATGAACCTGTACCTGACTAGATCGAACTTACAACTTCTAACTCACATCCTTACCATACATGATATTCTGCCCTTGCTCCATTTCTATCGATATTTTAGTAAGTTTTCCCTACCTAATAGTTACAACGGTGCAGGTGATTCGGAGAAACTAGTGAAAGTCTTATTTGAGCTTGCAAGGCATCATGCACCGTCCACCATTTTTCTCGATGAGATTGATGCTATTATTAGCCAACGTGGTGAAGCTCGTAGTGAACATGAAGCCAGTCGGCGATTGAAGACTGAGCTATTAATACAGGTAGCATTCTTGAGGCTTTGTAAAGTGATTATGCTGAAACTTTCACTGCTTCATAAGTAGTATGAGTTTCTCAGCCCTAAATTGTGAACATAACCCTATGGAGGAAAATTAACAAAGAATAAACTCTTTAGATATCATATATCTCAGCATATGGGATTCTGTTAAAAAGGACGCGAATATTAGGGAAGGATCTAATATCAAATAATTAGAAAGGGTGAGGCTTCGAACCCAGGTCGTCTAGCCCACCATCTTGTGGAGCTAGCCGGAAGACCCTTGGGTGTTTCTCAACATACAGGATTCTGTTAGTATATGAAACCTTTCATAAATTGATATGTATAATAATCCTGAACTTGTGTGATTTCATTCACATGGTGATAAAAGCAGTTATGAATTCTGATAATTTGTTGCTGCAGATGGATGGGTTAACTAAGACAGATGATCTCGTTTTTGTTCTAGCCGCCACAAATTTGCCATGGGAACTGGATGCAGCAATGTTGCGCCGTTTGGAGAAACGTGTATCCTTTTTTCTCAAACCATCTTGTAATTTCTTTGTTCACGAGTGCTCCTAAATACTACTCCGTAATTGCCAGTTTTGCTATTAGGTAAACTCCCTTGTTTTGTCCGCAAATGCTTGATGTTTTGGACAAAATCTGGTTAAACTTTTGAAACCTTGACTATCGATGAACTTTAAAAACTTAGTTCAAAAACATAAATATGATATGCTTTGATTTGTTTTAAAGTACTTCCAACATCTCATAAACTTATTAGATTTTATAAACCTATTCTAATAAAATCATGGTAACAATCGCACCTTGAAGACCATGAAAAAAAATTCAAATCTCAAATATGTTTAACCAGAAGGGACAATACCAAAGACCATTTTCTTATGTGAGGAACTACTGATTTGAATTTCAGATTGAGAATAAGTGATTCTCTTATTATGTAGTAAAGAGAATGTTTGATGATGAACATTTATGTAGCCTATTTCCAATGCTTGCCTTAAATCTATTTGTAGTTGTAACTGACACATCATAGGCTTCTTACTGAAGTTATTGTTTGTACTAAAAACTGTTAAAGAATTCAATCTCGATTCTTGTATCTTTTCTTATTGCGATACTGGAGTTTGTATATAGGACCACACTTGATTTTTCCACATAAAAAGGGAAATCCATCCTTAACTTGCAATTAGATTCTTGTTCCCTTACCAGAGCAAGAAGCTAGACATGCCATGTTTGAAGAGCTCTTGCCATCTATTCCTGGCACAATGAATATCCCGTATGATGTTCTTGTGGAGAAAACTGAAGGATATTCAGGCTCTGATATACGCCTTGTGTGCAAGGAGGCGGCAATGCAACCCCTTAGAAGGTTAATGTCGGTTCTTGAAGGAAGGCAAGAAAAAGTGCCTGAGGATGGTACGTGATATATCTTGAACTTGTGATTTCCTAACTTCCCAGCAACTTAATTTTCTGTTATCTTCTTCCTTTTTCTTCCTTTTTTCATCCTTATTTCTATCCCCTTTTCCTGTTTCTTGACATTGTTCCATTTTGACTCACCATTAATACAATGGTTATAAGGTAGAGCCTCTCTACCTTTTGCGTAAAAAAAAAAAAACCCAGCAACTCATACTCACCTTTAGTGTGTACAAGTACAAGAACAAAGATAATGTGCCTACCAGGGAACTTATAGACTTAATTTTCTTTGTTTAGTAATTAGTACTCATTACAACTTCAGTGAGTTTAAGTTCTGTAGACTTGTATGTTTGCATTCAGTAGCTGAAAAAACCAAACCCGTATAAAGAAACAGTAGCAACAAAAGAAGAATTTATATTCCTCCATGGCGCCTCCAATGCCACATAAAAGTATGCTATAATTTCACTGCACAAAAAATGATCCTGCTGCTCACATTATCGAAGTCAGTGATACAGTAGGACTTATTTTGGGGGGAAATGTTGCAGAGTTGCCTGAAGTTGGTCCAGTAACGACAGAAGACATTGAGCTTGCACTAAGGAATACACGGCCATCTGCTCATCTTCATGTACATAGATACGAAAAATTCAATCAAGACTATGGCAGTCATGTCCTCAGCTAAAGGTGAGTTGCAAAAGCAAAGGTTATTTGCACAACATAGATTGCTGAATTTCCTCCTTGAAGCTTGAACTGTTCCCTAGTATTGTGGAAATCCTCCTGACGGAATCTTGCCGATAAGACTTTTCATTTGCACCTAGTATGGTTGATAGAATGCTGAATTACCGCTGATGTATTTACAACTGATGAACATTCTCTGTACACAATATTTGTTCCTGTACCATGTATATTATCATTTGTTTGACGAATAATAAGCTATTTGGGTAATCCTTGCCCTTTTGGAATATGAGAGAAACATTGTACATTTGTACTGGGTACCACCAACCCCTGTCCTCTTGTCGCTGTTTCTTCTATTTGTGGCAATTAATTATGCTAATAGACTAAAAAACTTCCTCCAGCTCCGTCAGATAATGCATTGTCTTTTACTATTTGCATCGGGTAGCCATGATTCTCTCTAGGCCACTAGCTGCTGCTTAGTCCAAATTAGATGGCAACAATAGCGAAAGAAACACGTATTTGGAATCAAACAGTCCTCTTCAACAACCAACTGCCTCCCTAATATATCCCGCGTGTGGTACTGTACCAGCCAACCCCTCGTTTGCTACCACCTAAGATCCACTATAACTAACAACGTCCATACATTAGTCATACTTTATCGAGAGAATTGTGATGCCGATATAGGTACAGTTATACGATCGCGCAAATTAAGCGTCTAGTGCGTCATCGAATCCCCACATCCAACCTGCCTTTCCGTCCAAGCTGTTTAAAACTACAAGAATAGCACCAGAGTTCTTTTGGTATAATGGTACCAGCCAGTTTAGCTTGTAATCTGTGAGATCTTCCAAGACGTATGAGGCATAGTTCCCGTGGCGAACCGACGTGGAATCGATGATCCCAAGAACTGATTAACTTAAACACAAGAGGGCTTGTTAATTTACGGCTCCGTCTGCGCGCCACATCGACCGATCGATATGATGAGCGACCGCACGTACGCCCTGAGCAATCACTAGCCTGATATCATCTCCTATATAAAGCTCGTCGTCGAGGCTAGCATACATCCATCGACGTACACGCCTACGTACCTACACACAGACACAGTAGCTCGCTCGCTAGCTAAGCCGTCGACGTCGTACACGCACCTGACGACGTAGTTAAGCAGTTGAAATTAAGCTAACTGTAGCACTTAATTTACTTATGGCGAGGCGTGTCGGCGTCGTTGCGGCCGTGATCGCGGCGTGCGTGCTGCTGGTGGTCGGGATGACGGCGCCGCCCGTCGACGCGGCGGCGGCACGGCGGCTGGGCAACGGGAGGGACGCCGCCGTGACTGATCCGGCCTTGGAGGCAATGATGCCGGCGCAGACGACGGGTGGCACCGGTGGTGGCGGACGGCGGCGACCGTCGACGTCTCCGGGTCAAAAGAGGCTCACGCCCGGAGGACCAGACCCGCAGCATCACTGAGATATACTACATCATAGCATATCTCACCATATATACGGGCTCATTCAGTCATTCTTGATTCTTGCATTGCTCATTCTTGATTCTTGCATTGCATTGTGTGCACGTTTCTCCAGTTTTGTGTGCCAGCGCGTGTGTGTGAGCGAGAGAGCGTTGTGTGCTCGTTTCTCCAGTTTTGTGTGCCAGTGTGTGTGTGTGAGAGAGAGAGAGAGCTGCGCGAGAGCTCTAATCTGCCAATAAAAGAGCCGGTAGTGCCACAGTTTGGAAGAGAGTTTGCCCCAAGTTTTTTTTTGGAAGAGATGTAGTGAGTGTATTTTATATTGATCCATTTCTACTCCTTTATATAAGAGCATATGACTAATTCGCCGTGTGCAACTATGTATCACTTAGAAAATGAGACATACACAATACATGTTCAATAAAATTCCTCAGATAACCTCTGGCAAATTCAAAATCGTCAGGATGCGTTATGACAGGTCCAAGGAGAGGTGAGATATGGCCAGAGTGAAGCTTCTAATAAGGAGAGCACAGAGCAGGCGGGCAATAATCCTCTAATAATCCTGTCTTGTGTGATGACTATACATGTGTCCCGTTATAAATCTGCAGTGCCAACTGATGTACTTTACAGATTTTGTTCAGCATGTTGTATGGGAACACTGTCTCCCATTACTGCTGGAAAAGAAAGAAAGGAAGGGCAAACATGATGTAATAACTGAAACAGTTCATTCCCTTCAAAATTCTTGTAAAATTCCTACTATGTTCCAAAGGAGACCTTAGAATGGAGATGGCTCAAAAGATCTAAAAACAGTTCATTCCCTTCAAAATTCTTGTAAAATTCCTATGTTCCAAAGGAGACCTTAGAATGGAGATGGCTCAAAAGATCTAAAAACCTGCGCAAAAACTTGACAAGTATACTTCAAGGGAGACCTAATCAGACTAGGTAAAAAAACTAATTAAACTTAGTGAAGGCGCATGGAGCATCCACAACACAAAAAAGAAAGTCATTGATGGAGTATTGTTTTGTTTGCACCATATCAAGAACTCAAGGTACATTTTCTTTTGATAGATACTAGTCTGCCTCTATAGCACAAACATGCAGAACCGGAGAAATCTAGCCAGAGCAAAAGGTACTATAGCCATTAGCCAGGGACTACCACAACATTTTACTGATCCTTTGCATGATATGGATCATGGGACAAGCGCAGATTGGAGGCGAGCAATCCGCGGTAAATCCACGAGGGAATTGCCGGGAGCCGGCTCTGATCTTCTTACCGTCCCGGTAAATGCCCATGTTGTACCTGCTCCCGTTGTTCATCACCATGGAGTCGCACATGTCGACGTTGGCGTCGTCGAGGAAGTAGATGGTGTCCTCCTTGAGCATCTTGAACTGCGACACCTCGACCGCCCTGGAGCAGCCTCGCCGGAGGAAGAGCGCCCGCCCGGACAGCTCGTGGATCTCCAGCCAGTACGCCCCCGTGGGGAGGAGGCTCATCTCGAAGACCCGGAACATGCGCGTGCGCCGCCGCACGCGGGGTTGCCCGTGCAGTGGCGCACCACCATGAGCAGCTTCGCGGGACTCCACCAGGTAGCGCGTCGCGATGAACGACGCCGGCAGGTGGTTGGCGCGGCGGCCAGCTGGTAGGAGGCGCAGGTCATCTCAGCAGCGCGTTGGGATCGCGGCCGGCGCGGGGCGCGCACCAGGACCTCCTCCCTGTGGTGAGGACGTGGAAGCCCTGCTTCTCCTCGCCGCTGTAGTAGATGATGTCCTGGATCACGTCCGGCTCAGGCCGGCTCGCGATCCAGTGCCTGGACATCCCAGGCTGCCGAAGGCGATGTTGGAGGCGCTCGAGACGTGCGCGGCGGCGATGCAGTCCGGCGAGGCGGTGGCGGCGCGGAGAAGACGATGGTGCGGACGAGCATGGGGTGGTGGCTGGTGACGGTCACGGGCCCGTACCCGTGGGCGTAGGGCACCTCGAGCCTCAGCTTCTCCGGGAGGGTGACCCTCACGCCGGTGAAGAGGTTGACGGCCGCGAACCCTCGGCCACGGGTCCACGGCGACGGCGACCCAGCCGCCGTCGTGGGCGCCGCACAGGCGCGCGCCGCGGACGCCCTCCGGGAGGGTGAGGTGGCGGGTGGCGCCGGAGTGGAGGCTGAAGAAGGACGGCGCGTCGCGGGACGGAGGAGCAGCCACGGGAGCCCCGCTGCGGGGCGTCGACGAAGGCCGCGGCGGTGCGCCACGGGCGGCAGACGGCCGCGAAGCAGGCGCGGTCGGCGAGGCAGTTCAGCTGCTCGAAGATGACGCCGAGAAGCTCGGGCGGGAGGCCATCGGACCACGGCGGCCTTGGCGAACGAGCCATGAGAGACCTTACCTTTCAAAATTTACGGATTAAGGGAGCTGATTGGAGCCTGACCACCGTCGCCGCGCGCCGCCGGCTGACGGCGAAATCCGGCGCCGCCCGTCTCCGGTGAGCGGCGAGCTCTGACGCTGCGCGTCTCTGGAGGCGATCAACCGATTGGGGATCGGGGCACCGGGGAGCGATTAGGGATTAGGGATTAGGGATTTAGGGATCGGGAAATTGGGGGGAAATTTTCGTTGTGGGTTTAACTTCAGATCGATGTGGCGGCCAGGCAGATGCTGGGGTTTCTCTAGAAGGTACTAGTAGGAAATAATTTAGAATAGTTTTATGAGCATTAATTGTTTGCCAATTCTGGGTTTAGCCATTTGTGTATTGGGAAGAAAAGGTAAAGCCTGTTATAGCTGAATGCTGGGATAGGGTTATTTTGATTATTTTGATTGTTTTCCCCTTTTGGATAGAGAGTTAATTTAGACTTTTTTGGCTGGATAAGATTAGCATTATCTCACCTCTATCATTATCTATTTTGAGACATTGAGGATAAGATGATTTTAAATGTTTACTTCACACGTAGTACCTTTTATGATGTGGTTAGTTAGGATACGACTAAATATACTACGTCTAAAGTAAACATTAAAAATCATCTTATCCTCTACGTCCCAAAATGGATAAATGATAGAGATAAGATAATGATAATTTTCTTCATGCAAAAAAGTCCTAAAGAATAACTTCGGATTAACCCTCCAAGCAAAGGGAAAAGAAACCCGGAAAATGTTTCAACTTATGTAAAAATATGTTTTAGATGCTTCACCATTCAATAAAAAATGTCTCAACAAAAATATATTTTAGATGCTTCATTGATCAATGAAAAATATTTCATCGCTTAATGAAAAGTGTTTCAAGCAAATGCAACATTGAGAAAAATGATTGAAACATCAAATTCTTGCTATTTGCAACATCCGACAAAAGAAAGAACAAAACACTCCAATACGAGAAAGTGCAGCAAAGAGAGAACAATGATCTACAACAAACCTATTGTCCGCCTTGTTCCTCTACTCTGGTGGCTGGATTCATCTTCTTCCTTATCCCTGGTAGTATTAAGTAGTACAAACAAGGAGAAGCATCCAGAGCTCCGTTGCCAGTGTCAGATCGAGCGTCCCCGAGTGCTGGAGTTGCTAGATCTGACGCCTTTAGGCCTCGCTAGCACCAGATCAGGCATTCTCAAGCCCGATTGTTGTTTGATTGGGTGCTCCCGAGCATCGACACTGCTGGAGCCGGTGTCGGTGCTACCTCGCCACTGCTTGTCCACTACCGTGCTCTCCGAGGGAAGAACGGAAGTGTATAGGAAGCTGTCAGGGAGGAAGGAAATAGAGAAATGGGGGTGGTGCGCGGGGCATGTGGAGAGAGAAATAAAGGAGGAGCATGATCTGTGACAGATGTGCATGGAAACTTCGAAGTGGGGGCGGCGTCCGATGCATCTTATACGCTTGGATGACTGGCTAGTAGTATTTTCGAATTAGTTGTAGATGTGTTCATAATACGAAAATTCGTGTCATTTTGAATCTCTTCGTTTGAGGGTGGATAATTTCTAATGACTTCCCGTGTTATAAAAAATACTAATTGGAGATAATTTTATCTTGACAAAATTCTTTATGAAATTGCTTGCGGCCGAACGTATGACCAAATAAAAATATTAGAAACTCCATTAACTTCCACCATCCACTTTCTAAAGTAGGAGTGTAACACTCATGACACGTATAGATTTGAGGCTTCACCGGCAAGCCTCCCCTCGTCAAGCTCACTACTATTGTCCATTGTAACAACGTGGGTCATGCCTATTCTCCTCCTCCTCTAGTGCCGCCACATCTACGTTGTGTCGTTGCCTTTGTCTTGCTCTTGGTCTAGATCCGATTCATCTGAAGCTTCATCTGATGAGTGTCCCCCTGTCAAGCTTGCCACCACCATCAGCTTCAATGTCACAGTTCAAACTTTACAAAATTCAGTGGCACACACCGATAATGCGAATAAGAATGGTTGATTTTCAACCGGACAATTTTGTAATTGCATGAATCCAATTAAGCCTAGATTATCCAAAATACTATATTGGTCCTCTATCATACTTATTTTTTTTGCGGGAATCTCTATCATACTTATGTGCTAGCTACTTAAGAAATATAATTCTGAAGGTGAAATTTTCATTTAAAAAAATTAAAGGGGGTAAATTATTTGACCCCTTCTCAAAAATTTTTTTTTGGAATGGAACTATAATCAAATTTGATGAATTTTATACAACAATTTTGCCAAATTTCAAACTGAACTAAAAATAATATTGGTTTTCAATCATCGCTGAAACTTATGAATTTCATCGTTGTTTTAAGAATTATTTAAAAGTTCAAATTTTGGTTTCAGAATTTGGGGTAAGATTGTTTTACCCATTTGATTTTTTTATAATTTATTTTTCCACCGTGGATCTTATGTTTTTTTAATAGCTAGCACATAAGTATAAAAGAGGAGGCATTATAATTTATAAGTCATTTTGGAAAAAATCTCATGATCAACTAATAAAATGGGCATAGAAGTGATTAAAATGAAAACCAAGGATATGCTAGACATGAAGCAAATTTTAGATGTGTAGAAGGAACGAAGTGAAAACTCAGTGTTACCTAAGGAATTTTCTGTGTCTTTGTAGACATGCAGGTGATCGTACTTGCATGCTCTATATGCACTGACTTAGAAAATGATATTGACCATTTTCATTTACTTCCATACCATTATAGCATATTAGTGACATCAAAATGGTGAATTTTTCCATTCATCCCATGTATGATGCTCTTTCTAACAATAATATCCCAACCATAAATGGAACGCTATATATGGAAGTTGAAAGTTCCACTCAAGATCAAATTTAGTATTTACAACATGGTGTTATGTTGACAAAACATAACATTGCAATAGGAATTTAGAGTTGAAGTAAAAGAAAGTGTTGCATAACAACCACAACACTATGCAAACTGAGCGAATTTGCCCCTCAAACTGAATTGGTGGTTTTAATCCTACATGGCACTATGGTCCACTTGTCACCCCCTCACATGTCATCCCCTTCTCTTGTTCCTCCTCGGCTCATCCCAAATCCCTCCTGGAATCACAAAAGGCTTGGTTTATGGAATGGCAACTGTGCTAATTAAGCATGGGGTAATTAGTAGTAATCCTTCAACTAAGTAGAAGGTTGTGTGTCTGGTTTCCAAAGTTGAAGGTTGTAAATATCCCGTATTAGAGTTTAGGTGGTAAATCAAACTTTTACGGCCACCTATTGGAACCATCTATTGACGTGAACAATGGTTAATATACTACATGGTCTAATAGATAGCTTACTACTTCTATCATGTATACAATCTTTGTGTATACAGAACTAAATCATTAATTGTATTATAGACAACTTATTGTTATACCATCTTGATATGATGTAGAAAGGTTATATAGGCAGGAGCCGTTTAACCATTGTTCATTTCCTTAGTATATCTCATTTGTTTTGTTATTGGTTAGTAGACCTCGATTAAACCTCTAAAATGCAAGTTATGGTCCGAGTTTCTTTGTGTAACATTCCACTTGGCTTTGTCGAAACGGCATTATGTTTGTGAAGAAAAAAAAGGAAAACCGGTAGTCCTGTGCAGATCATTTTTGTATGCACCAATTGCCTGAGGCTTTAGCACAAGGATTCTTAAACTGTGGCGGTCCAAACTCCAAACAAGCCACTCATTGGAGCAAGTGGCCATGGAACTATTCAAATGGCGGCTTAATACTAGTGAATTCTTCTGAGAGAGAATCGTGTACAATTATTTTAGGACTGTAGTGTACACCTACCCACAAAAATTAGTAATACAGTCTGGGAAATAAGCCACTAGCTAGGGCATTATCGAAAGGAAATCCTCACATGCAACTAACCAACGAACCAGACCGGTTTATGCAAATAACGTCACAACGACATTAACCACTCGAACGGAAAGCAAGCGGTCTCTTCTGGTCCAAAAACCAGAAATACACGCTTGTGGATCAATGAGATTGTGAGAATCTTCAGAAGACGAATCAAGTTTCGTGTTAGCGCAAATCGACGTGGAAGATCGACCATAAGAAACTAATTAACTCAACGCAAGAGGGTCTATTAATTCTCGCCCTCACGTATGCCCTACTCGACACTCGAGCCAAGCTTCCCTCTATATATAAGCTCGTAGGGGGCTAGCTCTTGATCATCATCACTGGAAGATATACACAGATAATACAAACTGTCTCGATCGACCGATCGACGTACGCAGTAGTAGCTAGCTAGCCGTCGTCGTCGAGCACAAGGGAAACCGCACGCACGTAAACGCGATCAAAGTTAACTACATATGGCTAGGCGTGCCAGCATTATTGCTGCGGCCGTGATCATCGCCGCGTGCGTCCTGCTGGTCTGTACGACGACGTCGTCGTCCGTCGTCGACGCGGCGGCGGCTGCGGCGCCTGCACGGCGGCTGCTGGGGAGCGGGAGGGACGACGGGGCCGTGGCCGCGGCCGCGGCTGCGGCCGCGGAGCCAATAATGCAGCAGCCGGCCCAGATGGTGGCACCTGTGGTGGCAGACGGCGACGACGGCGGCGTCGTGCCCGCGGGGTCCAAGAGGCTCAGCCCCGGAGGACCGGATCCTCAGCATCACTGAGCTAGAGATCATCATATACTCCGCCATCTCGCTATAGATCATTTTGCGTTGTATTTTTGCTCGTTTCGATCTCCAGCTTTGTGTGTGGCGCAGTGTGTGCGTCGGTGTGTGTGCGTGTGAGTCAGCGAGTGTGTGACGCTGTGCGTGTGTGAATGTACTGTTTTGAGAGAGAGAGAGAGGGAGAGAGAGGACTTCGATCGCGTTCTCTTTCACTCCTTGGTGTCAATAAATTAAAGTGCCAAATAGTGTACTGGCTTGGCATACGTACGTTAATTCCTTTTGCAGAGATAATGTAAACAACCGAATCACACACACACACACATATATATGTGGCCGGTGTTTCTATATATACATGTAGCTGAATGACACAACCTTTTGGAATGAATGAAAGTTTATGTTTGATGTTGTGCCCGTGTTGTTTAAATATGCACTCGATTCTCTTACGATCTATACACCCTCGAATATTATAGTAAACAAAGAATAAAATGACTTATATTAGAACGGGTTCAGTTAGTGGTTCATATGGAAGGTGTGGCTAGGGAGAGATCACCAAATTATTTGACGTTGCGAGCAGGTAATTATGATCACCAAACTCTCATAGTGTAAACGCGTCGTCGTTATGAGTATAATTATGGTCGCTAAGATTTGAATAATCTATGTAGCACACCACACTAGGTGTGTTTCTCTATCAAATATAGGCCCCCTTTGAATCGCAAGATTGAGAAAACATAGGAATATGAAAAACGTAGGATTTTGATAGAAATGTAAGTGTAAAACAGAAGATTGCAAAATACAGAAAAAAAACACATGAATGACCGTTTGATTGAACCGCAGGAAAAACACCGGAATTGGATGAAAGAGATATATTCAAAGGAAAGTTACTAAGAGGTTGAAGCTCTTGTTAAATTTTCTCCAAAATCTCTATAGGATTATCCATTCCATAAGAATTTCAAAGGATTGAATATGATTCAACCCTTTGTTTCAAAGGGCTTCATAGGAAATTTTCCTATAGAATCGAAATCCTCCAAAATTTTTATGTTTTTTTCTCCAAATCAAAGGGGCCCATAATTTTTTTTGTGCGTATGATCATAGGAAGACGCATATGAACATGGTACAGAGTGGGCCTCTTTTAACACATAAGAAACGGCGAACCAACTTCAAATCAGATAGTGTCAATTTCAAATAAAAATATATCGATATATGTATAATTAATTGTGAGCATAAGGGTTTAAAGTTTATGGGCACGTTTGAAAAATGTGTTTGAGATATGATTTTCTACCCTTTGAAATGATAAGTTTTGAATCTTAGCCATCCATTCTTGTCGCCCTATTTCATCATATCTCTCCATTCATTTTCATTTTTCAATTCTACCCCTCCTAACCTATTTTCCATACACCTTGTATGACTAAAGTATAAACTGTCAATTCCACCCCACCGTCATACCAATGTTCTCACCCCCACCACCAAACATAAGTTAATTTTTTTTAAGCAAATTTGAAGGACACAATGAGGGAAAGATTTGTCCTATCCCTCTATTATTTTCTGTTTTTTTCAACAATAACATTTTTGGATAAGTTCCTGTTGCAGAGGCCAAGGGTATAAAATATTTTTATTTTCTAAAAGAACAAAAGGAGAAGTCCTCTAGAAAAATGGGAATGGTACCTCATATGACAAGTCAGCCTGATCAAGCTTTAAAAACATTGAAGACCTCTATCACCATGGGCATTAATTTGTTTACCATCAAACGCACCCTTAGGTTTTTTGGAGGGAGCAAAACTCCTTAGACCTCTAGTTGTGAAAGTTTTACATGTTTGCATATCTAAATGATAAGCTCAAACAGTTGTCCCCCCTTCCCTCCCCCCCAAACCCCCCCCCCCACATAAATGGGTGATTTATCATCAGTCCGTGCATTGCCAGGTTATTGTATATTATTGATTACTATAAATATTACAATTTCAACGATATGTTGGATGTGTTGGTTTTTGTTTGTTTGCCTTGGCCACAACTTGCTATTATTTACTATGAATTTTAGAATTAAATAAATAAAAACCAACAGTTAAGAGTCCAAGATATTCTCATGATATATTTTATCGATCTGACGTACTCTCAGTACAATCTACCGCCATAATAATACGATCCATTATCTAAAAAAATAATAATACGATCCACTGAATCCACGCTAAGATACTTATGGTTAACAAAGAATATCCATCTAAACACTCAATAAGTACAAATAGATAACAACTTGGGTCTTGGTATCTAATGAAATCTGACAGTTTGCAAATTGAACATAGCTTAGTTATTTAGGTTATTTGTGGTATAATTAACTGTGAAATCACTGTCATGATTAATATTTGTGATGAACAATTGGCTTTGCAAATGATTTATTCAATGAGATTGGTTTGAAAATATTTGTGGATGTTGGTGTGAGTGCGTGTGACTAATGTGGGTTAGGTTGTGATATCTGTACTGCCCAGAAACGGTTGTTTTATCTGATTGTGTGCAGGTGACTTGAGGTTAGCCTTGGTCAATGGTGAGGACCGGGACTATGCTCAGGGAGGAGCAGAGGTCTTGTGCAGTCGGGATACCATGTGAGAAGGTGACTAGAGTCAGTATTCTTGGAGGTCATCTTCGGTCAACGGTGGGGATTGGGACTAGACTCAGGGAGGAGTTGAGGTCCAGACATTCAAGGATACCAGGTGATGAAGTTGGATACGAGATGGCACACGGTGGATGGACACCACGTGGGAGAGATCCTCGCAACGGGTTTCACGAGGTGTGCGTGCAAGCGTCGGTGTTCACGAAGGAGATTGGAAGAAATTGGAGAGGAGTATATGGTGCTACATTTCTGGTATGAGATTTTCGGTATAAATAGAGAGTACCTATACTATCTTGTGAAATTAAACATGAAAAGATTATCATTATAAAATCTAGTACTTGAATCTAAAGTTTAGGACTTAAATCTAAAGTTTAGGACTTAAATCTAAATAAGTTATTGTAGGATCGAACACAAGTAACCAAGCCTACCAGAGAGGGGTGAATGATAGATTATGTCAGCGGAAGTCAAATAATCGAATCTTTATAAATCAAAACACACCCCAACCTCAAAAACCAATGGAACACACGTCCTACGGTCTATCCGACCTACTAGGGTCGGTCTGACCGTAGGTCCTCTCGCAGTCTGACCGTTAGCCTAAAAAGAGAACAACAAAACATGATTTCTCTTAAACCAATCATTGGATCGAGTTGCAAACTTGACAGACGAAATTAGACAAAGCAAGGAACAACTCCACCGGAGAGATTTACAAACTAATAAATGGTTTAAGAGAAAACACCCTAGAAAATCAGTTGTCCTAGAATTTTAGCAAATCTGAACAAAACCTAAAACTTAAGCAAATTCAAATCTAGCGAGAACCAATCAACGAAACTTTCCAGATCTGATCTATGAAATATTAGAAAGGTTTTGGATGGATTAACTTGAACAAAATCACAGCAAAACGAACAATCACAAGTTAATGCCAAAACCAAACATAAAAGTAAAACTTACGAAACCGGAAGAGATCGTCGATGCCATAATGATTGAATATCATATTGACTGCTCAAATATATTGTTCACAAGGTACAGCCACAACACCCCTCACAAGTTTATCACGAAACCCTATCTAATTTCTCAAACTTGGCTTACTCTCAAGGCATAGCCCTGTACCGTACCGTATAAGTATAGAGCTTCAACCTCTTTAGACATGTGGTGGAATACAACCATGTAAAGTATGTAGTACTCCTATATGTGCTCCATTTGTACTTAGAATAATCCAGCAGCTTGCACATATATAATTGTGTCAGACAATATTTGCACTACCACGTCATCTGTGAAATGCGAATAAACTAATAAATATTACTAAAGCAGCACCTTTCTTGCGGTGTAAAGCAGCACCTGCTGAAACCGACGTTTACATCATCGATCTCTGACGAACAACAGGTCAACAAGTGCATACGGCCATATATGCTCAATATGGGAAGTGATTACGTGCGTGCATGAAGAAAAGCAGCGCAACTAAAGAGAGTAAAATACCAAAACCAAATTAATCAACTTCAGTGCCGGCTGACAGGTGTGAAACATCGAACCAAAAAGCACCATTGGAATCTTACGTACTCATCGTTTACCCTATATAGTATTAGTCGCTATTCCCCCATTTTAAAATATAAGAAATTTTAGAGTTGGAAATTAGGTAGAAGTGAGTGGTGGAGGGTTGTAATTGGATGAGTAGTGGAGGTAGGTGAGAAAAGTGAATGGTGGAGGGTTCTGATTGTTTGAGAAGAGAATGTTGGTGGAGAAGTTATTATATTTTAGGATAAATTCTAAGGGCACCCACAATGGTTATCTATAGGCTCTCTACAAGACATCCATGTCAGCATATTTTCCTATATGGAAGATATTAAATGAAGAGAGAGAGCAAATCTATCTACTAACTTAAAGATAGTCTATAGAGAAAAACGAGACAATGTATGATAGAGCTATAGATACCCACGAAATGGCTATCTGGCGACTAGTCGCGCGCCCCTCCGCGCGCGACTGGACACATGTCGCGCGCGGAGAGGGGGCGGCGACGGCGCGTCGCGCAGAGCCCGCGTTTTCCTTTTTTTCTTTCGGTTTAGCGCCCGCTTTTTCCGTTTTTTTTCTCTTTTCTTTTTTCTGTTTTTCTGCCGTACCTTCCGTTTCGTTTTTTTTTCTGTTTTTTTCTTTCCGTTTTAATACGTACGTATATAAACTTTATATAGGTACAAATACAAATTTTGTATACGTATATATAAACTTTGTATACGTGTATACAAACTTTGTATATATGTATTTTTTAGAATTTTTATATGTACGTATACAAACTTTGTATGTGTATTTTTTAGATTTTTTTTATGTACGTATACCAACTTTGTATATGTATTTTTTAGAATTTTTATATGTACGTATACAAACTTTGTATGTGTATTTTTTAGATTTTTTTTATGTACGTATATAGTGTAATACAAAATTTATATATATGTACACATAGTATAATACTAGTAGTAGAATAGTATAGTACTAGTATAAAGAGGAGGGAGTATACTAGTAGCAGTACCTGGGAGACATAAGGGTCCGGACTGACCGCGCGCCTACGGCCGCGCGCGGTCAGTCGCTAATCAGCCTTACCCAGTTACCCATGCAGACATACTATTGAGGTGGTTTACTATTAATCTAGTCTATTGCTGAGATGTACATGTTTTATAGAGAGCACCTTACTTTACCATTGCGGGTGCTCTAAGAACTAAAAATTGTTATATTTTAGGATGGAAGGAGTACTAAATTTTAAGTTTTTAAACTTACTTTTTATTTAAAGATATTTTTAACGTAGTTTTTTAATATTGGATTTTAAGTAGTTAAAAACACACATGCAAAAATTTAAAATATAAATTATTTTTTAGTCGATACTAAACCGTTTAGATTTACAATTAGTTCCAATCGGTAGGGTCGTTCCTTTCTGCCAAACGCCAATTTGTCATGAGATGGAACTATGTATATATACGGATCACGGAGAAACAGCGGGACACGCCGCATGCGGCATGCCCATGGATAGACGAAGTAAAGCCAACGAAACCGTTTAACCAAAGCAATTATAAGAGCGAATTAAGCACAGAAGTCCTGTCTGCCACCACCGGCCATCGCATCGCACATTGTCATCGTCGCTGGTGTGGCCACCAATGCGCGCGCGCCGCCGAGAACTGAAACCGTCTGCATATACTCCCTCTTCCCCAAAGAGACTCAATTTCTGGGTTTCTGTGTCCAACGTTTGACCGTCCGTCTTATATAAAACTTTTTAATGATTAGTATTTTCGTTGTTGTTATATGATAAAACATGAATAATACTTTATGCGTGACTTATCTTTTTAATTTTTTTTATAACTTTTTCAAATAAGACGGACGGTCAAATTTTAGGACGAAGGGAGTATGCAATATGCTTGCCGTAGCAGGCGTCGGATATCTCGCTGGCGACCATTAAGCCAAGTGGGTTGGAGTATGATGCACCAACAACCTACGCAGGCAAAGTAAACCAACTGCCTCAACACCCAACTGCCAAACGGCCGGTTTTAGTGGTCAATCCGTCCGTGGGATTGCTAAATTGAGCAGGGGCACCAATTGTGCAATGGTTCCGTGCCAGTTTGCTTAGTACTTTACATGCACTTAATTAGGACCTGATTAATTTTTGCAATGGTTCTGGGCCAAGTGGTACGATGATTAGATTCATATCTCTCAAATGATCGTCAGGGGTCAAATGTTATTGGCAGCACTTGCCAAAGCTGGTTAGTCGCTCGTTGTCCACTGGGCCTCTGAGTGGAATCGGAAGGGGAAATGCATTCCCAATTTCCCATTATATACAGCCCTTTGTTGATTACCAAACTCTTCTTTTAGTTTTTATTATCTTTGTTTATAAAGTGCACATCTCAATCATACTGATGCTGCATGAGAGTTCTTATAGAACCAGTTTGAGGTCTGAGGAGTTTTTTAGTTTATTTTCTAAATTCTACAACTACGATTTCTCAAAATATGAAAGAAAAACTAAATTGTTGAGAAAATTTTTATTTTGAGAGAAGCTACAGCTGCCAAAACTTCCAAAAAATTATAATATGATTTAAAAGACATTATATATACAACTAGCGAAAGATAACGGGGTTTTGGTTAGAGGAGAATGTACGTAGGAGTGGGGCACATCCAAAGTGACATCGACTGTGCCACGTATGTGATGCACAACGTCGCTCATGGGCCATGGCCGCCTACTCATGCATGCATAGGCATCGGGGAAAGTCTTTTTATTTGATCACGTAAGACGTCATTTTCCCGATAATGACGCCCGTCGGGCGATCGGGCGGGGGAGAGGAAAAATCGGGCGCTCCCCCGCCCCATGCACGCGTGCTCCCCTCCCTGGCCCACCACGTGTCCACACACACAACTCTATTGCAACAAATTACTCATATATTTTGGAAACTCTTTATTAAGTAAATTTAATTTATTTTTTCCTAAAAAAAATGTTTCATCCAGTGTACTCACAATGTTTCACTATGTATAGATCTAATGTTGCAGTAAACGAAACATTCCATTGCAACAAAAAACCACATATTTTGGAAACCCCCTATTAAGGGAATTTGATTTATTTTTTTGTTCTACCGAAAAATGTTTCACCTAATGTACTCACATATTTCACTATGTATAGATATAATGTTGCAATGAACTGAAACATTCTTTCGCTATTTGCTGAAATATTGTTTTTATATAAGGTGAAACACACCCAATTTTAAACGAGTGAAACATTTTCGATCTACTTAGTGAGATAATTCCGATATACCTGGTGGAACATCGTGCAACATTAAAAAATCAATAATAAGCTAAAAAAAATTTCATCGGAATATATCCATGTGTGATCTTGTTTTGAAGATTTAATTGCAACAAATTTAATGGTACAATCGGATCATGATTTGGATAAGTAATTTAAGAAAAAAAAATCAGTTTAAAGTAGTTTTGCACGTAAATCGGGCGCCGATTTTTCTCCAAATCGTCGGGCGCCGATTTTTCTCCAAATCGTCGGGCGCCCGAGCCGTAGGCTGCCCCTCATTTTCCACCACTCCTTCGTTCCAAAAATATAGCTACACAAAATCAGATAAGAGATATTCTAATAATACGAATTTGAATGTGTCTTATTCGATCCAAAATTACTATATTTTGATATGTATATTTTGCGATGGATGTAGTAGTGTCGTACATATATCAAGGTTGTTTTGATCTTGTCAAGGCCCATTATGCGATTGAGCTATGATGTCCTTCCAATGCATTCATCAGCAGATATATGGAGATCGTTCTGATCTTGTCACGGCCCAATATGCGATTGAACTATGATGTTCTCCCTATTCTTTATTTTATTTTTTTATTTTTATTTTTTTTTGAAATTTCTAATGTATCGATCTTTCATGGTCTTAATATTCTTTTACGCTTTGTTGCTGACATTTTTCCCCAAAAACTTCAAATTATATTTTTCATGGTCTCGACCTTTTTAATCATATGTTAGTTGATAATAGCCAAACATTTTTGGGCGTATAAATTATGAATTTATTTTCTTCAATATCACCGACAACATGGAGGTATTGTTGTCGGTGCCCGATTATATCCCAGAGTACAACTACTTGGATATGGTAGAGTAGTTGTATGCTTATGCGTGGGACAATAATATACCGCAAAATATGCGTGCAAGGCAATGACCAACGCTCCTATATGTGGCAAGGCCTGCCGCCTGTGCCCCTAGATCTTTATGGCAGGAAAAGCGAACGAGGACGGCCCTTTGCAAGGGAGAAAATTATGATTTTGCGATCATAGGAAGACGCATATGAACATGGTACAGAGTGGGCCTCTTTTAACACATAAGAAACGGCGAACCAACTTCAAATCAGATAGTGTCAATTTCAAATAAAAATATATCGATATATGTATAATTAATTGTGAGCATAAGGGTTTAAAGTTTATGGGCACGTTTGAAAAATGTGTTTGAGATATGATTTTCTACCCTTTGAAATGATAAGTTTTGAATCTTAGCCATCCATTCTTGTCGCCCTATTTCATCATATCTCTCCATTCATTTTCATTTTTCAATTCTACCCCTCCTAACCTATTTTCCATACACCTTGTATGACTAAAGTATAAACTGTCAATTCCACCCCACCGTCATACCAATGTTCTCACCCCCACCACCAAACATAAGTTAATTTTTTTTAAGCAAATTTGAAGGACACAATGAGGGAAAGATTTGTCCTATCCCTCTATTATTTTCTGTTTTTTTCAACAATAACATTTTTGGATAAGTTCCTGTTGCAGAGGCCAAGGGTATAAAATATTTTTATTTTCTAAAAGAACAAAAGGAGAAGTCCTCTAGAAAAATGGGAATGGTACCTCATATGACAAGTCAGCCTGATCAAGCTTTAAAAACATTGAAGACCTCTATCACCATGGGCATTAATTTGTTTACCATCAAACGCACCCTTAGGTTTTTTGGAGGGAGCAAAACTCCTTAGACCTCTAGTTGTGAAAGTTTTACATGTTTGCATATCGCCGAAGACGCCGGATGAGATCGATTCGATCTGGTCAAACAGATAAAAGAGACAAGGGTATTTTGGTCAAAACAAAAATTAAAATAGAGCAAAATCATTTCTAGTAACAAAAAGACCCAAAATAGCATTTCAGTGAACACCCCTTAGTTTATGATAGCATTTTAATGAATCGCTTTGAAGGGATAGTATTCCAGCGAAACCATTCTTTTGCGATAGCAAAATCACAATTTTCTCTCAACAAGAAGGCGCAACTCTTCTGCATCAAACGCACATCCCTGCGCGGGGCGCCGTTGTGAGGCGAGGATGCTCATCGGGGCGCGCGTTGGAGAGATCATGCATTGGGTTTGAGTATATTCACCGATCACCATATAACTTTGGATTGAGTATGGCTCATCTAAGGTACTCCTCCATTGAGAAATTAAGGGCCTCATGTGTGCACTGGCCCACTCCTGAAATTGCGGTAGTGCCACCATTGGCCATGTCTTAAGGAATGTTGGGTTAGATGTGGGTGGAAGGAGAAAACTGGGAAGTTGGACCAGATTTAATGGTTGTATAGTGTGGGTCGATGATACAAGTCATCGTAGGCAAAGCTACTACTCCCTCCATCTACTTTTGATAGTCATATTTCCAAATCTGAAAAATTTATTTTTGATAGGCATATTTCAATCCAACAACTTATCATCTCAATAACTTTCTCAGATTTAATGCATGACTCTTCATTCTTCTACACATGATTGGTTACATGGACATTGAGAAATGTAAATATTAATGAATCGCTTGTTTACGAGGAATGACTAGTAGCATGTTTAAATGGATAATAAGTAGAATTACTTATCCTTGGTCTATGTGTCAAGATGAAATATGACTATCAAAAGTAGATGGAGGGAGTATTTCAGAAGAACATGAGAATAGATGTTGTTTAATGGAAGGAAGAGGACAATAAATACGGTGGGTTTGGACGCTTACTATAAAATTTCTGTCAACCAAGAATTTTTACGCAAAGAAAATGCACCATTTATCATATTTCCTAGTGAAAAAACTTGATAAATGCATTGTCTATTCACCTCAAACCATAAAAAAAAAATCTGACATATTTGTTGTTCTAAAGAGTAAAACCATATGTCAAGTGGCCCCGGCCCACTTCTATTTACATACTGCAAGGTTTTAATTACTAGGGCTACCATATTACTCCATCTGTTGTCCATGTTTGATCGACGCCTATGAAAAATGAAGTGTTTAAAAGAAATCAGCGCATTAGTCTTATGTGGAACGCATGGATATTTGGTTTACATGTTGATTTAATGAATTCACAGGCATGCAAGGAGGCGTTGGCCATTCGGTTCGCATGTAAGCAGTTGATTGAATAAAAATTGGATACCCCTTTCTCTTTTGTTTGATCACATGCAAGAAACCAGAGCAAGGAGTCAGAGCTGCTGTGTCGCTGGGCGGCAAGCTCGGCGATGATGACACGTGCCTTGTGATGTCAACGATGTGTGCCGCTTCTTCAACACCTCAACGTCGATGTTCGCTGTTGGATTCCGCCATTGTTTCGTTTTTGTTTGGCTAGAGTTGTGTGGAGCTCCGTGTGCTGTGTGGTTGTACCAGCCGCGGTTGAAGGATTTGGCGAGTCCCTACTCACTGAGAGATTGTTTTTTCTTTTTCTGTAGCCCGTCTGGGGTTTTACTCCTGCTTAATGAAATATAATTGGCAGTTCTCCTGCCGGTTTAGTTTTTTTTAAAAAAAGAAACCAGAGCAAGAATTGGGCTTCTACGATATGGGCTTTAAATTGCTAATAATAGATATTCCCTTCGTCTTGGTCTCACAGCATGATTGCAATACATCGGTCAAACGTGACAATGGTAGCATATCGTAACTCAAGAAAATTGATAAGGTTAAGACCTAAGCAACATCTCCATATCTTCAAAATACGCGAGAGCCAACTAAATATCGTACGGGCTAAACAAAGATACAAGAGCAAACAACCTAAGAGTTGGCAACGATACTTTACTTTAGTCCGTCTAGAAAGTCAGTAATATCACTTAGTATTTTGTAGCTAATGAGCCCGGTAGACAAAACTTGATGACTCGGTCAGACCGCTAATCTGCTGGAGCTGATGAAAGATGAAACAATATAGTAGGTTCTTTCTATGGAAGCACAATTCATTAGCTTTGTTACGCTACTGCCAATCCACCATAGCACCACTAATGCCACAATTTAGTCAATGATATATTTTAGCTATGTGGTGTGTGTATCAATGCATTAGGCCAGTAGTTCTGCTAATCAACTACTAAATGTTAGCTGTGTTTTTTAAACCATTCACTCCATCTTAAAATATAGCTATTTCTAGGACTTAAATTTATCACAAAATACAACTACTTCTTCACATACCTCTCCATCTCAACCCATCTCTTTAAAAAAAAAGAAGAAGAAGGGCATAGATAGTTGCATTTTGAGAAGGAGGCAGTAAAGAATTTCCATAACTCGCTTTTATGTCCAAAAGTATAGTACATTGTTGTTAGCCAATTTATATGATTCTAACTTTTAAATTTTTGGACCTTTTAAAAATCCCTAATTTCTTGTAGAATTTAGAGTTTAAACATTTATTTTTAGTAAAATGAAACAATCTGAGCTTACTCATAGCTCTCGCTACAAAAGAAATTTGAGCTAAAAATACTTGGAGTTAAGAGTCCCCTTAAACACGACACTAGTACTAGTAAAAGCCATGACTCCATCTACTCAAAATCTTGGCTCTGTGGCCTACCGTGATTTGCAATTGATAATAATGTAATAAAAAGTATAAATACTACAAAAATTCACTATATTGGGTACTATAGCGAATCACTCTTGTTTGTTTAGTGTGAATATGGTGATAGTAAACTTATCTCTTATTCCTTCCATTCTACATTATAAGATGTTTTGGCTCCTTCATCTCTTGTCTAGGTTCATGAATATACATATGAATTTGGACACATATATAAAACACCATATATGAAACACATACATGGATACACACATAGATACGTCCATTCATGAATATATTTAAAATTTAAAATATCTTATAATGTGAAACATAGAAAGTAGTATTGTACACCTCCAACTTCGTTTTACTTTTAAGTCATAGGATCCAAATCCACATCCAAAATGAGACGAGCGAAGATTATTGACCATGGTGTGCAGGAATTTATCCTAACGGAATTGTTACAAAATTTGCGACTATTGATTTTTCAGTCATTGGATTCGCTCAAGATTTGTGCGCGCGAGATGGAAGAAAATAACAGAAAATCATGTGGAAGACGTGTGTCGATCACGCGCCCCTCTAACCACTAATTCAGCGCTCGTATTGATGTATAATACATTTAGTACTTGCACTATAAATAAAGCGTGTAGCTACACCGCTAGACCCCCATTGTTTGCCTAATTTTTCGGATAATCCTTATTATATTTCTACTCTCTCGTGGGCTTGCTAACAATAACCTCGGCTGGAAAAATTCGAATGTTTTTGCCCAGAATAACGCATGAGCTCATAACACGCGCACGCACGTACACCCTACCCCTACAAGCACATCCAAAAGACTAGCCGGCATATCTTGAAATTAACGATATCACTACGGGCATCTCACTATTGATGGTATGTCGTCTTTCTACTGTGTTGCGGGCTTGCTAGCAATGATGTCGGTGTTGGATTTAAAGGCTGAAACAAATTCGAATGTTTTGGTCCCTCGGTAATATAGGAGCTCATAACGTGCGCGCACACGCACACCCTACCTCCTAGAGCATCTGCAGACGACTGGGCCGGTATATCTTGAGATTGACAAAATCTCTACTACTTAAAAAGTCTGTAGTGGTGGTCTTGATTCCTAACATAGCAGACGCATATGATAGACGCGTGTAATCTCAACCATCCAATTGCCATATCCAACGGCGTCAATCTCCTCCCATCACGCGATCGCTCTCTCTCGGATCGATCTCCTCCCCACGGCCCACGCCCACTCCTCCTTCCCCACGCCGCGTTCTTTGGCCTTCCCCTTCTCCCTGCGTCGCTTGCTCTTTCTGACTCAGCGCTCGCCCCCTCCTTCCCCAATCTTGCGGCGAGCCGTCGCCCCGACTCCTCCACCAAACCCAAATCGCCCCGCCAGGGACACTGCCCCGCCTCCCCCACCGAACTGCGCCTCCGGGACACTGACGCCCGCCTCGCCGATCCCCTCACATCCTCTGGCCGCTCCCCTCGCCCCCTTCCGCGTCGTCCTCACCGCCCCACGATCTCCGCCCTCGACGACCGGTTCCACGCCGCCATTCCTCACGATCCCCTCCCGTCCTCCTCGGCGTCGCCCCGATCTCTCCTCGACCGCCCTCCACGCAACCACCACCACCAATCTCCTGCCAAGCACTGTTCTCCACCGATCCCTCTCCACCGAGCCGCCGTCAGGTCGTCGGGGCAATCCCTCGACCTCCTCCGGGTCCCCACCGAGTCGGATCCGGGAACGCGGCCCCGATCCAGCGTCAACCGCCTGGCCGGTCTCCTCCACTCCGCCACCACCGAGGATCATTCTCCATCTAACAAAAGGTAAAGAAAAAATTCGCTACTGATTGAATGAACTCATATAGATAGTATACATTTGTGTTTTGCCATTTGCGGAAAGAATGGTTTTGCAACAATTGTTGTATCAAGCATACATGTACTATAAAATGCATATGGTTTTAGTAAGGCAGGAATACAT
>CM020178.1:27280699-27403686 GCA_009805545.1 Oryza longistaminata | reverse complement strand
CTTGTCGATTGCCTCCAAGATTCGTGCTGTCCTTCAGAAACGGAAGTAGAGTTCTAGTGTGGAACTCAGTAGGTCATCTACATGTAACAAGATTTACTAGAGTTTTCTGTCGACAAAAAATAGGGAGAAAAACTTTCAAATTTTTCACCGTCGGATTTGCCTCAAGATTCGATGCTGGCGTGTGTAGGGAAAAAAAAATCCGCGCACCTGCAAGGGTTCGAAACACAAGGAATCCTCACTTTGCCTCAAGATTCGTGCTGGCATGTGTTAGGAAAAAATCGTGTGAGAATAAATGCTGTGCAACTTGGAGCGGTTCTAAACCGGGACCTCACTCCCGCAAGCTGGTGTGCTAGTCACTAGGGCCTTTAGAACCCAAAAAATTTGGGCCAAAAATATTCATATCAAATTTTTGACACATGCATGGGACATTTAAATATGAAAAAAAAACCAAATTATACAGTTTGCATGTAAATTGCGAGACGAATCTTTGTGAGCCTAATACGCCATTGATTTAGACAATGTGATGCTAGAGAAACATTTGCTTAATGATTGAATTAATTAGCTTAATAATTCGTTCTGCAGTTTACAGGCAGAATTCTGTAATTTGTCCTTGTTATTAGTCATGTTTAATACTTCAAATATGTGTTCGTGTATACTTTTAAAAACTTTACACCCAATTGAAACTAAAACACACCCTAGCTAGATCTGTTGCCAAGTTTTTGAAAAATAAACAAGTTACATGTTAGGGTTGTACTCCATGTACACTTCCGTTACAATGCAATTACGCTATAGTTACGTTATGAAAGATTTGTATAGAATTTTTCTTTCGACAAGTTTTAAGGTTAGTACATGTGTAAACATTGTTAGCTGATGCGGGCATCGGCCAAGTTCAGCTCACCAAAACTGGCCAGAATCGCCGTCGTCACCTGCGCACACAACACAAGCCATTGATCATGATCAGCGATGCGATCAGCTTCGGATCGGGGAACGGACCCAAGGTTGGGTGGGTGCTTGGTCAGAGTGCGCCGGCGAAACCGATCCATCGATCACACACCCCACCCATCATCATCATCTATCGCCCCACGATCGATGCCCGTTTAATGCAGGCAGCATCGGAGAGGCGCAAAACGCAAAGGGTGCAAGCGGATTTGCGTTCCCCGGTCAGAGATTATTCCTACTTGAGGGGTGCTTGCTCACCCTTATCGATCAATCTGGCGCAGTTCGTTCGCGCGCGCGCGTTACGTGTTGGTTTGGTCGACACGACGCTAGCTGTCGTCGCACGCTACAGCGAGGCGTGATTCTCTTTTGTCGCGAGTGAAAAGCGTCGACGGCCGGGGGTGGTTCACCGCCGTGTGGACAGGCACGGCGGACCGGCCGGTGAGAGTGAGCTATTAGCTAGCTGGGCATCGATCTGCGAAGACTGTCGTTCGTATACGTACCATGTCTTCGGAGATCTGCTGTGTGCATAATGGCTCTGCCTTACGTGTTCGATCGCTACCGTGTGTGTCTACGCTCGCCGCCATTTGATTGATCACCGCGCAGTAGCGCCGTTAAACCTTGTAGAAGTTAATTTAAACTGCTCCGATCTCGGATGTCGGTAATGGCCCTGACACAGGTACAAAACTCTGACCGTGTACAACTATCAGCTGTACATGCATATGGCCTCAGAAGTTGGCACTTGCAGTAAATTGGTAGCTAGGTAGCTACTGATGTCAACGGTCGTTAGATTTGGTAATTTGGTACTGCCCAAATTTATACTTAATTAATTAATAGAAGCGTAGTGAATGCAGCCTACACGCCCATGGCAACTTTGCTCGTGCATTATGGAAGCTGTCATTGACCGTACACGTTATTTTCTGAGTTTACTCCATTTCGTTAATTAGCACTTCTGCACGAGAGAAAGGATTGTCTCGTTAACACGGGGGCTGTTCCATAGCATTCGGTTTATGTTTGCATGGCATATACATGGATGCGAGAGAGAAACAGATAAAAAAAAATGAGTTTCTCGTTTACACGGGACTTATAGGGAGACAATTGTTGCCTCAACCTGCAACATAAACGTACCTGAGTTCATGATCATGATGATATGTGTTTTGTTGCTGGAATATATATGGTTGAATAATGATAAGTTAGACGGAGTATATTTTTAGGACGAATGGAGTAAGGGAATTATACAAATGATGAGTAAATATGTTTAAATACTATGAAAAACGATATGAGAATTCCACTGGTGGAGGAGAAATCATCTTTGGTCGGTCGACCAAATTCCACAATAGTCCCGGGGTTGCAAAAAAAAAGGGACTAAAGATCATTTAGTTCCGGTAAAAAAAAATTGATCTTATGCCGGTTAGTAACAAATCATTTTTAGTCCCAGTTCAAAGAGTTGGTGGGTCGAGTTAGGCTCCAATTATCTTTAGTCCCGGTTGGTTATAAACAAACTGGGGACTAAAGATCTATTTTTAGTCCCGATTGTTATACCAACACGGAACCCATAATAAACTGCCAGAAGCACGCGCCGAACTTATCTCCTCGTATCCCTCCCCTCTTCGCTCTTCATTAAGACTCGGATCCCCTCCCATTCCTTCTCTCGAAGTCTCGATCAGAGAAGGCCCCCTCCACTTCCTCCCCCTTCCCCTGCTTCCTCGATCCCCCTCCCCGCCTGTTACAGTGAAATTGGTAATCGGCTGGGACGTCATCGGCTTAGAATCATTATCGCTGCAAGCATCTCGAATCATGCTGATGGGAGTATCAAGTCGCAATAGTCGGATTCGCTGCTATATTCGGTAAGGAAAATCAATCTACTAAATGAAGCTTATCCTAAGTGAGCCGAGTTTAAGAGGATGCGCCATGCAGTTGATCTATTAATTAGGAATAGTTTGTTAGTTTCCATTTTACTTTAAGAAAGTGGGTTTAGTTATCCGAAAGGACTTATACTTTGCCTTTTATCTTTAGGTTAGTTTCTTTCTTGTCCGACAAGACTTGTATCAACCCATGGGTATAAATATGTACACCGGGGTCTATGTAAATCTATCTCTACGATCAATACAAATTTGGCGCATCGCCACCCTTTTTACTTCTACTTTTGTTTTTCACATCCGGCGGAACTTGGCACCCGACGCGGGGCTTCATCGTCTTCGAGGCTCCGGCGAAGGGATAAGTCCAAGGTCCGCCGGTCCAAGCAATTGTATCATTCTACGTCGCGCGTTTCAAGGGCTGCATCAGTACATTCGACCGCTTGGGATTACTCGGTTTGGATCATATATTTGCCTGGCTATTTATCATAATGTTCTATGTTAATCTAGCCTTTTCTTGGTTGAGGCGACGATTTTGGTAAACTCGAGGACAAGTTTTGAGGGACCTTTGGAGTGTACTTTGTTCCTTCTGATCTTGTCCACGGCCCAATATGCGATTGAAACTATGATGTTCCCTATTTTTCTTTTATTTTATTTTCTCTTTTTTTTTTGAAATTCTAAGTATTCGATCTTTCATGGTCTTAATATTCTTTTACGCTTTGTTGCTGACATTTTCCCTCCAAACCTTCAAATTATATTTTTCATGGTCTCAACCCTTTTTATCATATACGTTAAGTTGATAATCAGCCAACACATTTTTGGGCGTATAAATATGAATTTATTTTTCTTCAATAGACCGACAACATGGAGGTATTGTTGTCGGTGCCCGATTATATTCCCAAAGTACAACTACTTGGATATGATGAGTAGTGGCTATGCTTATGCCGTGGGAACACTCCTATACGTGGCATGGCATGTGCCCTAGAATCTTTTGGTCAGGGAGAAAGCGAACGAGGACGGCCCTCTGCAAGGAGGCGCAACTCTTCTGCGATTCAAAACGGCGCCGTTGTGAGGCGAGGACTGCTTATCGGGCGCCGCTAGTTGGAGAATCATGGCATGGGTTTTGAGTGTTATTCACCAATCACCAATGTAACTTTGGATTGAGTATGGCCCCATCTAAGAGCAAGTTTAATAAAGGCACAACTCAGCAGGCGATAGAAAGTGTTACCACATCATCCAATTCCATTCGTGGAGGAGAGAGAAGCATAGGACGGAGAGGGGCAACGGGCGGCGTTCTGCAAGCGCCGAGCTACAGCGACAAGAAAACTATGCATATTACAGAACCCGGATGCAAAATCAATATTGTGTTGTTTTTTCTCCAATAACATAGCTATGGCCCATTAGGCAGAACACACGGGTATGATAGAGAGTAAGCAAAGTTTAGATTAAAAATAGAAAAGTTACTACCTAGAGAAGTGTTTAGGTAGATTAGCAGCCTGCTATTGTACGTATCATCTTTATTTTCTATCTCCGGATGACATGTACATTTTATTCGGAACCGAGTTGATGGGGTACTAATTAAAACTTGCTCTAAGGTACTCCTCCATTGAGAAATTAAGGGGCCTCAATGTGGCACTGGCCCACTCCTGAAAATTGCGGTAGTGCCACCATTGCCATGTCTTAAGGGAATGTTGGTTAAGAAAGTCGCGTGGGGAAAGAAAATTTCATATCTCCTGGCTTCGGCTCGCCATCTCCCAGCAGCCGCGCCCGCGACCGTCCGTGTCGTCATGTGCTAACGACGTAGGTCTGTGTATCATTGAGAGGGGTCTGAGGGAGTTATCTGCTTAAGTGTGACGGGAACAGAGAAGCGTGTCGTACTGAGGTTAAGTCCTTGCGGCAAGAGGCGTAAGACTGTCAGTCTTACCAAATTTTCTCGTTGGTGGAAGGAGAAAACGGAAAGTTGGACAGATTTAACTGTTCTATAGTGTGGTTGTTAGGCGCGATGATACAGTCAAGCTACTACTCCCTCCAGTCACAAAAGTTTACACCTATTTCACATTTGAGTAGTTTTTTCAAATAAAGTTGTTCCTATTGTAGTCTGTTTATGCATTCAAGGACTCAAATGAAGAGTAAATTAAATGTTTTATTAGAACGCCAATTAAGTCATCAAATTACCCCATTGTTGCATGGTTTGCATTTTACTCATTTGATTTTGTAAACATCTGAAGGTGATTTTAATTTCTTTTTGGTCTTGGTAGTAAAAAGTATATATGTGTAATTTTGTGGATTGAGGGAGTATTTCAGAAGAACACTAAGAGTAGGTGTTGTTTAATGGAAGGAAGAAGGACAATAAAATACGGTGGGTTTGGACGCTTACTATTAAAATTGATGTCAACTCAAGATTTTATGCAAAGAAATGTACCATCTATCATATTTCCTAGTGAAAAAAGCTTGATAAATGAGCATTGTCTATTACTCTCAAACCATAAAAAAAATTGACATATTTGTTTGTTCTAAAAGTAAAACCATATGTCCAAGTGGCCCCATTCTTTTACATACTACAACAGGTTTTAATTTACTAGGCAATACCATGATTATACTCCATCTGTTGTCCTTGTTTGATCGACGTGATATGGTAATGAAAATGGAAGTGTTTTAAAAGAAATCAGCGCATTAGTCTTACTGTGGACGCAAGTGCTATTTGGTTTTTACAGTGTTTTATGAATTCCACTAGGCATGCAAGGAGGCGTGGCCATTCGGTTCGCATGTAAGCAGTTGATTGAATAAAGAATTGGCATACCCCTTTCTCTTTGTTTGATCACATGCAAGAAACCAGAGCAAGAATTGGGCTTCTACGAACGGGCTTTAAATTGCTAGAATAATATTCCCTTCGTCAATGGTCTCACAGCATGATTGCAATAACATCGGTCAACGTGACCATGGTAGCATATCGTAACTCAAGAAAATTGATAAGGTTAAGACTAACAACATCTCCATATCTTCAAAATACGCGAGAGCCAACTAAATATCGTTACGGGCTAAACAAAGATACAAGAGCAAACAACCAACGAGTTTGGCAACGATACTTTACTTTAGTCCGTCTAGAAAGTCAGAATATCACTTAGTATTTTGTAGCTAATGAGCCCGGTAGACAAAACTTGATGACCCGGTCAGACCGCTAATCTGCTGGAGCTGATGAAAGATAACAATATAGTAGGTTCTTTCTATGGAAGCACATTCATTAGCTGTGTACCGCTACTGTCAATCCACCATAGCACCCACTAATGCTAATCAAGCTACTAAATGTTAGCTGTGTTTTTTAAACCATTCACTCCATCTTAAAATATAGCTTTTCAGGACTTAAATTTTTCACAAATACAACTACTCTTCACATACCTCTCCATCTCAACCAATCCTTCAAAAAAAAAAAAAGAAAGAAGAAGAAGAAGGAGAAGATAGTTGCATTTTGAGAAGGAGAGGCAGTAAACAACTTCCATAAACTCGCTTTTATATCCAAAAGTATTTCAGTGCTGTTAGCCAATTTATATGATTCTAACTTTTAAATTTTTGACCTTTTAAAAATCCCTAATTTCTTGTAGAATTTAGAGTTAAACATTTATTTTAGTTAAATGAAACAATCCGAGCTTACTCATAGCTCTCGCTACAAAAAAAATTTGAGCTAAAAATACTTGGAGTAGAGTCCCCTTAAACACGACACTAGTACTAGTAAAAGCCATGACTCCATCTACTCAAATCTTGGTCTGTGGCCTACCGTGATTTGCAATTGATAAAATGATAAAAAGTATAAATACTACAAAAATTCACTATATTGGGTACTATAGCGAATCACTCTTGTTGTTAGTGTGAATATGGTGATAGTAAACTTATTCTCTTATCCTTCCATTCTACGTCATAAGATGTTTTGGCTCCTTCATCTCGTCTAGGTTCATGAATAATACATATGAATTTGGACACATAATATAAAACACTATAATGAAACACATACATGGATACACGCATAGATACGTCCATTCATGAATATATTTAAATTCAAAATATCTTATAATGTGAAACATAGAAAGTAGTATTGTACACCTCCAACTTCGTTTTACTTTAAGTCATAGGATCCAAATCCACATCCAAATGAGACGAGCGAAGATTATTGACCATGGTGTGCAGGAATTTACCTAACGGAATTGTTACAAAATTTGCGACTATTGATTTTCCAGCATGGATTCGCTCAAGATTTGTGCGCGCTGAGATGGAAGAAATAACAGAAAATCATGTGTAAGAATGGTCGATCCGCGCCCCTCTAACCACTAGTTCAGCGCTCGTATTGATGTATAAGACAGTACAATAGCAGGCTATAAGCAGCTGCAAACATATTTATGAGATAAATCAGGAGAGAGAAAAGCAGCGGGCTAAGATTTGTAGCCAGCTGTAGCACGACTTCAAGACGCAGTGTGTACTATAACAGGTGGGACTAGGTATTTAATAGGTAGTGTATAACTTATATAATGAGCTATTAGATTGGCTATACTATTGACTTGCTCTAATACATTTAGTACTTGCACTATAAATAAAGCGTGTAGCTACACCGCTAGACCCTACCTATTGTTTGCGCTAATTTTTCGGATAATCCTTATTATATTTCTACTCTCTCGGGGGCTTGCTAGCAATAACCTCGGCTGGAAAAATTCGAATGTTTTTTGGCCCAGAGTAACGCATGAGCTCTAACGCGTGCGCACGCATGTACACCCTACCCTACAAGCACATCCAAAAGACTAGCCAACATATCTTAAAATAACGATATCACTACGGGCGTCTCACTATTGATGGGTATGTCGCCTTTCTACTGTGTTTGCGGGCTTGCTAGCAATGATGTCGGTGTTGGATTTAAAGGCTGAAACAAATTCAAGTTTTGGTCCCTCGGTAATATAGGAGCTCATTAACGATCGCGCACACGCACACCCTACCTCCTAGAGCATCTGCAGACGACTGGGCCGGTAATCTTGAGATTGAAAAATCATTATGATGACTTAAGTGGCAGCGGATCTCTAAAAGAATAATTAGCCATAAATGCAATCACCATAAAAAATCTAATTAGTTACATTTCATTCGCGAAAACAAACTAACATTATTTAACATATTTGTATATTAGCAAGGCAGTATACTCCATACAACGTAGACGCACAAAACACTCATCGTATCTCACGGTGAGCCTACGGCCCACCAAGTATACGGTTTGGCGAGAGGGTAAAAAAAAAACCACAACTATTATCTTTCATATCTATTAAGGAGGCACCACGTCGTCTGATGGAGCGCTAGAAATTCCACGTTAAAGTGGAAAAAAGAAAAATATACGTGTTGTTGGATTGTATTTGTATAGATTTTGATGGTCTAGATCAACCAGCAAAAATTACGTGAGTCCAAAAGAAAAACATAGTGAGAGATGAACTAGGATTCGGACACGCATGATATTTTGGACTAATTTGACTAGGAGTCGGCATGCATGTATTGCATGCATGCGTATGGCCTTTTGAGCCTGTAAATTCTTTAGTGAGATTGCAATGGAATCGGACATTCATTATGGCGTGGAAGTAATTGAGTAGTGCACGTTATCCACGAAAGAACAATAAAGCATAATATATATGTAATTATTAAAGCGCTCAAAGGGTAGATTGAAAATCTATTCAATAGATTATGGTAGGACTAAATTACAATGCTTTACAATTTATCTATAGGAAACAGTAGATAAGAGTTATACACTAAATCTAAATTATCAACATGCATGTATAATAAAATATTTATGCGCGTTAAAATTGTACTATATTCGGCTCTTAATAAGAAATTATCACCGTTTATCTCTATCTCTAGATTATAAAAAAAGGATCGGACAAAAAAAATCGGGCGTCCGATTCCGTGTAAAAAAGGCGAAAAAAATAAAAAAAGAATCGTTTCCGATTAAAAAAAAGGAATCGGGCAAAAAAAATCGGGGAAAAAATCGGGTGAAAAAACCGGGCAAAAAATGAATCGGATTCTGTGGACGCGGGTAAAAAGGGACGAAAAATAAAAAACAAATCTGTCTGATTCAAAAAGAAATTATATGTGACGCGGAAAAAAATCGAATCCTATTATATTATATGTGACACGATACTATATATCTCTATCTTCTCTATCTCTATCTCTATTAATTACAAAATTGAAAGCGTTTCCGTCGTCCGTACAAAGTAATAACGAAAAAAAGGCGAAAAAAAACATTAAAACAAAAAAAAAATCCGATTCAATTACCTTCCGTCGTCCTTGAAAATTTTATCTTATCTTAATCTCATCTTCCGAGGGGACCGAGCGACGCCTTCCGTCCCACACGCGCACGATGAAAACGCCAGCCCAAAGCAAAAAAAGGAAAAACAAAATTGAGCAAAGGGATAAACTAGATTGAAGTTCCTAAAATTAAAAGAGATAAACGATATTAAAACTCCCCTAACTCGAAAAGAGGGAATAAAATAGATTGAAAATTTCCCGACAAAATTCCCAAATTTCGAAGAACCCTAATTTTCAGCTAAGAACCCTAAGAGGTCAAATACAAATCAATTAACCTAAGGGTTCGGGTTACTTAACGGACTTAAAGCCCCTAAATTCACCGGAGCTTTCTGGAAGCGGCACCGCCGCACCTTCACCGTCCTCGCAGTCGCGTTGGGTTCCCCGTACGCGCGCTGACTAGAGCACCCTCCATTGTCCTTGGCGTCGGCCCTCCGCCGACGAGGTCTAGGTCGAGCTTTGAAAGGAGACACCACGTTCGCTGTGGGGGCTAGAAATTCCGCACATTAATCGGAGAAAAGAAAAGGAGAGTCCAAGTAGAAATACAATTAAAAAATAGCTGAAATTCGGGATTAAAAAAAGCAATATGGAAAGAAGAGTCCATATAATAACCCAATACGAGATTAATCAAAATTAAGAATAAAATAAAATAAAATTGGAAATTAGAAAATAAAAGGAGAGTTCAAATAGGAATACAATTTAAAATAACTGAAATTCGTAATTAAAAAATAAGGAATATTGAGAGGAGAGTCCATATAAGAACCTAAACTGATATTAGTTAATATTGGAATAAAATAAATATAAAATCCAAAATTATGTTCTAGAAAATAAAAAATGAATTCCAACAATAGTTATGTCCGATTTATAGAATCCCCAATGACAATAAAGAATAGGCGCAGATGCGCCGTAGAGAGGAGTATAGTGGCATCGTTTGACGGGACTTTCTAAAAATTACAAAAAATGAAACTCAACAAGACAATAAACTCTAAAACTACAAGGGCTAATTTTTAAAGTTCGAACTTCTAAAAATTAAAAAAACAATGATAATCATGTTCGATTTTAAAATCTCAATGGCAATAAAAGAAGGGAGGTAGCGGGCGAGCTATATAGGAGTACAATGGCAAAGCCGCTGACGGTTTGGCGGGACTTGTGTAGAAAGTAAAAAATGAACCGAACGATAAATATGTTCGATTTTGTAAAATCCAATGACAATAAAAAAAAAGAGGGAAAGACAGTTGGACGGGCCGTAGAGGAGTATAATGGCAGCGTTTGCACGGGACTTCTTTAAATTATAAAAACGAAACCCAACGAAATAATAAACTCAAAAACTATAAATCCATTTTTTAAAGGTTTCAAGGAGAATGAATAGAAAAATAGTGTAGACCGAGCAAGCAAATAAAGAAGGATATGACAGAAGTAAGGCGTAGCAGCTGGTGTAACTTTTAAAAGCTATATAATTAGAAATACAAGGATGCTATTTAATAATTCTTTAGTAAAATCATACATTTTGTTTAGGTGTTAGACCGCGCAATTGCGCGGGCCACCCAGCTAGTTAACATAATCGCAACTTGACTTGGAGGTCGGCCTTATCCGGTTCCGTCCTTGCCTCCTTGTCGCCTCCCCACAACACTTGCCGCACCGCCGCTATCCTCCCTCCCTCGTACTCGTACAGACATTGCGTCCCTCTCGTCATTACCCACGAGTTATCTCGGTGGATGGATGGGCCTACGGGGATCTGGCCACGGGCCTGCAGGCACATCATCGGCTCGGCGATTGCGAGATCGCCTGCGCCTGGGTTGTGCCCAAACGTGCGCCGAGTGAACGGCGGTGGAGCCGTGGATGTGTCCCACCTGCCACCCACAACACACCTCCCCAACCATCTCGACACGATGGGAGACGACCGCTCGGTACGTAGAACATCACGTCGTTGCCCATACACAGTTACACACCCGCGCGATGCATGACACCGGAGCGCGGACGCTGCACGCACGCTACCCGCTGTTTTCTAATCGCGCACATGGTTCAGGAGGACAGTGACGCCGCACCGCAGCCGACCCAATCCAACCCAACCCAACCCCAAACCGCGCGGGAACTCCCGGCTCGACCTGTCGACGGGCGGAGGCCGCGGAGCGAGGCTGCGAACAAGCGACCGTAGGAGAGGGCGCTGCCACTGAATCCCATGGATCTCACGGGAGACAACGCGGATTTCGACGCCCCAAGTGGGTCTCGCGCAACGGGAGTCCCGGGAGCCAACCCACGCGTTCCGTTCCGCCTCCATTTTTATTCCTCCCAAACGCCTCGAACCCGGCGAACCAACCCCTTCCGCTTTGCTTCCCTCCTCTGCTTCCGCTTCTCTTTACTTTACACTTTTTTTTCACCGGATCTGATTACTTCTCTCTCTGTTTATACTACTACTGCTCTGCTTTTTGGTGCTTGGCTTCCACTCCACAGAGGCAGCCAGTGAGTGAGCCACACTGCGCCCGCGCGCCCAGCTCGGGTCTCACTTTCCTCGCCCCTTCCTCCGCTCGGATTCCTGACTCCCTCCTCTCCTCCTCCACCGTCTCGTCGTCTCCTCCCGCCAGGCCAAACCCCTAGCTACCCAGACCATGGCGTCCCCCGCGCGCCCCGCCGCCGCCTCCGTCTCCGGCGCGTTCGGCCTCCCCGCCGACCCGGCCGCCGCCCGCTGCTCCTTCGACCAGTCGCGCCGCCGCCCGGAGGTACAGGAGCACCCGAAAGCTTTTCCGGTTTCCCGACTGAGTTGTCCGGGGTTTCTGATGATGCTGTGCGTGTGTGTGTTTGGGGGGGAATGGGGGCAGGATTTGCAGCAGGAGAAGAGGATGGTGAGGACGTTCGTGAACGTGTACGGTGGGCAGGAGAGCTACACCAAGGAGGCGGTCATGGCGGCCGTGGAGGAGTGCATGAAGAAGCAGGCCGAGGGCTTGCTGCATTCGCTCGAGGGAATCGGCGGCCGCCTGTCGCAGCTGGAGCTCTACTGCTACAAGCTCGAGAGGTCCATCGGGGAGCTGCGCAGCGACGTCATGGATTACCACAGCGAGGGCACGGTCAACTTCCGGTGCCTGGAGAAGAATCTGAGGCAGGTGGGTGCTTTGGCTCTAGATCCATGCACGTTCTTGCACGGTCAACGGAATTACTTGCACCCAAACTGTTCGATGTTTTCGAATTACTCGCATTGATCCATCTCGCACGGTAAAGTAATAAAGCTGTTTAAAAATTAATTAATTAATTAATCCATGGCTTGCAACTTTTTGATGCAATGTTCAGATTTGAAGCTTGAGCTTGTGGTTGTAGTTGTTAACAGTGCCATTTACGTTTCAAAATTTGTTTCTTTTTTTACTCGTGCTTAAGGAGTCATAGTGCAATTTTTTTCACAAGTTGTTACGATTGAATTCAATGGACTCAACGACTTGCTGTTCTCGTGAGATTCAGATCATTTTGTAACACACTGAAATCTTTTCTTCTGGCGAACAGGTTCAAAAATCTGTGCAGATTCTGCAGGATAAGCATGAGATTTCAGAGACACCGAACGAGTTCTCCAAACTTCAAATAGCGCATGAGTTCCCTGCTAGAGCAAATGAAACCTCTGCTTTCTCAACATTCGGAGCAAGGGAAAATGATCACAGCACACAAGTTGCAAAACATGAGGTTGCTTTCGTGCCACTTCAGCAAGTTAATGCAATGCAATCTCCTGCTGTGCCAGTCCAAAGCAGCAATGGTTATATTTTGCAGCAACTAGTGCCTGTCTCTTTGAGCACACAACCAGATCAGCAGCAGCCGAGTCAAGCTGCCGTGTATTATATGCAAAGCCAAAATCCTATTAAGTGCACAGAGAGTGAACCATCAGAATCTGCAGTACATGTTATTCAGCCACAAATCCAGAATCCTGAAGCCAGGGTTGCAGTTGACCTATCTCAGAAATCTAGCCAGGTGACAGAATTGTACCCTCAACCCCAGGATCAAAGGTTACATCTGCCTGCTCAGCAGGTTGAGTCACAAGCATGGCGAACACAGCCCCTTGTGGTGCAACCGCAGCAATACAATATTCAGCAAGTTCCACCACAGCTAGTTCAACAGCAAACATCATCTCCTCAGGCTCAAAGTGCTCCTCAAGTCGCTGTCTTGTATCCTCCATACTCTTCTCAGAAGCCTGCCAGTGCTACAACGGAGCCACTTCTGAGAAACATGGTTGTGCACTCGCCATACTCTTCACCTCAGCAGAAGCATCATGAAGCCATGCCTTCTTTTTATGGCCAAGGCAATACAGTTTTGCTTCCATCGACAGACCTTAACATCCAGCATCAGCAGCCACAACCATTGCAGCAACACGGCCTGAGCTCATGCCCACCTCAACCAAGCAAGCCCAACCACTGTAGTGTGGCATCCTATGCCGTTCAAGGTAGTGGCCAATCCTACAGCGCCACATTCAAGAATCCTTCTAACTGTGCTGCTACTGTTGTTGCTGTTCTGCCTCAGCATCCAGCGAGTGGTCCGATGGCATTTCATCATTTGGGACCACAAGTCGTGCATAATCAGCCATTCGGCAATATGTTTGAAACAGCTAGTGTGGTAGGGTATCCACGGGATCGAGTTGAGAGCGTAGCTCTCCCAGTGGTAACTGCAGCCCAACCTGCAGACTCTGTTGCCATGGCTGATAAGCTCAATGCAGGTAGCAATGTTACATCCCCACGAGAATGGTCAGGTTAGTGCAGAATGAACCAGTCATGTTGAGATGTTTCACTGGTCTCACAAAGGATCTCCACTTCTAATATGGACTGGAAGCTTATCAGCTCTCCATAAGGGCACTTCAATCTGGCTTCCTTTTTTTTAATTAGCCAGCAGATTGGTGCAAATCCTTCTACTTTTTTTCAGCTGAAGGGTCAATCTGAATAAGAATGGTAGATTAGTTAAGTGATGATGCTAGCATATGTCCTCACTTTTAATGGACATACCTGCTTGTAACCTGGTAAACTTATGTCTTTGCGGTATGAATATATTTGACGAGTTTACACCATCTTGATCCTGTCAGCTGTTTGTTGGGTGGCCTTACAATATCGGTTTATTAGCTTCTTTTGTTTTGCATTTTTACTTTCAATGTTTGTTTGTTTGTTTTTTTGCGGGGACTTTCAATGTTTATTTAACCTGTCATATTGTTGATTGACCCTTTTTTTTCCGTTATACTATGGAAAAACATAGGAGCAGCTCTCGAAAGGAAAATAGAGCAGAGGTATAAGAGGCTTGATATTTGAACACAAAGTGCTTGATAGCTGATTATCCTGTATTCCTCATATACAATTCTCGTTATATTTCCTTTTTCTTTTGAGCGGAATAGAAAAGGCTGGAGTCCTTTCCCCCAGGATTCGCACAGAAGAATGACGAGTAAAAGACGGTAGCTATCTGTATTAAGCTTGCAGTGTCGTTGTGGTAACGGTAAACAAAGCTGTTTACTTGTTCAGTTCTAAACTGGGAAAAGAAAGTGGAACCTTTTTATTTCATTCGACTATAAGCTTGATTTTATTGAACTTCCAATCATGTATTTAGTGTGATTGGTAGCTGCGACAATCTAAATTATGTTCCTCTTTCGTTTAATAAAACTTAAACCTTTCAAGGCGTCTTGTTATGAATTATTTTTATCGGATGTCACCGAAGTGACGTCTTGTTATGAATTATGAATTCACGTTCCAGCCAAAGATAATTTTTAATAGTCTGAAACTTTGCCATAGACAAGTTGGCGAAATTGCAGTTCATACGATGATAATATAACTGAATATATCGGTTTCATCGGCGTTACAAAGGACCGAATAACCTTAGACAAACAAATAAATAATAAATCATACATACGGCTACAGAAAGCTGCTTGAACTTCGACGTATGCCAAGGCGCCATTCTGCCTGTCAAAACCTCGTGGGATCTCCCAATCCCAAACTGTACTGTAAATGCTATCAGTAACAGCCTAAAGTCACCACCTACTAATGTGCTGAGTATATTGTGGGAGGGTATTTGTAAATCTGTCATACTCTCTCGGCCCTTTGCTCCGTCTGCTGCTTCCTGCACTTTGATGCGATCTATCACATTGTGCTAATCCTTTCCCCCGCTTGAAACCATTTTCAGCATTGTTACCACTCGAAGAATCAGCCTTGGCCTTTTTCCGCGATCTCTGTTTTGGTTTGGTGGACTTCCTTTTTTGTGTAGGTGATGGACTTGTGTCCTCCGATGAGGATCGAGTATTCCTGGGCAGTGGTTCATCATCTATCACATGCCAATTATAGACTGCATCATTATCGCTATCAAACTGACGGGGTAACGGTTCCCAGGGTTCTGTTAACATGTCAGGTATTGTAGCGTCCTTGTTCCAGCCTTTCCGGTCTAGGAGCACGGAGTCTGGTCTGACAATGGTACCCAGAATGCTCCTGTTGGGCCCCAAGCTTGTTATCAAGTTCGCATCGGTTAACACAGAGTAAGCCTTTGAAAATGCTGATTTCACCTGCAGCAGTTAACAAATATTACTCAATCAGTTAGTCAAAAAAAAATATTAATCAGATTTTTCACATTTATAGTTTTTCATAAACATGCCAAAAGCTCACATAGAAGTGGCGTGATAGATAATGTGACAGCACACTTCAAACATCAATGTCCAATAACTATATGTTGCAAATTCTAGGAAGTTCACTTATTCTGTAAACTAAGATTGGACCATTGGCAAATAAACCAGAACCATCTAGGTTCCAGTTTTCCAATCCTTGTTTTAAAGGGGCCATACCACCCTACTTAAACCTCCCATTTGGACCAACATCTATACCACGAAGGTCCACAACATTTGAAATTCCAGTACTTATATCACTAACTCCAGAATCCAGATATGCAAAAGCTTCGGGTTTCAAACTAAAGAAGATAACTAGTTCTGGTGACAGAAAAAGGGTACTGGTTTATACCATGTTCCAGTTTCACCACCTCTTATGGTTTCAAGAAACTTGGTCCGAAAACCTGAAGAACTTTGGTAACGAACGTGCAACAGTGGCAAAAAAGGAACAGGACAGGTGACAACTTGAGGACATAACTGTTAGTGCCCTTAGATAACCTCAGATTGATTACCCTTAACAGAACATGGACTATCACTCTATCACTGAACAAAATACTATACTGACAGTGACAGGTACCAAACCATTACAGAGTACCACGGAACATTGCTCAAATAACACAAGTATAACCTAGCAAAATTGCTATGAGATACCATGTAAGCACCATACCCAGGAAACTGGCATTGAGAGCAAAGTAACAGGCTCATTATAAGATAGGAACACTTTCATCGATATTGCTTGCATATATTATTATGAAACAGTAAACGAGTAATACTTCAAGTATCACAACCACAGCACAAACAACATTGTAAGAAATAATACCTTGAAATAGTTAAATGAGTTCTTCCCAATATCATTATCTGGTACCTAGGCCATAAGAAAAACAATAGGTAAATCCATTGAAGCTGGAGATGTTCAAGCTAACCAAGACTAAAAGGAAAGGGCCAAAGATCATACCATAGGATCTTGAATAGCTAGAAGGTATGCTCGATCAGGATTTGCAAAGCTTGAAAAGCAGAGACACAAACAGGATCAGTAAACAAGCTCCACGGCTTATACAACAAAGAAGTCAAAATTTTAGCAACTCAAACAGTTGCACCCTCATCAAATTTTCTTTCAGTTATATAATGACATTCGCCTAGAAATCTTTACAGAGCAGATTTTCAATAGTTTTATGTGTTTAACAGAATGGCCTAGTCAGAAGCGAATGAGATATTCTTGTTCTACAGCAATACACAAGAATACTGAAAAAAATATCCTTTTTTTTCAGTTGAACAAAATACTAAGAAGATGATAATTTTATTGTATATTCATTTGGTCTAAGCCCGCTAGTAAACACCTTACTTTTTATCAGTCTTCAAGAAAAAGGTCCTTGCAGAATTGCAGGATATTCCAACATCCCAATTGTTCAACTTGCGTCCATAAAAATCAAAAAATGCGATCTGCCATGAAGGGAAAAAATAACTATAAAGAGCTGCAATCATGTGGCATGCCCCCTTAATTATAAAGAGAAGCAAAGACAACGTAAAAAGTGCATATTGAGAACGATATGGTCGGAAGAAGTATGTAATATGCATTATGGTTAATACCACGATGAAATGAATATTTCCAATGGAACTTTACATGCAACGGAAGTCAAAGCATTGTAATGTAAAACATTGCATTACTGTTAAACATTTAAAACAAGTATTGCTTACCAAAAGAATCCCCAAATTGTGCTCCTTTTTACGATACCCCAGTATATCTTTGCCTCCCCAGACCAACTAACAAAAAGAACACTTAGCACTAAAGTTCAGTTATCCATAGTAAGTAATATATGGTAGACTGAATCAGTGAACAAATTAGCGATGCAGTGTATAAACAACCCAAATTTATGTTTGTTAGGTGTCTTAAGTATTTATAAGAAAAATCTTAAATGTCAGGAAAAACACAATGTGTACCTTTCAACCATTTTTAAGGAATTATAACTCAAATCAATTCAGGTGTACAAAAAAGGGCCATTATCACGTTAGAGTACAAAACAGACTCAGCTTTACCTGTAAATGTGTGATGAGCATAGTGAGAAGAGCATATGAACCAATTCCACCCGTATAGACCTACCAAAAAGAGTGAAATGGTAATTGGAAATCTAGAAATGCCATAATTACAAACAATATATTATTAGAATGGAACGACTAATAGTTTTAAGTAATTGTACCTCATTAAGCTCTCTTTGGTGTAAAAAAACTTTCAGAATCATACACAGATGTCTTAAAGCAGGAAACTTCTTCACATAATCCTGCAGTACAAAGTAAAAATGATGTTCAAAATATATGCAATCATTTGCCCCACGAATTAGCTTCACGAACACACGCTGCCAGTGAAGTAATTAGCCAATTTGTCTGCACAAAGTACCTTGATGAAGTCTGCTGCTTGTGGTCCACCATCCATGTCAAAACTGGAAAAAGAAAAAGGGAAATTATTCAATAAGCGTTCCCGCAAAAAACTAGAAACAAAGGAATATTTGATGAGAAACACAATTTAACCTTATGTCAAAAGCTATTTCACTTTTTCTCTCCACGAACTTCACAATTGGCACACGGGCCTTTGCTATTACCTGCCATGAAAGAAAAAAAAAATGGTCCACCAGAAAAATAAGTAAGCTGGAATCTACTTGATTGACAATAACAACTGATAACTGCAGCACAGAGTGAAAGTTTAAACAGTGGGATTTGGTCTCTTTCAAGGTAGCTATTTATCCGTCATGCATATTTCAGTTGGACAGAAAATTGATTTTTCCTTCATTGGAAAAAAAATGCATTTTTGTCTCTTTGGCTTTGTTTTGAGTAATTCTTTAACAAAATAAAAGAAAAAGTCTTGCAAATACCAAGTGTTGCAAACTAGAGTTAAATAGAGTGAAAAATGGACCTGTATCTTTTTAGCAACCCCTTTCTGAGACAATGCTTTTGCAAGAGCATACAGGCCAACTTGTGGAGTCTTAACCCTGGAGTCAAATATTACAACCTGCATCACAAAACCATGTATAAACTCACAGATAAAGGAGAGAGTTTCCCAAAATAGGGTACATTTTCCATGTATTCGTATTTCATTGTTCCCAGGTGAAAAGTAGGGGTTAACACTTAACACGTCTGTAACAGGCTATGCATCACGGTTTTCTTCTAATCATAATCATAGAATAGCAGAAGAAGGGTATCCCTTTGATATGAAAGTGGAAGTAGCTAACAATGCAATTAAGGGTGAAAATCACTCTGGAGAAACATATTTCATACTTTACTCCAGGAAAACTGAGTAAACATTGCTAATTATATACATCCCATTTTTTTCTCCCTGTTCTGCAAAACAGGAAAACAGAAAGTGCATGCTGAGCTACACCTTCCTTCTGTGTTTTTTCTTTTTCTCCTGTATTGCTATTTCATCCATCAAATGTTAAGTATGACGATTCCAGCATTGCTATCAAAGTAAATGTTATGCTCCAGGGGATCATACAACTCAACAGAACAGCAAGTTAAATGCTCCAGGGGATCATAGAACTCAACAGAACAGCAAGTTAAATGCTCAAAAATCCACTGGAGAGCACAAAAAGAAAATCCCTTACATCGATATCACTTGTTGGTAAAAACAGCCCTGTTCTAAAAGATCCAAAGACCTCCACCTGCAATGCAAAACGAGAATTACCAAATGACTTGCAGCTAATGCTGATCAAATGCGTGCGCACATGGCAAGAGAGAGACAATGTGTGTTACTATGCCTTGCATTGAGGCCATATATGTTTGATAACATTGGAGACAGCTTTCACAGCAGCTGTTCGTGAAGATTGTTCTTCAGCAGAAGGTGATATAAAGTCACAGAAGTCAAGAATCTCTGTAAGAAATAGACAATATGTCAGTATTGCATCAGTCAAAATGTCCAGCCTGAAACCATATAAACTGACTCAAGCTTATTAACACCATGTGGACACTCCCAAGTTTATAACACCATAGTTTCCAGGCAACACTTCAAGAGTGTTATGAAAGAACATATCGCGAGTAGCTTGATATCAAAATACAATTAAAAAAGCATCAATCTCCACCTAGGCTGAACTGAGAAGATTTCAGAACCAAATTAAAATCAGTTCCAAACTATTCACATAATCTGTGCCCATTGAAACAAGTCCATTGCCTACCCAAGCTAAAATTCGAATTGAACTATCTCTAAGCTGATCAAATCAATTTACGAATCGACCTTTGTGAAGCTGCAGCATAGGGCTCCTGAACCGCCTCCCTCCCCGAAACCACGCGCGCTCCGACCCCTGCGCTGGCTGCTCAGCGGGAGCTAGAGAACCCGATAGCGTAGCCTCCGGAGCAGGCTGCGGCGACAACGCACGCGGGGTGGCCGGCTCGTCTTCAACTGCCGCCGACACGTCGAGGGAGAAGAAATCCGCCGCGGGGATATCGACGAGCGCGTCCCCAGCCGCCGTGATCTCGTTGCGGAACACGGAGTAGGCCGCGGTGGCGTCCTCCACCACCTCCACCTCCGCAGCCGTGGCGGAGGTCGACGCGCCGCCTAGGTCGGCAGCCGCACCCTCTAGGTGCTCCTCCTCCCCCTCCGGCGAGAACGCCAGTGTCAGCCCCGGGAGCGCGTCGTAGACGATGGCCACGCCGCCCGCTTCGGCCTCCATGGCGTCTGCGGCTGGAGGGGAGGGGAGAGGTTTCCTGCCCTTCCGCCCCGGTGTAGGAGGCTCCGCGGGTCGCGCTTTGGGAGCCATAGGGTTTGGGCCGGCGGCTGCGCGGTGCGGCTCGAGCGGAGGAGGCGGCGGCGGGCCGAGACGAAGGGGTACGTCGATTAGTGCGGGGGACTCGTGGGCAGGCCGGAACATGTCGTTCACGGTTTCGTGGCCCGCAAGGCGCGCTCGCCCACACACTGGCCCATTTCTATCTCCCATTTGATTTTTTTTTTCCTAAACTCAACAGTTTGGGTTGTTAAATCTCTGCCATAGCTGAGGATATATAGATGGTTGCATCTGCCTCCAAAAAGACAAGGAAAAGAATATATATAATAAACAGATTTGAGGTCATTTTTATTTTGATATCATTTTCAACCATACCATTTTTTAGCAAAGTTGTCAAAAAAATGTCTACGTTTAGTTTGTTGCTAAATTTGGTAATGTTACCATCTTGCCAAAATTTTAGTATTGCTAAAACTTGGTAAGGTTTATTTTGACTACAATGTGAGCAGGCCCTTGACTGTTTATTTCAATCCAGTATTGTGCACTCCAAATTAATGCAAGTTTTGAGAAAAGCTGGCATCTTACAATGACAACGCTCAAGACAGCTCTTACTATGCTTACATCATTTTTGTGAACATGTTGCTTACATCAATACATGAGCATTTGATTTTCTTTGCATAGTAACACCATGTATCTTACGAACAACTGCAACCCGTACATGTGATGCGGCACGACAATTTTTGTAGTTTGCCCTTGTCAATGGCATTTTTTTTACAACATTGTCAACGACATATACTGGCACGGGACATATAACTAAAACTAAGCTAGCTAACGGGACCATGTAACATATTTGTCTCACTCCAGAATCATAAACTGGGCGCTGGAATCTCCTCCGATGTATTTATTCTGCCATTTGCGTAGCATAAAACTCCCCGTTGACTGCATCTACATCCATGGTGCTCGTCTGCTCGACCCGGCAATGATTAGATCGACTGATCGCGTCAGAAAAGAAGGGCGAAAACCGCGATACCCCGCCCCCCGGCTATCGAGGCTGCTGTGTTGTTTATCCCATCCGCGCCGTGCTCGATCCGGCATTCCCGCGCACTTTGCTTTGAAGCCCATTTACCTTTCCTAATCTCAACGAGCAGCCAGGAGGCATTTGCAACTTGTGGCGTGGCATCAAAAGCGTCCTCCAGCTCCAAGCCCTCTCCCGGTAAAGGCCGACCGGCTCGATCTCCATCTCCTTTAATTTGCCCCCACCCTGCCATGTCCCAGAAGAAAAAAGAGCACTCACCCATGGGTGCATATGCATGCATGTCCCGTTGTCCGGATTGGATCTCACACACCAGAGCTGGTCAAGTCAAATTGAGCAGCAAATCTATCGGGGTAAGAAAGCCTTACATACAAACACCGCATGACCGATGGATCGAAGGTGACAAATAACAATATACTTTCTCCGCTTCACAATGTAAGATTTTCTAGCATTGTTTACATTTATATAGATTCTAGATTTATTAACATATATATAAATATGACCAATGCTAGAAAGTTTTACATTATGAAACGGATGGAGCAACAATGAGCCATGCATATCGGGGTTGTCGTCTATAGTTGTTAATGTGCTTGGATCCCCAATTGCGTGATAAATATCACAGTAGCAGTCAGCGATCAGCTAGCGTCACCCAAATCTCAGGCTGGATGCTTACATATATATAAATGACAGGACAAAACCGATCCCCCACTTGCACTGGCTTGTTGGTCAGCTCAGCCAGATCACAGCCACCCCGCTACAGCTACGTACGCGTTGGGTTGGGCACGAGTGCGACGGGTAGGGAAAAACGAGGAAATTCGGTGCTGTGTGTGTTCGCTCGTCTCGGCTCCTTCCCCCCTGCGGAGATATGAGACTTCATGTGCGGCTATGGTTAACTTGTCGCTTACACGGTTACCCCCCAAGAGAGTTCAGCTAAATTTACGCGCTAACTTGTATTGATCGAATGCGATGTTCTGACTTTTCAGGGCAAGTGGATAAGACCCGTACCTGAGGCTTTAGCTAGAACTGGAACTAGGCTGTGTATAGGACCTGTTTAGATTTCAACTTTTTTCTTCGAACTTTTAACTTTTTTGTCGCATCGAACTTTCCTACACATAAACTTTTAACTTTTCCGTCACATCGTTTTAATTTCTTAAAAGTTTCAATTTTGGCGTGGAAGAAATTAAAATGATGTGATGGAAAAGTTGGAAGTTTATGGGTAGAAAAGTTCGATGTGACGGAAAAATTAGAAGTTTAAAGAAAAAAAAGTTAAAATCTAAATAGGTCTTTATGTATCTTCAAGTCATGAACCTTATTTGTCCTTGTTGCGAATTCTTCGGTCTGAACTTGACTAATTTGGTCTCAGCTGCCCGGCCTATATCCTGAGTTCTTCAAACTTGAACTTGTCTCTTCTGTCGACACGTAATTAAGAAGGGATCTATTATTGTTGCTGTGCATACCAGGCCTTCCATCTGTTCTCCTAGCGAATCAGATCGGGCAAGCTCACATGTATAGATCAGTAGATGAACATGACCCTTTCCTCTCTCCCTTTCTCAGCGATTCAACCCCACATGCTGACATGCATGCATGTCTCCTCTTCTTTCCCGCAGAATCCAAGACCGAAAGCAACCGTGATTTGTGCTGTTGTTAAAAGTACCGCCACACATCCAAGATACTACTTAACCATTTGGTCCTATCTCCTGTGCACACATCATTGCTTGCTTCAGGAGTTCTTTCGGACAGATGGGGTTGTTCAGCTAATTTTAGACGACGAGATGATCCTGACTTGTAACAGTCTAACAGACTCTGGTTTTCTTCAGCTGCTTGTTGTGGATAGGAGGAGCTACATGACTCTTATTGATCGGTCTATCCTGTTGCGCCGACCAAAGGCAGGAGTACGGCATCTCCTCATTGTCGACAAAGTTATTTTAATCCGTTTTCTCATCATCTCAGAAATACTACCTCCGTCCCAAAAAAAGGCAAATCTTGGGTTTCCGTGTCCAACTTTGACTGCCCGTCTTATATGAAATTTTTTTATAATTCGTATTTTTGTTGTTGTTATATGATAAAACATGATTAATATTTTATGCGTGACTTGTCTTTTTAATTTTTTTCATAATTTTTTCAAATAAGACGGACGGTCAAATGTTGAGCACGGAAACCAGGGTTTGTCTTTTTTTGGGACGGAGAGAGTATGTCGGAAACCCGTAGCACCAGTGTTAATAGCCAGATCAATTGCAACATTTTTATAGTGAGGGTCGTCGCTCTTATGTGGCACATAAACAAATGATAAACGTCAAAACGATGAACACAGTCGGCAAAGAGAATCAAGGTATTCTAGCTCTCTGGAGTATTTTACTGAGAAACGAATGTGTGGCAATCCCAATGTTGCTGAATTACATCAGGTTACATGTATTAAACCTCGGAGGCCATGTGCTTCCCGAACAACTTATGGATCTGGCATATGGGTTACTGCATGATTCCCTTCATTTTTCACTGGAACTATTTCATTTGTGTACTTAATGTTTGCATGGGAGATGGAGAGAGGGGTGCATCCCGATAGGGTTGAAAACGGTCCGAAAATGTTTCAACCATTTTCATAATCATATTTTTCTCGAAAATAGAGTTGAAAACTGTACAGCTAGAAACACAAACGGAATTCAAAATATCGGAAAGCCAGAAATGGAATTATACAGACAGAAACATGTCGATATTGATTAAAAACATGTAATAAATATAAAAAATATTAAACTCTAAAATCACACATTTAACTTTGCACAAGTATAGTATGATGAAATAAATTGAATGTTACACTATGTAAACTATAGATTATCTTTTTTTTAACCTTGTAGGAGTATTCCATATAGGGATTTGGTTGAAGAGTTCATGGGCTTCTAGCTATATGTCAAAGAAAGAAATGTACCATAGATTTTGGCATACTTAAAAATGTGGTAATTACCATAATATAAAAGAATAGTAGTTTCTGTAAATATATGGTAAATTTTGGAAAAAGGTCTGTATACAAGAAAATTGTTTCCATTTCCATTTTCCACATTTAAAGGTGTGGAATAAATCTCTCTAATTCTTCTTCTTAGGGGAGTGATTAATCTGGTATTAGGATTTGAGAGACAGGTTTTGCCATTATTATTCGGGTATTTTAGTAATCAAGAATCAAGATGGACTTTTTTAAAACTTTGAAAGCAACAAAGATACCATGTTTTCTTACTGTTGACGTAGTAGTAATAGATTCATCTAAGACAGTTTGAATCAGCTTCTTGAGTTGGCTACTACATTGTTTTTGGTAATTACACTTACCGAACTGCTATAATAACTTTTTTTAAAAAAATAAAAAGATTTATTTTTTAAGTTTATATTATTTAATATTTAATTAATTATGTGCTAATAACTCTTCTCGTTTTAGCCTAATCGAAAGCACCCTAATAATATTACATAACTACTCCATATCTCATTGCTACATCTATATTTTTTTTAATAACTATTAGTAGTGACTGAATTATACGAGTTTCGACCACAATTTTTTTTCACGATGAATTTACAAATCTTTAGAACTCTATGTTATTATTGCAAAAGTTCGATGCAAAATAAATCAAGTTATATGATTTTTGTAGCATTAAAAAATAACAACATAAGAAAATACTAATCACCATAATAATAGAAATATTATTGATCAAAGTTACTACAAACAGAGAGGATGACAGTAGGGTCCCGTTATTATGGTTCGCTGGCTGCCATGCCACAAGCATACCCTTTGTAGGCTTAGGCCATGTACAACGCATGGCTCTAGCTCGTGGTCTCACGACTCCATGTCGGACGCGCGTATCCGTGGCAGCGGGGACCGTGGCTCCGCAGGCCGATTCCGCGCTTGCAGAGGAACCGCTCGAAGCGCCGCGTTTGGGCTCGGGAAAAGCGAAGCCACGGCCTGAGGTCACGCGGTGGCGGAGCTGGAGCCCCGTGCGTCGCCTCGTCCGGTCGCCAGATCCGCCGCCACCGCTACTCCCCCAACGCTGACGCTGGCGAAGAGGGAGGGGGAGAGGAACCACCGCCGTTGTGGCCCCGCCGCCAGATCTGGCGAGCCTGCCGCCGCCAAGCTCACCACGCCGTCGGCAAGCTCGTCCGCGCTGTCGTGGGGAAGGAGGACGGCGGCGTCGAGCCCCGCGTCCGGATCGCCGCCCACGCTCGCGAAGAAGGGAGGGGGAGAGGAACCGTCGCGTTGTGGCCCCGCCGCCAGATCCAGCAAGCCCGCCACCGCCAAGCTCGTCCGCGCCGTGTTGGGGGAGGAGGACGGCGACGTCGAGCCCGCGTCTGGATCCGCTGCCGAGAACCCGGATCCGCCCGAGATAGGGAGCTTGCCGGCAAATATGGCAAATAAGAGAGGGAGAGAGAGAGAGATGGCTCGGGAGAGAGAGAGGGGAGAAAGGGAGAGAGAATTAAAAAGAGAAGGGGAAGAGGCTGACAGTGGGTCTGCATAGTGTTTAAGTATGTACTTATTTTGGTTGTTATAGGGTCTAAAATATAAAGTTTTAATAGGTTTGATATAACATACAACATAAGGGCTGATATATAAATAAATAGAGGCTGAAATGCAAAATACGTTTAGAGTGGTTTCCACTATAGGTAGTGTGATCTCTGTATGTTCTGTCCTAACGTGACGTCTTGAAACTACTTGTGGATTCATTGTACATGCCCTTAAATGCAAGTGCTACACAACCTACAAGTACACGCAGGAGCATACGACAAGCGAGGAGAGTGCCATACGGGCAAACCGTGGAGGGCCCGCGGCCGGGTCACATGGAAGTGCCCAGGCCGGTCGTGCCGGATCTGGCCCTCAGAGCAGGCAGATGCTTCTCCGCGCAGACGAGTCACGAGTCCAACTGTCAGGTACTCACCCCCAGGTCATGGCGAAATTCGGTAATACCACGTCCCACGTTAGTTACTACTAGCACGCAAGTAGTACTAGAATCGGTATCCCACGTTAACGCTAGTACGATGGACGAGCATAGCACCGCGGCGCACGCGCGGGCGACCGGGCTTAACGGTCCTCCTTTGACGTTCAACGGCCTTTTCCGGCTTTCCAGCCTTTTTCCGCTGCCGACGTGCGGGCGGACGGGCACATGGGCATTTATCGGCTTCGCCCTCCAGGTTTTGAAGTTTCGCTGCTGCGGTACGCGCACGCCGTGCGCCGTTCGATGCGGAATCTCACCGCGGCACCGTCCCACCCAAGCACAGGTGATGATAGGGCCACGCCGATGGGACAGAGAATCCAGCCAAGGCGTTTGAGTGGGCTGACCGAGCAAGCCTTCTTCTTCTTTTCTTTTTCTTTTCTCTATAAAGGCAACATGCATGGACAGGGAAAAACAACCTAGAATATTTCTGCGTCCAAACGGATCTAGAACTCATATTCTCCTTTCGGAAATATGCAACCTTATCGGTGTGTACTCCTCCATCCAAAAAAAAAAAGCAAATCTGGGTTTGCGTGTCCAACTTTGACTGCCGTCTTATATGAAATTTTTTTATAATTCGTATTTTTATTGATGTTAGATGATAAACATGATTAGATACTTTGTGCGTGACTTGTCTTTTTAATTTTTTTTATAATTTTTTCAAATGAGACGGAACGGTCAAATATTGGGCACGGAAACCATGGTTTATCTTTTTTTGAAGACGGAGGGAGTACGTTATGGTGACTTTGAGCTCCGTTTGTTAACGGATGAAAATGAGGATTAAGACACGTAAAACGAAAAATATTAGCATATTATTAATGATTTTTTAATTATTATACAATCTAAAATGGCTTTATTGATGTTTTAGAGTAATTTTAATGAAAAGTTTTTGCACAAAACGTATCGTTTCACAGTTTTAAAACACATGCTAACATAATTGATGTAAAAATTTGCATCTTAATTAGAAAAATGTCCAAGAATATATGTATATAGTACTGTAAAATAATTTTCTTTTTGTCTAGAATATATTTTGAATCGGTTACTTTGCATGGACCATATTTTTTTCATAGTGTGAAGTGAAAAGGAAGGCATTCAAATCACTATTGCGTTCCGTCCCGTGTATGTGAAATTTTGTGTTGCTTTCAACCGAAGTAGATTTTATACAGTTTCCAATTATTTTCAACAAGTCATGTCCGTAATTAATATTTTCTCGTCGGGTTTTCACGCAGCCGTGACTTTTGGATATATGAAAGCTACGAATAAACCAATTCCGTACCTGTTAAAAAGAAATACAATTTTCTCATTCTCTCTCTACAAGCAAAGATTTCATCCTACTTGTATATATATCCATTATAGCCTTCAGGGATAATATTGTATTCCTGTCATGCATGTAGATTAGTAGATATATACTAATATGTTGATATAATATATTAAGGTATAAATATGTTTTTAAGCGGCTAAGGAGCTAGGGGAGGATGTTCCCCTTGCAGTTTGGTGGGGACGGGGATAAAGATGGGGATGTATTTCCTGGTGGGGAATATTCCGTTGTCATCTCTAATCCATTCTGATTTGTCATTTCGACAGCACTTAGTTGGGTATAAGATCCTTTCGCATTATACATGATGATGGAGTCGGGATATTAGAGCTTCGATACTAGTGATTTTAATATGAATTTAGTAAGCTCACAGATTTGTCACCGATTTCCACCCTTATTATCATGCGTTAGTGGTGCACTCATGAATGTGTGATGCTTTTATGCAAAATTGAAAACTCACATATACAAGACATTAGTACATCACTTTCTGCAATTTTTTTTTTTTATGAATCGACTATTTAATGTACGGTTTCAAAACAACTTCATTTTTTACCTATCCAACATATACCAATAAAAAAAGAGTAAATATTATCATTTTATTAAATCCTAATGTAATTACTCCCTCCATCTCATAATATAAGGCATGATCAAACTTAGCACAGTCTTCAAAAATAATCTTTGACTTATAATTTCTTATATACTATAAGATTTATTGTAACAAAATTATAATCATCTTAAAGTAAATTTAAATATCAATATAATGATATTAATTTCAGAAATTAAAATAAAATTTATATTATAATAATTATTGGTCAAATATTTTTAAATTGAATAATGGAATGTGTGCACGTCTTATATTACTACTATGAGATAGAAGGAGTATTCATCAACTTTTCTACTTTTAATGTTTATTACTCCCTCCGTCCCAAAAAAAGACAAACCCTGATTTCCGTGCCTAATGTTTGACCGTCCGTCTTATTTAAAAAAATTATGAAAAAAATTAAAAAGACAAGTCACGCATAAAATATTAATCATGTTTTATCATCTAACAACAATGAAAATACGAATTATAAAAAAATTTCATATAAGACGGACCGTCAAAGTTGGACACGGAAACCCAGGGTTTGCCTTTTTTTTTTTTGGGACAGAGGGAGTATGTGTTTCCCACCTTCACAGACACCGATGCAATAGTAAGATGGAGGGGAGTAATACAGTATTTCCTTTTGTTAGCAGTCTCGAATATTGGAGGATCGAGGATCCGCCGTAACCAGGACAAGGCATCAATTTGGCATACATGAAACGTACTGTGGTCTGCGGAAGACATGCGTGTAGGAAGTGTCGATCCGTATTACAGGCTTGTGGACTGGGAGTTGTATATGCTCACGCGGGTTCGCTCATGGACTTTGGGAGTTTGGACGCGGCCGCACACGGTGTTTGTTAATGCGAAAGAACCAGCCAGCCGCCGGCACTCAAGATGAAGTTCATGGTACTAGTAGACGGAAGAAGAAGTGGTTTGTTTACGTACCGTGAGAGAATACGCGTTCGGCAGGAATTCACGTGAAAAAGAAATGTGACTAGGGTTGTGTTTAGTTCAGTGTAAAGTTTGGATTTTAGTTGAAATTGAAGATGATGTGACTGAACAGTTGTGTGTGTATGATAGGTTGATGTGATGAAAAAGAACTGAAGTTTGATCCAAACTTTGGATCTAAACACAGCCTAGGCGAGGAATTCACTGGAAAGGCGATTGCAACAGCAACCTTTCGATTTCTTTTCTGATAAATAATGAACCTTTCAAATTCGTATGATTTGTACATTCACGTCAGTGTGACCGTTGCAGCATCAGGGCTGAAAGGGACATGTAATGCAATCACAAGTTTTCCCAACCTCTAGGGCTGTGTTTAGATCCAAAATTTGGATCCAAACTTCAGTCCTTTTCCATCACATCAACCTGTCACACACATACAACTTTTCAGTCACATCATCTTCAATTTCAACCAAAATCTAAACTTTCCCCTCAACTAAGGCTGTGTTTAGATCCAAATTTTGGATCAAACTTTCAACTTTTTCTATCACATCAACCCGTCATACACACACAACTTTTCAGTCACATCGTACCAATTTCAACCTAAACTTCAAACTTTGAAAGGAACTAAACACAGCCTAAGGCCGTGTTTAGTTCAGCGCAAAGTTTGGATTTTGATTGAAATTGGAGATGATGTGACTGAAAAGTTGTGTGTGTATGATAGGTTAATGTGATGGAAAAGGACTGAAGTTTGGATCTAAACTTTGGATCTAAACACAACCTAGGGTGTAAACACGGTCTTGTTGGTTGATTGTTTTCGGTGTCGCGGAAATGGATACGGTACTAGTAGGAGTAGTATTCCAGGACGGGATTATCTCAGTAATATTTTTTTTTACATGATTGTATGATATATATACTGGAGTACATGATAATGTCTAGAAAACTGCTTTTGAAATACTGTATCGAGTAATATATATAATTTTCATTCTAACCTCAAAACCGCTTATAATTCTACTCCGTTTATTACACTATAAGTGTTTCGGCATATCATTTCTCATCTAGATTCATAATATATATATATAAATTGACACTTATATGGAACATATACATACGTCCTGTCATGAATCTATTTACAGTCCAACACATTATGTAACATGAAATTGATGAATTATTCAATATTTTATATAATCATAGGATCAGAAAAACAAATACATATCATCTGACGCGTAAGATTATATTCAGTGTGTAACTGATGGTTACTGATTACCTTGTTTTTTTCAAAAAAAAAAATCCCTCCATCTAGAAAAGACGACATTTTAAAACAGGTAGTAATAGATGGAAAGTAAAATGTAGGATTTGAAAATGCAAAAAAAAATTAATAGAACTTTTATGAAAAACTTTTATATAGTTGTATTTGAATATTTTTTTAAAAATATAGTTTGAAAGTAGTGACAAAATACAAAAAACACCACCATTTAGAGAGATGGAGGTAGCAAGCAGAATAGTGCACCAACAATTATAGCTAATGGTTGTGCGAATGACCGTCTTAATTTAAAGCCATACTTTTCCTTAATGAACCACTATATTGACCGCAAAAGGTGTTTTAATGGCTCATTCACTGATGATAGCCATCTTAATCGACCACGATGATGTCCAGAGAGGCGTACTAATCCTTCTGATATTTTTTTTCTCAGAAAATAATTATCGTCACTATAAACTGTAACAAATAAAACGTGGGATCTCTATATATACACGCTTATCGCAAAGAAGAAAGATACATACGCGTACGCGCCACGCGCACAAGAAAAATTTACCCCGGATAAAAGGGGCAACAGCTAGCTATACTTCAGAAGATCTTTTTTTTACACGAGTGGCAGTTCTCGCCATCCTGCGCCATATTTTGCATTTTCCACCCCGTCAGGCGTCAGGCAAAGCACCGCGCCGGCATGCTCGTCCTCTGTTTCTCACGCGACCCTCCGTTTGGGCTCCTCCGCTCCGTCTTCCGCTCCGCCCCTCCATCTCCTCCTCCTCCTTCCCCACAACACCAGCTAAGAGAGAATTCAATTTTCAAACCAGCCCAAGGTCAAAACCCAGCTCACCTTCCTTCCTCCCTCCCTACACGCCGGCTAATCCGCCCCCAGATCTAGCCCTAAAACCCAAATGCCACTATGACGACGCCGCGGGCCTCCCAGCGGCGCGGCGCGCGGGCCGCGGGCGGCGCCTCACCGGCGGCGGAGCCGTACAAATCATCCCCATCCACGACCTCCTCGCGGAGCACCCGTCGCTTGCGGTTCCCGGAGGTGAGGGCGGCGGCGGCGGCGCTCCGGGCGGTGGGGGGGCTCCGCCCGCCGCCCTACTCTGCGTGGCGCGAGGGCCAGGACCTCATGGACTGGCTCGGCGCCTTCTTCGGGTTCCAGCGGGACAACGTGCGGAACCAGCGGGAGCACCTGGTGCTCCTCCTCGCCAACGCGCAGATGCGGCTCTCCTCCGCCGACTTCTCCGACACGCTCGAGCCCCGCATCGCGCGCACCCTCCGCAGGAAGCTCCTCCGCAACTACACCTCCTGGTGCGGCTTCCTCGGCCGCCGCCCCAACGTGTACGTCCCCGACGGCGACCCGCGCGCCGATCTGCTCTTCGCGGGGCTCCACCTGCTTGTGTGGGGGGAGGCCGCCAACCTCCGCTTCGTCCCGGAGTGCCTCTGCTACATCTACCACCACATGGCGCTCGAGCTTCACCGCATCCTCGAGGGCTACATCGACACCTCCACGGGCCGCCCCGCCAACCCCGCCGTGCACGGCGAGAACGCCTTCCTCACCCGCGTCGTCACGCCCATCTACGGCGTCATCCGCGCCGAGGTCGAGTCCAGCCGGAACGGCACCGCGCCCCACAGCGCCTGGCGAAACTATGACGACATCAACGAGTACTTCTGGCGCCGCGACGTGTTCGACCGCCTCGGCTGGCCCATGGAGCAGTCGCGGCAGTTCTTCCGCACGCCTCCTGACCGCAGCCGCGTGCGGAAAACGGGCTTCGTCGAGGTCCGCTCGTTCTGGAACATTTACCGGAGCTTCGACAGGCTGTGGGTGATGCTGGTGCTCTACATGCAGGCCGCAGCCATCGTGGCGTGGGAGAGTGAGGGGCTGCCGTGGAGGAGTCTGGGTAATCGGAACACGCAGGTGCGGGTTCTCACCATTTTTATCACCTGGGCCGCTCTCCGCTTCCTTCAGGCGCTACTGGATATTGGTACACAGCTCCGGCGTGCTTTCAGGGATGGCCGCATGCTTGCTGTGCGCATGGTGCTCAAGGCCATTGTGGCAGCTGGCTGGGTTGTGGCGTTTGCGATCTTGTACAAGGAAGCCTGGAACAACAGGAACAGCAATTCACAGATTATGAGATTCCTGTATGCAGCAGCAGTGTTTATGATCCCAGAGGTCCTTGCCATTGTGCTATTTATTGTGCCGTGGGTGCGGAATGCATTGGAGAAGACAAACTGGAAGATATGTTATGCTCTTACATGGTGGTTTCAGAGCCGAAGTTTTGTTGGCCGCGGTTTGCGTGAGGGCACCTTTGATAATGTCAAGTATTCTGTCTTCTGGGTGCTTCTGCTTGCTGTAAAGTTTGCGTTCAGCTATTTTCTCCAGATCAGGCCTCTCGTGAAACCTACACAGGAAATATATAAGTTGAAAAAGATTGATTACGCTTGGCATGAGTTCTTTGGCAAGAGCAACCGATTTGCTGTGTTTGTATTGTGGCTTCCTGTGGTGTTGATCTATCTCATGGATATCCAAATTTGGTATGCTATCTTCTCTTCACTGACGGGTGCATTTGTGGGGCTATTTGCACATCTGGGGGAGATCAGGGACATGAAACAGCTGCGTCTTCGGTTCCAGTTCTTTGCAAGTGCAATGTCATTCAACATTATGCCAGAGGAACAGCAGGTGAATGAACGCAGTTTCTTGCCCAACCGGCTTCGAAATTTCTGGCAGAGGCTACAGCTACGTTATGGCTTCAGTCGATCATTCCGGAAAATCGAGTCAAATCAGGTGGAGGCACGGAGATTCGCTCTTGTTTGGAATGAGATAATTACTAAGTTCCGGGAGGAGGACATTGTCGGTGATCGCGAAGTTGAGCTTCTTGAGCTCCCACCTGAGCTGTGGAATGTGCGTGTAATCCGCTGGCCATGTTTCTTGCTCTGTAATGAGCTATCACTTGCACTTGGTCAGGCAAAGGAGGTAAAAGGACCTGATCGCAAGCTTTGGAGGAAGATCTGCAAGAACGATTATCGTAGATGTGCAGTGATTGAGGTATATGATAGTGCAAAGTACTTACTGCTTAAGATAATCAAGGATGATACTGAGGATCATGGGATTGTGACACAATTGTTCCGTGAGTTTGATGAATCCATGAGCATGGAGAAGTTCACTGTGGAGTACAAGATGTCTGTACTGCCAAATGTGCATGCAAAGCTTGTTGCTATATTGAGCTTACTTCTGAAGCCTGAGAAGGACATTACCAAGATTGTCAATGCTCTGCAGACTCTCTATGATGTTCTGATTCGTGACTTCCAGGCTGAGAAAAGGAGCATGGAACAACTGAGGAATGAAGGTTTAGCACAGTCAAGGCCTACGAGGCTTCTCTTCGTGGACACTATTGTTCTGCCTGATGAAGAGAAGAACCCCACCTTCTATAAACAAGTAAGGCGCATGCACACAATCCTGACCTCAAGGGATTCTATGATCAATGTCCCAAAGAACCTTGAAGCTCGTCGAAGGATTGCTTTCTTCAGTAATTCGTTGTTCATGAACATACCACGGGCCACCCAGGTGGAGAAGATGATGGCCTTCAGCGTCTTGACGCCATACTACAATGAAGAGGTGTTGTACAGCAAGGACCAGCTCTATAAGGAGAATGAAGATGGCATCTCAATCCTGTACTATCTGCAACAAATCTATCCTGATGAATGGGAGTTCTTTGTAGAACGTATGAAGCGTGAGGGGATGTCTAATATCAATGAGCTGTACAGTGAGAAGCAGAGGCTGAGAGATCTCCGGCACTGGGTTTCATACAGGGGGCAGACACTATCACGTACTGTGAGGGGAATGATGTACTACTATGAAGCTCTCAAGATGCTGACATTTCTTGATTCTGCATCTGAACATGACTTACGGACTGGATCCCGGGAGCTTGCTACTATGGGCTCATCAAGGATAGGATCTTCGAGACGGGAAGTGGGTTCTGATGGGTCAGGATATTACAGCAGGACATCTTCGTCACGTGCATTGAGCAGGGCAAGCAGTAGTGTAAGCACCTTATTTAAAGGCAGCGAGTATGGGACTGTCCTTATGAAATACACTTATGTGGTTGCATGCCAGATTTACGGTCAGCAGAAAGCTAAGAATGACCCTCATGCTTTTGAGATTTTGGAGCTAATGAAGAATTATGAAGCACTACGTGTTGCCTATGTTGATGAAAAGGACTCCAATGGTGGTGAAACAGAATATTTCTCTGTCCTTGTGAAATATGATCAGCAACTGCAGCGGGAGGTTGAGATTTATCGTGTTAAGTTGCCTGGACCACTGAAGCTTGGTGAAGGCAAACCAGAGAACCAAAATCATGCACTCATCTTCACAAGGGGTGATGCTGTCCAAACTATTGATATGAACCAAGACAACTATTTTGAAGAAGCTCTCAAGATGAGAAATCTGCTAGAGGAGTTCAATCGCCATTATGGAATTCGCAAGCCAAAAATCCTTGGGGTTCGGGAACATGTTTTCACTGGTTCTGTGTCTTCTCTAGCTTGGTTCATGTCTGCCCAGGAAACAAGTTTTGTTACTCTGGGGCAGCGTGTTCTGGCAGATCCACTGAAGGTCCGAATGCATTATGGCCATCCAGATGTCTTTGATCGTCTTTGGTTCTTGGGACGAGGTGGTATCAGTAAAGCATCAAGAGTTATAAACATCAGTGAGGATATATTTGCTGGGTTCAATTGTACCCTCCGTGGGGGTAATGTTACACACCATGAATACATCCAGGTTGGTAAAGGAAGGGATGTGGGGCTCAATCAGGTTTCCATGTTTGAAGCCAAGGTTGCTAGTGGCAACGGTGAGCAAACTTTGAGCAGAGACGTTTATAGACTGGGGCACAGATTGGATTTCTTTCGGATGCTCTCTTTCTTTTATACAACCATCGGGTTTTATTTCAACACAATGATGGTGGTGCTAACAGTCTATGCATTTGTATGGGGGCGCTTTTATCTCGCACTGAGTGGTCTTGAGGCTTTCATCAGCAGCAATACTAACTCCACAAATAATGCAGCGCTAGGAGCTGTCCTTAATCAGCAGTTTGTCATACAACTAGGCATTTTCACTGCACTGCCCATGATAATTGAAAACTCACTTGAACATGGGTTCCTCACTGCAGTTTGGGATTTCATAAAAATGCAATTGCAGTTTGCATCTGTTTTCTACACCTTCTCGATGGGAACGAAGACACATTATTATGGGCGGACAATTCTTCATGGAGGTGCAAAATATCGAGCCACTGGCCGTGGTTTTGTTGTGGAGCACAAAAAATTTGCAGAAAATTATAGGCTGTATGCTCGTAGCCACTTCATCAAAGCAATAGAGCTTGGTGTGATATTGACTCTTTATGCTTCTTATGGTAGCAGCTCTGGGAACACATTAGTGTACATCCTGCTGACAATTTCCAGTTGGTTTCTAGTTCTTTCGTGGATTCTTGCTCCGTTCATTTTTAATCCTTCAGGATTGGATTGGCTGAAGAATTTTAATGATTTTGAGGATTTCCTAAACTGGATTTGGTTCCGGGGTGGAATCTCAGTGAAGTCAGATCAAAGCTGGGAGAAGTGGTGGGAAGAAGAAACTGATCATCTTCGGACAACTGGTCTGTTTGGGAGCATATTGGAAATCATATTGGACCTTCGGTTTTTCTTCTTTCAATATGCAATTGTTTATCGGCTACACATTGCCGGTACAAGCAAAAGCATCCTTGTCTACCTTCTTTCCTGGGCATGTGTCCTGCTGGCTTTTGTGGCTCTTGTGACAGTTGCTTACTTTCGCGACAAATATTCAGCAAAGAAGCACATACGTTACCGGCTTGTCCAGGCTATTATTGTTGGTGCAACGGTGGCTGCTATTGTTCTGTTGTTAGAATTCACAAAGTTCCAATTCATTGATACCTTTACCAGCCTTTTGGCTTTTCTTCCGACTGGCTGGGGAATCATATCTATTGCTCTGGTATTCAAGCCTTATCTGAGGAGGTCTGAGATGGTCTGGAGAAGTGTGGTTACTTTGGCACGCCTATATGATATAATGTTTGGAGTAATTGTTATGGCACCAGTAGCTGTGTTGTCATGGCTGCCTGGACTCCAGGAGATGCAGACGAGGATCCTGTTCAATGAAGCATTTAGTAGGGGACTACATTTTTCCCAAATCATTACTGGAAAAAAATCACATGGAGTTTGAGGTATGATATGTGGTATTTTTCTCGTGTCTTCTTGTTGAAATGCAAAAAAATCTAAACGCTACATAATCCATCCCTAAGGTCAGCTCATTAAATGTCTGAAACTGATTGATAACCATTTACATCTTGAGGCTCCTTATCCCATTATTCTCCATTCATTGGTTATTACAATCTCAGTTATTATGTTTTAGTCCTGTTAGTTCTGTTTGAACATTTGATTGAATTGGACGTGTTCTCTAACATGCAGCTTATAAGCTAATAGGGTTATTAAATGATTTTCACTTGCGAACGTGTTCACTTTTCAGTTTTATTAAGCTGTCTTTCATACTTTCCATACATTTGAGTCGATACTACTGGCAAACTCACACGAAATGTTGCACATATTACGATGTACTGATGTCCAAACTTGTTGGCTTGATGCTTGGTTATTAGCAAATTGTTTTTTTTAATTGGTTGTTTCCAAATTAAGAAAGTTGATCACTACTTTTATGGGCACTCAACCTGGAACATATGTGATAAATGGAATTAAGTGCCAACATTTCACTGCCTGGAGGATAAATTCATTTTGAGATAAATTTTCTTGTATTGCTCCAATTTAAGATGTGAGGCTTATCACGATAAAAGCTGGTTTGTTACTGCTTGTTTGTCAAGGATCATTTATGCAATCTGTCAGTTTTTAATGTTGCCTTTAGCACCTCTGTTGCATTTTTTTTAACTCTCTATTGCTAGTGCTTTTGGTAGCTTTCAAGTTATATCATGTCCCCTAGCAATGATCATGAACATTTGCAATTTTTTCTTTCAGCTGGATTCATCTTCCTTTTCTGAAAATGACCTGCCTTGATGGTATTCTATTGGAACGCTGCCCTTCTCAAGGTATGTTACATAGATTGCTCATGGTCAAATAATTTTACCAAATGCTGTTTTAAACTTAAACTAAAATTGAGATTGCTCCGCAGGTTCATACAGGCTTCCCAGTTTAGATTAGATGGATGCTAGTTCTATGTACAGGACTCTTTATCTTGATTCTTCTTAACTCAATTTACACATGGATTTCTATGGTAGAGATGATACAGTCGATCGAATGGGTTGTCAATTTGGTTTATATTCATGGTTCGAGATTTGGTAGCTTATTAGAAATTTTGTAGCGAAACAGAGCTGTACAAACTTTATCGTGAATGCACCTGCTTATGCCGTGCGTAGATCTCTTGAGGTGGCTGCCCTTTTTGTTGTAAAGTTTATTATTTGCTGTTTGCGCATACCTGCACATACACCTTCATTGTGGTGAGATAGTAATTTTGTACTCCCAACTGTCATTAGAAATGCCATTTGTTGGCTCGTTCGAGCATCAGCATGCTGAATCCGAATGGTTCTACATTTATCTGGTCAATGTGTTTTGTTCCCGCTGATGGCTATGCTGCGCAGGTTTTATACAACGTACCGTTATCGTAAACCTCTTCCGAGGTATTTTGTCGGTTTTCATGAAAAACTGGTGAAATTTGGATAAATTTTGTCAACAAGCCGGGTTAAAACCTCAAAATCCCGAAAACCGCGGTTTTCTGACAGTGACACGTATAGCTAAATCTTGGGCTTGCCCCGCCGCTCGTGTTCACAATTATGCGTGTGCGGAGCTGTCGTTTCCTCTTCTCAAGTCATTGCCTTATATTTTCCTCGTTTTTCAGCAACGAGATTGGTAAGATGCTCGTTTCACCACCGGAACGAGTTTTTTTAGTTATTTCGTGCTATTTTAAATTTCGTACTGATTGAGGCTATCCGCCGCTGCAACGATTGACAGCGGAAGTTATAATTTCCTTCTGCCCATCGACATCATTTGCTATCCACTAACCCTCGAAGCACAATAATGCAATCCAGCGATCTCTGTTATTTTATGCTACCTTCGCAGGGTTGAACTTGAACCTGAGGGCGCCCACGGAGCTAAACTGAGCCTTTTGACACAGGTAACGGCATTAGCTCTCACAGGTGCACTCACAAGTGATAAGGTTACAGTTCTCGAATGGAATTTTACCTCTAAGCACTTGAGATGCAGATGCAGATAACCAAGACAATTTGGCACTTCGATGATTTTGCCTACTCTATAAAGTACGAGATGTGATCTGAGTACGATATGCGCATACCCTTGGTCATCCACGTTGCAGGCCGGGTCAGTCAGCGCGGAATTCCGCGGCAGCCGTCGTCCACACAAAGAGCAACGCTATTGCGGAATCGCAAGGGCAGATCATGAAAAGAAAGTAGAGACTCGGTCCCAAGACTCCAAGCACAGCATTTTTGTGTGTTTCACATCAGTATCTGCCCAATTGCTAACCCTGGAGACATTTTTGCTGAGTTGATTCGATATAAACGGTGCTTCTGCATTTGCCTTTGCATTGTACAACATGTAACAGCTTTTATGTTTGTACAAACCAATGTTCCTAGACAGTATGGAGAGGTACAACAACGAGTTACAGTCAAGGTGTGGCTACCCGTTAATTCATAAAAAGCAATGGTACAGGGCAGCTGACATAAATTAAGGTGTGTATCATGCCCAAATCAACTTCGCGCTTTACTGAAGCGAAAGAACAACGGGGCACCAGAAGCACATCCATCTCACTGTTGACGAAATCAGATTCACCAAATCGGGTGGAACATTGCGCTTTTATGGGAACCAGCGAGAGGAAACATGCATCTAGCAAGAAAAACTAGGGCTACTTGAACAGTCAGTCTTCAAATAAAGTGGAGAGCACCAGGCCTTGCACAAAGGTTGCTCTGTCAGTGGCTTGTTTCCGCTTTTGTTCCCTTTCCTCACTCGTGAGCGATGAGTCGATCCTGCCATGGAAAAAATAAATATTTCATATTTGCATATCTCTTAAGGAGTTTATAAGCTGCTGGTTTGAAACACATATATAGACCTGAATGCTCTACTTTACCTAATTGGTCTGACCATCTGAATGCTAGGGGAAACGGCAAGTATTATGTAGACCTTTATAGTTGTGAATATGGTCAATCTTAGAGCTACTTAACAATTCATTGACATAATATGGACTGTTTTCATCAAATGTAAAAGTGTACAGCTAGTGAACAGTCTAAAAAATCACAAGGACACAACTGTTTAACTGGTGGTTGATAGTCTTTCTGACATATGTAACAAAATTGATAGTACCTGTCTCAGACAAGAAGGTAACTGTGAACAGTTTGTGAAAGTGCTAGCTGAAAAATAAATCATAGAGCATGGCAGGACATGGGAACTAATTGGCTAATACTCAATAGTGTTCGCTATGCTTTCCAGACAAACTAGGATGATTCTTGAAGTAATGCTGTTAGTAGTGGGGTTTTAGGTGGAAGAATATCAGGCCACTAATGTGATTCGGCTGAGCAGTGTAAATATATATACCTTGATTCCCATGGCTGAGCAGGAGTATCCTTATGAATTGATGTATCATCAGGAATAGGAACTGGTGCTTTTGATCGTTCCTCTGAATCCAATGTTGAGAAGCCCAGGCCAAACGAAGAAAGCAGAGGATCAGCAGAAATGTTTGTGGCAGTAGTGTTGCTTCTTCGCTGACGATGACCACCTCCTAGAAGTGCCTGTAACTGAGCATCCCGCAGATCTCGGCTCAGTAAAGAAAGTGCCTGGCTCTCGGGAATAACGAATCTGCGCATCCTGCGACCACTCTGTACATCACAAATAATTTTGAAAAAGGAATCAGAACATTCCTAAATAATTAAGAAAATTTATCAAAGAATTAGCATATGCTTGTGCAACAGAATAGGTATGGAAGGAGATTAACCTTGAACAAGTAACCATGTTGCATGGTGATATGATTTAACATATCTCTTGTAATCTTTTCGAAGCAGATGGGACAGGGCTGAAAGCAAAGCAAAGCAAATAAATCAGGAGAAGAACACAATGCACATTTTATATGCACAATATATGAACATAAGGTGCTGATTTAATATACTTTGAACCCAATGTGCTTATTTGATACTAAACTTAGCGAAAGATTCAAATAAGCACAATGGTTATTTCAGATTCTAGGATTTCTGCAGTTAACATCTCGAACTTCAGACGAGATTATAACATTAAAAGTATATATATGGCATTCTCAAACACCTCTGTTTCACTAGAATAAAATGAATCCAAATCTTAAAAATGGACCCCACACAACAGTTCGAGTCTTTTAAATCTAAATCACATTACCATCATTAACTTTTCTAGGTTATTTTGTGCCATTGCAAAATCAACTCCTGTTGCTGAAGTTAGATGAATAACAGAGGATTACGTCTTTTAAGTCATGGTATTCATGAACATTTAGTTTATGACAACTGAGCAGCTGTCCACCAAGAGTAGGGTGCACAGTCTGCGCAGTGACATAAGTACTATAGTGGCAATCAAATAAAAAGGAAATTAGCTACCTTGTTTACAGAAGTAGGCCTTGAAATAGAACACACAACTACAAGCTAGAGCAGTCAACTACAGAAGTGAACAATGCTGGCTACTGATTTAAAACCTTCAGTCAAGCATAATCTACAGTTCTTATAAGAAATATATAATTATCCTTGCCCTTAAAACTACAACACAACTTCCCTACCTACGAATCACAAAATCACAATTTCCCGGTCCAAATCGCTAGTGTTTTCAGCCAAGTTCTGAATCCATAAGCTTATGCTCCGTAGTTGACTGATACTATACAGATACCAAAGATTCTACCTCTTTGCTCACAAACTATTGCAAGCCAAGCCATAGAGAGGCAAGAACTCAAGGCTAGAGGAGCTTTGCATAATACTATCATCTCAAGAATTTTGGCTATTTCAAGAAGATACCCCGCAAGTTTGCTACTACCGCAACTCCACAAGTAGCCCAAATATTGAGTTCATTCGCCAAGTCAACCCCTAAAGCTACAGCGTTCCTACTAATCGAACAAAAGGAGCAGCTTTGCCAGATTTTGTGCGTCATGTCATCAGAGCGTCAGAGCAAGGAGCCCTGCGGCGCAGGGCATGGCGGCGAGGAGCTCACCGCGGTGTGGGGCTCGTAGGGGTGGTCCTCCTCGAGGTGGGCGCAGAGGGACGCGATGTCGTGGTCCTCGTAGCAGTAGGGGCAGGCCACGTCCGGCCACGTCGCCTCCTCCAGCTGCATCTCCAGCTCCAGCTCCATGCCCTCGCCATCATCCTCCATCTCCATCTCCACCTCCTCCATTCCAATCCCCGCCATATCTGCGCGCCCAATCCAACGAATCAAATCACAAATCAGCAACAGCAACAGCAGAAAGCCAAACAAAGATTCGAGGGAAAAGTCGAGATGGCCGCATACCGTCGACGTGACCGAGCTGCGCCGCGTAGAACCGCTTGGCGGCGGCGAGGCTCGAGATCCAGTGCTCCGAGTCCATGATTCCCTGCTGCTGCTGGTACAACCACCACCCCGCGTTCGAGCTTAGGCTAGGCCCCCTCTCAAGCTCCCTCTTCAGCCTCCCTAATATACCGGCTCCGTGCTCCGAGTCCGAGTCCGTCTCCCTCACCTGCTCGAGCTTCGTCGGATCGCCGATCGAGTCGGACCTGAATGAATCGGAGACTTTGCCCTCGGGAAAGCCTCTCCTGATTTTCTCCGAAGGGTTGTTTGTTTCTATGATCCCTCACCCTCTCTCTGCTTAAGCCTTGTGGAGATTTTTTGATGGAGCGGCGGAGGAAGGGAAAGAGGAGGAGGAGACGGCGAAGCTTCTTATCGGAAAGGCGAGGAAGCAGCAGCGGGTGGGAAGAAATGGTGCGCGCCGTGGGATTTTTTTTTTTATTTTTCCTTTCCTTTTTATTTTTCTCTCTCTCTCTTTTCGCTCCACCGGTCGCCGTCCGAGTCAGCGCCGGGCGTGCCACCAAACGGCAGGCGGGGCTCCGGGCTCTCCTCTACGCCACGCCAATGACGGGTGGGGCACGCGCGCGCGCGGGCCCCGGTTGTCGGTGGACGTCGTGCGTGTCGCGGTGATCGCGTCCCGCGGGAAACCGCGTGGGGGTGGGGTGGAGGGACGCGCGGGCTGGTTATCGGTGTGACGCGGGCGCGGCCGTGCGGGCGGGTGCGCGTTGCGCGTTGCGCGTGTGGTTGGTTTCGGTTCGTGGGGGAATCGCTTGCGCTTGCCGGGTTGGGGTGGAGGTGGAGCCGTGCCCCGATTGCCTCGTGTGGGGAGCCCTTCTTTTTGTTTTTTTGGTGTGGAAACGACGGCTCGGCGCGGCGATTCGGTCGAGCGGACGGCGGGCGAGGGGGGTTGGCTCTGGCCGGTTGGGTACTTTGGGTGGGGGACGTGGGGTCGGTCAGTGGGGCGGCCGCGTGCGCGGGGCCCCGCGGCGCACGGGAGAAATCCACGGGAAATGGCCGCAAACGCGCGTTTTTCTGCGTGGCGTCTGTCGTCCTTCACCTGCTTGTGTCGCTGGCGCCGCCGTGGGACGTAACACGGCGCGGTTTTTAGAAGGCCGGTTCGTTGCGGTGGCATCCGATCCGAAACGCGAGATTTCGTTAAGCTTTTGGTTCGAGAGAGAGCCAACAACCGAGTTGAGCCGAGCAGGTTGGCCGGTATGCGCAAACGACGCGCAGGGTATACTTAAAAGGTTGCTTAGAGCGTTAGAATAACTTCTTCTCTGGACAGGACCTTGACTTGATCGATTTTTCAGCTACCCTAATCTGATGGGTTCAACCTTACCAGATTGGATTATTATATTAATATGACGACTCAAAACGGTCTTTGTCCTATAATAGTTGTTGTATGATGAAACGCATCAATCGTTGTACGGGTGGTTGTGCAGGAGTAGCTCTAATTCTCGTCATCATTGGGCAACATAAGTTGCTTTTGCTTAGTAGCACCTTTGTTCCCAAACATTTGCTACCAGCTGTTATTTCTATTCAGATTTTGACGGATATATTTTATTTATAGTACTGCAACAAATCTATCAAAATTTTAAATAAATTAACCACTAAGGTACGTTACATGCTAATGGCCTCATCGTTTGGCTTTTTTCGTAATAAGCCAAAACGGCTTAATAGAAAATAAAAATGAATTTATAGATAAAACTTTTATATATGTGTTCTCGGTGACTTAAAAGCCAATGCTGAAAAAGAAACAACGTTGAAAAAAATCTCAAAATCAATGTCGAAATTAAGTTTGAAAATTCAATTTTTGGCTTTTTCTTTGACTGAATAGGCCATCCGATGGGAGCCTAAATGTAACCACCTGATTTGTGTACATCAAATATGATTTTTATAGTCAAAGTTAAAACAACATATATCAATGGTGTCAAGCACTCCCTCCATTACAAAATAACTTGCATTCAAAATTCATTTCAAAGTAAGTGATCATTTTTTAAGTATGTTCTAGTAAATAGTAGAGAAACGTCTAGGGTCTTTCTTCTAGCTCCATAAGGTGGTGGGCTAGTCGGTCTGGGTTTAAAGCCTCTCCCCTTCTAATTATTTGATACTATGTCATTTCCTAATATTCACATTTTTTTACTAGTAAATAGTAATGTGGAGGTATATATATAGTACATTGAAAACTTTTTTCTCACAAGAAATAAACAAATATGTTTTCAGGTTCTTTTCAGCTTTTTCACCGAATCATCATCGTGGTCTCGTGGATTATGAAAGAACCTTTTTTTTAGTCACTTATCCCTTCTTCCTATATACTCCCTCCGTTTCACAATATAAGTCATTTTATCATTTTTCACATTCATATTGATGTTATTAACATCAATATGAATGTTAAAAATGCTAGAATGACTTATATTGTGAAATGGAGGAAGTAGTTGGTATCCACTAGAGCATTTACTCCTATAAAGCTTGCTCCACGTTAATCCACGTTATCAGCACTTTTAAACCGTTCGATCTAATCCCATGGTTTTTCATGACGGCACGTTACATCGGCTTAATACTGAACGATACGTCATTGGCAACCCAGCCGATCGGCTGTCGTTTATAGATTTAACTTTGTTTCATCTTTGGTTTCTTGTTGGTTGCAGGATCAAACCAACTGGCACGCTCAAAACCCGAAAGCAATTCTTTGGACCTGCACTGGAGCTAAGCAGAACTCCCAGGCCAGTGCGTGTTTTTCGCATCGACACTAGGATAATTAGGTACTACTCCGTCCTAAAAATAGACAAACCCTAACTATATATCCGATGGATTAGGGTTTTTTTTTTTTTTTTGACGGAGGGGGTACATTACATGTGCATACTTCAAAGCATATCATGTATGAGTATTTTCTAAATATATTCCTTAGGTCCATGCCTAGAAACTCCAGTCTATATATCCGACGTCGCAGGGAACTGGTTGCCTCTCCTCCCAACACATTTCTTCATTGATTTTCCTGTCAACGCTACTCCAGCTGGATTTGTCCAATGCAGAAATGCAGACAAATCAAGCACAGAAAAAAAAAATCTGTACGTCCAGCATCTAACCTCGTATCGACAGAACAAATGATTGCACCATTCCACCCGTAAAATAATAACAGATGACTAAAATTTCATTTCTTGCACAACCTATTGTTGCTAAATCATTAGCTTCGCCTTCGCGCCTCCCTACCTTCACTTACAGGCAAAATCTTCATCCATCACATGACTTCGCATGATGCGCGTAGCCGTAGGCTTCTCCAAGCGTATACCCAGCAGTCCGGTACCTAAAGCATATAATAATAGATGTAACGAAGCAAGAGATTTTGTAACATATGTAAAGGCAACCATTCAGGTAAACTTGGTACTTTGCCTTGGCACATTGTACGCATCAATCCCAACACCTTAAACCAGCAAAGTACAGCTTCACACTAACCGGTTGTTTGGGCAGCTTGGCTACGCCGAAAATCAAAAGAAGCATGCAGAAATGAACATCAGTACTACATGCCTATCTATCACACAGACCTCTGGTCCGCGTCTAGCATTTTAACCACAAGGGCAAGTAATGCCCACTAACAGTACTTGATTCAGACATCTATTGGAAATTTAAGGATTAACGGCATAGGACGCTAAGGCCTCTACTGGCCAATCTTAGTCGCTGTACTCCGATGAATACGAGGAACCGCCTTCATCTTCATCAGCATTCGCCTCCACACCGTCACCACCATCCTCACCATCATCACCTATATCATCATCCTCGTCCATCTCAGCATCAACATCATCAACTGCACGGTCCGCATCATCTTCCTCCCCATCATCATCGCCCTCCGCATCTTCATCCTCTCTTCGCTCAACTCATCATCTATCATGCCATGGGGCCTGGAGCCACCAGAATAGCCTCTAGAATAATCTGGAACCTGCTCATCATATTCCTCATCCATGGGTTGGCCATTTTCCTCATTATCTTCTGATTGATCTAACTGAGATCCAGAACTGTTCTCATCACCATCAATATATGGCCTTCTGTTTCCAAGCCCCATTCATCAGCACCTGAGCTCCTTGGAGACTCCTCAACATGGCAGCCTTTGCATTGCTAAGCATGCTAAAGCTCCCCAACAAATTTTCCTTGGGAATTGATCTGCCTTTGCCCTCAGATGGTTGCCGTGACCTAACAGTTCGACGTCCTCGCCCACGACCACGGCCACGAGTACGCCCTCGACGAGTGTTCTTCCTTGAGGCTTCATTTTCATCCTTAAATCCAATCCTAGATGCGATGTTAATACCTCTTGGGACCCTTCCACCTCGACTTCGGCCTCTGCCTCCCCTGCTACCCCTCTACTTCCTCGTCCACGACCCTACGGCCACTACCAGTAGCCCACCTTCCATCAAAAAGGTCTAAACCGGTTGTTTCCAGTGGATCTAATTCTTGTGCATTCTTAACAGCCACAAACCTTGATGGAGGCTTCTGCACAAACAGAGGAAACAATTTACAAACTGAAAGGAAACTGATGGTAGCATTACAAACAACAAAGTGTAGGATGTACAAATAAATCATAATCTCGAACATATGACAACATTTCATGGTTTAATTGTATAAATGCAGTAGCCGGAGAAGTTAAAAATACAAACTACAACATCTAGTACATATGATTACCAGAGCACAGAAACTTTGAGGTCTAACATGAAAACTTACCATGAAATCTCCACCATTTCTCTCCATCTTTTGATTTTGCATGTATGATACTGCTGAGTCTAGGTCTAACATTCGTAGTGCAATCGCAGCAGTAGTGTCAGGAACCCATGGAAGTACAGCAGCAGATCCAGACAATCCAACATGATTCTGGGATGGATTATCTTGTGTGTTCAAGTTAAGCAACTCAGATGTTGTTTCAAATTCTGAAGATAGGTGGTCCCGTTTTATTGCGGCTTCCAGCAGTGTCAACATCTACAAGGAAGTGAAACAGCATCAGCCGTGATATTGAGGTGCAAAGCTGATAAATGAAAGAGGTTATCAAGGGTCAAAGGCAAAATAATATGTGTGTGATCCATGCATCTGTACAGACAATCAGACATACTGACAAACACACAAGTACATACTGTCATAACATGAATCATATAAATATACCCCCGTAGTATTAGTTTTCAGAAGAAGGAAACAGAAAGAAGATACAAGAAAGCCATCAATAAATTGTAAATTCTAAAGAAAATGGTTGGCGTCTTTCATCCTTGGGACTGGTAGTTCAATATATTAATTCAAATCTGCAGTAAGGATGAAAATTACATGGTTTAATCAACCATGTGCCTGGTCAATTTGATGGAAAATCCCGCATCATAAAATGATAACTAAGGGGAGACAAGCTATTTTAGCAATTCAACATGTATTAACAAAGAATGAGGTTGTTCTCAATTGATTCTTGTTTGAGGTTGTTTAAGGCCTCAAGTCAACCATGTAATCCAGCTATTTATAGCCAGCAAATGTTCAAGTTTGCAACAAAAAGGTAATAGATGTATGCCAGTCAAAAAGGAAACTGGTTTAACTAAAGGAGAGCAAATCCAGAACCTGAAATATTTCCTCCAACGAAGTTGTAGAGTGCAACTTCACACCCCAAGATTTTCGATAACCATCAGTCCAAAATGGTTGAATTGCTTCTGGTGGAATAGAAGCCTGTAAACAAAAATATTAACACGTTTCCAAACAGTTCAACTGGTAAAAGAAAAAACAACTGAGAAGCAGGTGACAACATAAAACATGTTTCTTGACCTCAATGGTTGATAACTGCAATTTGAGCAATCTCACTCCTATAGGAACAGAATGATCTGCAGTTTGCATCTTCCAGTTATGATCAGTTCTTCGCTTATCCTCGCATGTGGATGCGTGGTCAGAAAAATTGTGAATAGATTTAAAATTCTTGTGGCAAGAAGAGCAGTGCCTTTCTTCAGCCAAGTAAATCTGATAGCAGTAATTACAAAAGTGCATCAACTCAGAGCATCTTTTCTTGCCAACTCCATGGCACATGTCAATTTGCAATCATTGCATCCCTCCACATCCATCTTATAAAGACATCTGCCCTTTTTGAAATAGCAGTCTTCTCAACATCATTACGCCCAAGCTCTATTTTGAAAGAATCTGAATATGCTGTAGCACTATCAGAAGTGACACCAGAAAGATAACTGCTTGGGCTTCCAAAATCACTACGATAACTTGCCCTAATCATTTCCGTAGCTCCATTCTTTAGATACCTTCCAGCGGATTGTTCTACAACTGCACTCTTTTTCCTCTTAATAGCCTCCTTAAAGGTTGGTTCGATCCTTTGTAGCATTGAATGCAATTGTGCTTCCCTGCTGCCACGTGTATCAAGAAGCTACTAACGAATCAAATGCCTGCATTTTCATTAGATACAATGTCCAAAGTTTAGAGAGCATGCGATTTATGTACAATTCTGGCACAAAATGCTGCTCATTATGCAAAAAAAAAAAAAAAAAAAAAAAAAAAAACATTGACAATAGATCAATCACATTTCTACTTAATGAGGTTATCATGAACTACACATCCACTGTAATGCAAAAGCATGAAGAGCAGGCACTTGTAAAAAAAAATGCAGATCATCTCTGTAACAATATTATGCATGTCTTAAACTCAAAACTATAAATAGCTCAGTGTGAAGCCCAAGTACAAGGGAATTCACCATTTGGTGGCAAAAACTGGCATAAGGTTTATATTTCAACAAGCAGTTGCTGTTGCACAATGTGTAGTTTAAGACCAGAGGGCATTATGATATTAGATACCAGTATGGAGCATGTGGACATGTAATTGATTAACAAATTCATATGTTTATCAAGAAACATGAATCTGGTACAATCCTCATAAGTGTATGGAGCATGCGGACATGTAATTGGTTCAAAAATTCATATGTTTATCAAGCAATGTGAATATGGTACAATCCTCATACGTGGATTAACACATTGCATTCGAACAATTATAGCGTATAGAAAAAGATAGAAATACAAATTAGCATATCAATCTAACTTGCAGTTTCAAGGACATCCAAAATGTAAATGACAACTTATTTCTCTTGTAATATATTTGTAAGACACGGGGAAACTATAGTTTCATGGAGGCATTTTTAGCGATAAGCCGATAAATCTACATGTACCATTTCAGTATGTCTAATACAAATAAATATTCATGATTCACAAAGGTTGACGTCACATACTCGAAAATGTGACATTATTTTTACTCGAGAGCAATAATAGTAATCAAGTTGAATCTGTAGATATTTAAAAGAAAAGGCTACCTCCTCTGTGTCAAGAACCCTCCAGTATCCATCTCTGCACTCAAAAAAAATTCGTCCTGAACCAGGGTCATTTGGTGATGCAGAAGTTGAAAACTGCCAATATCGGTTTCGTCTCCGATCCTGTCCTAGGGGCAGCGATCTATAAACAAAGAGCTGCTCTGCTCTATGACCAATGTATGCTCTCAACTGAGACCGTGTTTTATCAGCATAAGCATACTGCTGAACTGACAAAGTATCTGGTGTTGCAGTTATGTCCTGCCCTAAACCATTCCTCTCATAAGATGCATTAGCTGCATTACTGTTATGGTCAATTATCTCATTATTATTATTATCCACAACCCCTGCATTTCCATCATTATGTTTATCAACATTATGAAATGGAGTTGGAGTACTCTCAGTAGCATTTTCTTGATTTACATCAGCCTTCAAATTCATGTTGGAATTATATTGCACTCTGCCAGCAAACTCTTCCTTGGAACGCCTCTTATCAAGTTGTGCCTCTGCCAGCATTTGTTTTTTTAAGGCATTTGCTGATTCCAGACGTTCCTGAAAGACAAGTGATCAGGTGTTATCCAATGAGAAAAATAGCAAAGATTGAAGGATATTTTAAGTAAGATTACTACCTCCAGCACAGCACGAATAAAGTTTCCTTCATTGGCAACACCAACAAGTGCAACCAGGGCATTGAGGCGTTCTTCGACACTAAGATCACAATAGTCACCTTCTGCTAATCCCTGGACCCAAGATTCACCTTGGTTACTTTCATCAATCTCCTTATCTTCAGCATCAGTAGGAGCTACTTCATGATACTCTGATGAGGCTCTGACAGGTGAATCACTAGAAGTATTTGCAGAACTGGGCTTGCCTAAAGAAGGCTTGGGAGCCTCTTTTCCAGATGTAGTAAGATCACTCGATTGGGTTAATGCATCCACTTTTTCTTTTTCCCTCTTTGTGTTATCTACTATAGTTGTAATCGGTACTCCATCCTGTTCTTTAACACCAATAAGGGGATCCTTGCCATCGCCTACATCAATATTCACATCATCACCATCAGGATCATCATCAGCATCATCACATTCAGAATCCTCATCCCTCTCGGCATCATCAGCCTCCTTTTCAGCTTCAGAGTCAGAAATCACATTCTGAAAAGCCCTAATTTTTTCACGTGCTGATGACAGCACAACCTCAGAATCAGCTGGATCTTTTCTATAAGGGGACTTGACACAGTATGTTGAAGGAGCAGTTCGCTCAAAAAGTTTTGTATCCCTTGACAAGGCAGCAGCTATAGATGCCTCAGGCGTCTTGCTTGTTGTGAGGTCTCTCAATCCAGATTTCTAAACATAAAAAAGAGTAAATTCATTCAACTATAGAACAAAAAGAAGAAAAACACAAAGCAAAATTGAGCTAGCATATCTGTGTGGAAACAAACCTGGATTCTTTCTGCAACTTCCAATATCGTGAGACCTTTACTTCCTTCAAGGGACAGCACATGGAAAGCAGCAAATTTTACGGTACCAGGAGTGAGACGGTGCCGAGATCTACGGCGATGGGTGTAGCCTCTTTCTTTCATCAAAGCAGCAGCATGCACAGCTGCTGAACCATTTCGGAGCGTGGATATGACGTCCTGACCATCATGACCCTGCATCAAATTTTGTACTGATGTCAACAGAACTCTTCAGGATGTTTTTGGTTATAAACAGATAGAAATATCATTAATGCTTTGAGCAGTTAACTAGTTGGTGGCTAATCATCCCCTGAAACCTCTGACAGTCTGACTTGTTTTGCAGGCCAAGTTTGGCAGGAGATTACTAGATGTCTGAGTTATCGGCTATCCTGAACTGGGTAGGCAACTTGCTGCCTGGCAGCTGTGGCCCATTATCAAGCCATCAAGGGATAGAAGAGACCATGAGGGTCTTGCTTCAGTGAGAGATGCAAGAGGGAGCGAGGACATGACAGCGAGAAATGCTGTTGCCTTTGCAAGCCCAGAGGTTGGCCCTGATTCTGCTCCTCCAGTATCATTTACCAGTCCCCAGCACTGCCATCCACCAGAGGAAGCTGTCAAGTTCACTTACCAGATACTAGTTAGTTTCCAACCCAGATACTAGTTAGTCCCCAGCACTGAGGCAGATGTGTGATGCCTTTGTTGGAAAGCTGGTGATCCCAGTGGTCTTTTCTCCTTTGTTTTTGTATGAACTTGAACAACTTTGGGCTTGTTTTCAAGCCAGGTTATATAATTACCTGACTTCAACATAAAAAAAAGTAACTTCACGAATGATATTATCGGACCATCTTTGAAATAAACAAGTGAACTCTGACTAGGCTTGTCCGCAATCCAGAAGTTGGAAACTCCATTAACAAAGAATCCATGGATCCATCAGAAAAAATCTGATAGGATGATCTCTAGGCAGAAACTAGAACCGAGGTCTGAAGGAGTAGATCCGGGTAAATCTAAAGAACTTTGAAGCACACCAGACAAAAAGAATATACTATTTCTTAAAAAAAATAAAATAATCCTTATCTGCTAATAAAAGCACCTTCATTAATTAATTATTTGAAAAAAAAATAAACTCACCAATATTTGTCCGATATCACTCATCACCCTACATTCAGTACACTACATTTCAAGAATCACACTATACAATAGGACACGACCTTAGTACTGCTGACTATATCCCGGTGGCCCTTTTGAATCTCAGAAAACCGAGCATCATACAAAGTATTAGATGCAGAGTACTCACATGATATTTTTGGATCACTGAGATAAACCAAATATCATGAAATTTTTCATGGAATTATCTTATAGAGCGAATAGATGTATATAGTATGAGATAGTGTAATACCTCATTATCATCTCGATAATAAACATCTTCAGCGTTCCTTTTCTTTAACTGAGGCCCAAAACCAGCAGATAAAGCAAATTGTCTTAATATCTCAGGCCAAGTAAGAACATTCAGGTGGCGTTGCCAGCTTCGTATATTGAACCCCCAAGCGTATGCCTATGAAAACATACTGAAGCTTTTAAGCATAGTAGCACACAGAACAAAAGGAAACTAAAAGACAAAAAGCTAGAGGTTTTGCAAAAAAGACAAATGCATGCGCACCCCTTCAACAATTTGTGGATGACCACCTGCTGGATTCACCGCTAATGCAACTGATGGTGTTCGGGAGACATCCTCAATATCCTTTATGATGGATTTCAGCAGAGCAATGTGCAGTTCCCCCAACAATCTTGAATCCTAGTAAAGAGATGAGAAGATCAATCAGGATAAGCATAGTTAACTGCTAAAAATTTACATAATTCAACATTAGCAGTCCAAAGATGACATCTTTCAAGACTAAAGCTAAATGCTAACTACAGATAGTCCAAGGTAACAACAAAAACTAGAATGTACATGGTCCAAGAACGTTGGTAAGATAACATCCAGTGTCTTATGGAATTGGACTTAAACAACTTAACAACCCAAGAGATACAAACATACATAACACATAAACTGCATGAAAGTCCTTCATAGTATAAGTGTATAACTTACATATTATTTGGAAAAAGAATGTGTAAATTGACTAGTAAACAAATTCGACACGAAATAATCCAACAAATAGAAGAGATTGTGTAAACTCATATTCATATGTATCCACCATGGTACTTATTCTCTTGATTCGCAGAGACAAGCATAACATTAAAATCAATCAAACAACCTAGTTATCCAGCTCTTAATCACATCCAACAAAGATATTCTCACCTTTTACCATTATGATAATAGTAAAGGACAAATAGATACATAATTCCTCCCCAAATTAAAAACTTACATAATCATGAAGAGACTGAACAAATTCATCAAGTGTAACTGAAGAAAGCCCGAGAACATCAGCAAAAGTAATAGAGAATTTCCACACCTGTAATGCAGTTAGCATTTAGCAACAGTTTGTCAGTTTCCATTAAAAAGAACATTGAAAAACACACTAGAATGGAATTATGCAACTCAGAATAGGATGCAGCATTTACCATCTGTAAAGATGTACTGAGATATAAATAGAGCAGATCATGTAAATCTGTTACCAGATTTAGTGCATGAAATGAAACTAAATTTTCAATTAGCACTAGAAAACCATAAGGAAACGTCTCTACTCTCAAGTGTCATCAGAGCAAATGTCTTCTCAACAAGAAAGAACTAATAAGGCCATAAAAGACTAGTTTGAAATTTTTTAAGAAGATGGATTGCTGCAATGTGCATCTGTATAAAGTGAAGCAACACCTCTCCTATAGACCTGATGAAGTGATGCTAATGTATCAAAAAGGTCTATTTGTTTATCCATCTGCATGGACAGAATGAGTCTACAAGCAAGATAGTTACATTTATGATTCCAAGCAAATAAAAGCAGTAAGGTCAATTTTTTTTGTAATTAGCATCTAGTGGAAAATAAAATGTGCAAATCAACGTTATGGCTTCTTGTGGTTGCACTGTCAACTCACACAACTTTTAAGAACTCAGATCTCTTTCACTGAATATCACAAAATACTACAAGAAAGGAATATATCACAGGTTTACCATCAGAAGGTTCCCAACATTATCCTCAGATACTGTCCAAGGCTTTATCGAAAATGGCTCCTTCAGTCTCACTGGTTCAGGGGGGAATGGAGTCAACATGCCTGGATGAAGGGAATAATCAATCAATAATCACAAAGTACCACATTATTTGGTTAAACTTCAGATATTCGAAACTGTTTACAACAGAATTTTCACTACCAAGCAAATGTTAGCAAAAGTAGAAATGGTTGAGCTATTCCTCCAATCACTACTAGCTAGGCATCATTTAATTTGAAGCAGCTGTTAAGGCAACAAATTTTAGATTACTTTACCCAAAACATCAAGATCCAAGCATGGCCTAATAGTGTCACCTATTACATAACACAGTATTCTATTTTGATTGTGCATGCATTTCTACAGATCTGTTCCATATAAATACTAATACATTGTTTTTCATTTCAGTCTGGTTATATTTACTCTATTAGGGATGCACAAGAAACTGAAACAATTCTCACAAAGCCACCAGCAGTGAACTTTTACTTTTGGCACATTGTAGTACTAAGAAAGTCTAAATTTGGTCAGAATACCTCTAAAGGAATCAAGCTGCTGCAATGTGTCACTATCAAGACTAAGCATGGATGGCAACCCTTTGCTCTGTGCAGCCAATTCCATTAGTTCTAAGCGCTCATCTTCCACAAGTTCCATGTATTCCCGTGCAATTCTGCGTGCTGTGGCTCTTTCATTGGCAGCCTTTTGCCTTGCAGCCTCTTTCTCCTTTCGGAGCTCCTCCTTTTGCCTTTGCTTCTCTGCCTGCACAAATGTAGGCATAACATATATTACTAAACAGTGGTACTGGCATAGATACTACACTGCATTGCAGTTTACATAATATGAATTTGAAAACTAACTCGTCTAGATTGCTTCTGCATAAACTTCTCCATACGCTCATGTTCACGCCTTTGCTCTCTTAGGAACCTCTCTTGTTCTCTCTGCCTCTCACGCAGCAATCTCTCCTCTTCTTTTCTTCTCTCACGATCATGTCTCTCCATCTCCTTGCGCATCTGTTCCTCTCTCTGCAAGCATAAACTGTAAATGACTTCTAATCGAAATACATTAAGATCTAATGATCTGCAGTAATAATAAGCCATACCTTTCTCTTCATCATGTCTTGTTTTTCAAGCTCCTTCCTAATTCGTCTTTCATGAGCTTCAACTTCCTTTGCAATTTTTGCTTCCTCATTGTGCTATGGCAGATGGTAAACAAATTCAATATGTCTACAACTAAGATTTACGGATATGAAGAACGATGCAAATATGACTATATGGGGTCAGAGGAAAACATACTTTTCGCTTTCTATCCACTCGAGAGCCGTCTTCATCATGATAGGCTCTTCTTTCAGACGGTAGAAGTGAGTTTTCAATTCCAGCAACCTGAGAAATACCATACTGGCCTTCGACTGCGACAGAATTAAGGTCGCTATTGGACTGAATCATCTCGTAATCTGTTGGTACTGCTGGAAGCACCTCACGCCTGCCTGATTGAGGCAAATGGCCAGAACCAGACATTTGACCTTGGAAAGCATAACCAGGTGCTGCCTCATCAGATCCACGGAGAAGATGTGATCCCGGGGTATGCGATGACATCCTCGAATTCGATGCTTCAACTGGAGTGTCATAATAATGAGATCTGCTTGCTCCCTCATGAGATCTGCTTGCACCCTCATACCTATCACTTGGCTGTTCAGGAAGAAATTGATACTCATGGACTGCCCGTGATCCAGCATGAGGGTGAACTGGGGGCAGATTACCAACCATTGACTTTCTTTTCCCAGCGATCGAATTTGGAACAAAAGGGTGTTCCACGCTGGGGAAGAAAGCCGAGGCCTAAGGGAAAAAGAGGAACAACAAAATATTAAACGAGGTATGAAGAAATCAAGAGGCGGAACTCAAAACTTATAAGAAAACAACGATACCAAGAGTACGCTCAATCTCAATTCTCAAATACAGATCTCTGCAGCGACAAGCGAATTATGAAGATAGTAGCACGGGGGCTCACCAAGAAGACGATATAAAAGGGCCAAATATAAATAAGGCAAAAAATCAATAGACGAGTGTGAATGGAATAGACAGCTAGCATTTCCGTTATAAAAGGCCACTGGAACCACGAAAGGAGAATCCAGGTAATGCCAGAGAGCAGAACTAATGCATGCACACAAACGTGGTGTTATTTCCCTTTTTATAAGGCGAATATATGGCGTTAACAGGACATGAAACACTACACGATAATTGTGCCATGCCAATGTGTTGGCAGTTTGGCACCAACTCACACCTAATGGCCTAAAAACACGTGTTTCGTGCAGTCTAGTCTCGCAGCAGGTCAGGGCAGCCACAGGCCCACGGCAACCGTGCAGGGTCCCCCAAAATTTGGGCCTACCCATGCACTAAAACCAGTGTCTAGTTCATGTGGGCTGCCGCCGCAACTCACAAGGACTACGGCATAGCCTACATGCTCATATTGACAAGCAAGGAAGACCCAGTCAGCCAAGCCCCAAAGCAAGATGCCAACCTAGTAGGCTAGTAGCCTATGTGCTGATAAGAGCCTTCTTGTTCTACCCTCTCTTTATCCCAAAACAGATGACTAAAGGATGAGAGCCAGATTTTAAGGATTTTCAACCAAGTTGTCTATGATAGTACGATTCTTTCAATTCGCAATGACACTACCGGAGTCCCACACGGTCATTGCATATACGGTACCTCTCTCGATTCTTCTTCCTTGATTACCTATTAAATACCCCAGGAACACGGGACCAGCACTATAAGACAATATCCTGAACTTTTTTGTGATTTTAGCTTCAAACATCTCCATTAGGTTTGAAAAGGGTATAGATTAGCACTGCCCAATAATATCACGCTTTCCCCTACTTGACTGCAATCTAACTACTAAGCAACTTCCCACTAATTTTCTAACTGTTTAGGATCATGTGTCGTTACTACTGTTTTGAATGTAGAAATTACTTCCTGCGTTTTCCATATTCATGGCTCCCTGCAGGTGATAGATGATGGATTTCCTTTGTTCCTCGTGTATGGGGCAGGGGCCTCAAAGCACAGGTTAAGGCCTGATCCATAAGGGGCAGCTCCCCATCTACAGGGGACATGCTTTCGTGGCCTTTCTCGGCGCAGGTTTCGGGTGCTTCTTCTTAATTGAAATACCTCAGGGGAAGTCTTTCCCCTGGGGGCCGAGTTCTTTTATAGATGATGTTCTTCTCAATTAAGTTTCTTTTTTTGGTGGTGGTGGTGGGTGAGGGGGTGGCATGTTAACGATTTCCAACCAACTTGTCTACGATAGTACAATTCTTTTCATTTGCAATGACACTACCAGAATCCGATACATGGTATCTTTTCCCAATTCTTCTTCTTCGGTTACCTATTATATACTACTGTTCCACACTTCCACTGGAAGTCTGGAACGCGACATCAGCACTATAAGGGAATTCCTCATTTTTGTTGTGGATTTGGTTTTTGGTTTCAAACATCTGCGATAGGGTTGAAAAGGGTATGGATTAGCACTGCTATTTTTTTAGGACTGCCCAATTATGGCACATTTTCCCCTACTTTACTAAAATTTAAGTACTAAGCGGCCTTCCGCTAATTTTCAGAAAGTGTTTAGGATCATGTGTTATTATTGCTATTTTCAATGCAGCAATTGCTTCCTGTATTCTCCATTCCATAGTCATGGCTCGCTGCAGGCCCTGGGTAGGGGATGAGTTCTCGACGAGCATGTTACAGTTATAGTCCAAAAGAGTATCGATTATGAGCCTGTTTCTATGCATGTATGCAATTTTATTTTGCAGCTAAATGGAAAGTAATTGTATGTGTTTTTTCTTTGAATAAAGGGCATCCATTCTTGTCTCGCTCAGGACCTCTAAAATGTTAGGACTGGCCCTGGATGGGGGTGAAGCCATGAAAGGGGGTTTACATACAAACTGGGTAAAGCGGTTCATCATATGGCCAAATCTCCAAAACATTCTTATCATTTTAAAACTGCCAAGACATTTTAAAAGTTTTGGGTAAGATTACATTGTCATGGCAAAACATTCTGGGTAAGACACATGTCATTTCACTGCCATGACATATTAAAACTGCCAAAACATTCTGGGTAAGATTACATTGCCAATTCACTGCCATGACATTTTAAACTGAAGCAATGCTACTCCAAAAGGTAAGCACATAAAACCAGAGCCGGTTTATTCAATGGAAAAAACACAACACACTTCTATAAGTCACAAACTTACTTTTGGAAATTTCCTAAAAATATACCTTTAACAGCTTTGAATCATGCCTAGAATATATCTTTGTATCATAAGATCGCACATGCTGCTTTTGTTGCTCTGGAACTGTTCATAATACATAAGGAAAGGAATGTCAGCAATTAAAATTATATGAATAAACCGGTTACTATGTAAATGCTATGAACAGAGTCTACATAATACTTCTATTCACCAATAGATAAGCTCAGCAATACAAAACTTAGACTGCCTTTAAGCCAGGCTCATCTATTGTTTCCTAGTATAACCCTAGGGTGAGAATCGAGTGTAAAACCCTCTTTGGGGCTCTAGGCCCATCTTGCAAAAACACACTGGCCATTGGATGAGATTACAATAGATTGAACTTAAAGAAGCTTCATGTGGTGGGATCCCCATAAGTAAATTTCTCGATGCTGTTGGATGAAAATTATCATCCATGCAGTGTTCAAGACTCCTTAAATGTAACCCATCCAAGTCTCATCTAACTGTATGCATTCTGAGTTCCCATGATAGCATTTTGGGTTCATATTAGATGGAGCATGAGCACCAAAAACAAATTAGAAATAGTCAATATACCCCTGCCAGTTGTAGATTCAAATTTGAATCTGCTCCTTTTTTTAATATATATAGACCTTTTTAAATAATTTGAAACCGCTACGAAGTTCTTCTTTCTGAAATATACCATCAAAGTGTTCCTCTGTTTCGAGATAAACCACTATGGGCCAAGACTAAATTGCCCCTTCTTCCACCCTCTCCCCTTAGTCCTGACAACCTTGTACAAACGGCCCCATGCACTTGACGTCACCCTTGCCCTCCTCTATATGCTCTCCTGGCCGAACCACCACTATGCCTCTCACTAACTCATTTAAGAGACTACAACCTGCCTCAGTCATCCCCTCTCCCTCCCAGTCCTCCCCTCCCTGCTTGTGGTAACCTCACCATGAATGCAGAGACAAAACAATGTGGAAGATTCACACAATGTAAATTAAAAAGAAGATAGCTAGAATACAGAAAAAAAGGTAATTTTTCATGACTAACTACTACAAGAATGAGCAGTAGAAAAGCAAATGCACAAAATATGTTTATTTTCATGTACTACAATGTGCAAAGTAAGTAGTTATTAGGAGGCTGTGCAACGATGGCAATAGAGAAGTGTAGCAATGCACAGGGAAGATGATAAAATAAAAGGTAAGAGACAATTGATGACAATGAGTTAGGGTGGATAGTGTTATAATCAGGGATAGAACTAATGTATATCTACTAGTATATACTATTCAGTAAAGGCTAAAAGGAGCCATCAGGCTCACTTTAGAGGTACAGAATTAACCATGTTAATCATAGGCAAAGAGAAAGATTTATACCATTGATCATGGTGGGTTCATTAATAACAGTGTACATTGATCGCTGCAGATGCATGAACTGTCTAGCTCTCCAAAATTTCACACAAAGTTTCAGCAAGTTTTGTTAAACAGCATAGTATTTTTTCAGTTTATTTAAAAATTCCTGCAATATGTCCTTTTTGCTAAATTAGTCATTGGGAATATTAACACTTTATAACATGGTCTTGCTAACATAGAAACTTGGCAACTGGCCAAAAACTCAAAATTCACCTTTGCTTTTGAAACATTATTTATCAATCAATCATTTTTGTGCATCTTCGTAACAAGTCCAGTTGATTTTCTTTATTTAACTAAACAGGGTCCATCCCATAACATCCTATTGTGATTTCCCTACTTGCAGGAACAACAAGCAATTAAGTAAACAAAATTATTTGATTTCAACAACTGCAGAGCAAAACACAGTTGGCTTAACAGTACTATAAAAAGGTGACAGCTTGCAAAATATATATCACTAGCATTCAAGTTTGAAGTTTTAGCTTAATCCTACGAAGTGCAGGGTTTTGGGATGCATACCTATTGGTGCACCGAAGGAGCCAGGGGGAAGTGGATCAAAGTCAATTCCGAGCACCGGCCCGTCATCCCTCAGTGGCTCCCCAAGCTGCGACTCCACAGAATGAATCACCCGGAGCTCAGATGGCGTGAGCTGCATCGATGCCACCGGTGGTGGCGGCAGCATTACTGGTAGAGGCTCATAATACCTCCGCCCAATATCTGGCGCAGATAACCTGGGCACTGCTGAGGACCGCCCTGCACCCCTTCGCGAGTGAACTGGGGGCAGCGGCGGCTCATCATACGGGCTACTAGCACCGATCAGTAGCTCGCCACTTGACAGCGGCAGTGCTGGTGGCGGCAACACTGGCGGAGGTGCCATCAATGGCACCGCTGCAGCTTCTTCCTCCCTCCGTTGCCGCTTTGTGGGGGGCTTCCGATCCTTGAGCCGCCGGTGACAGAACCACATTTGCAGCTGCCTGTCTGACAAGCCTATCTTCGCGGACAGCTCCGCCCGCAAGGTCTCCGACGGGTACTGCTCCACTGCACCAAACCAAAATCACATCCCCAAACACCAAAACCTCAATTCCCACCCAAAATCCTCCAAAAAAAATTCTCCAAACTTCCAAAGCCTCGCAAAACCATCAGAATCCACGCATGCATACGTCTTCTCGAGTACCTCAAGCTGGTAGGGGTTCTTCTTCATCATGCGCTTCACCGTCTTCTCCCCGGAACCAGACGCGCCCGTGCTACCCGCTGACACAGCCGCTGCCGCCGCCGCGGCCGGCGGCGGGAGGCGCCGGCGGGGGCGTCGACGCAGCCGAGCCCTCCGCCGGCGCCGCACCGTCCCCGTCGTCCATGGCCGCGGCGGCGATCGGAGACTACCTCCCCCGCAAACCTAGATCCAAACTCCTCCTCCTCCTCCTCCCGAGGCCACCGCCAAACAAAAGCACGGAAAAACTCCCACACTTTTCCTCCTCCTCCAGGGCTCGCTCGCGACAACAATGAAATGCCGCGCCCGCTAATATACACGCCAGCCCAGTAAAAGGCGATCCGATGTGCGGCCGGATCTCCGCTACCACCAGCACCGATCGCAGCAAAAACAGCGGTAATAATTCCAACTTGAACACCACGAACAAGGCCAAAAAGGCGGCAGCCACAGCAGCCGCTGAGGCGAGTAGTAGATAGATAGATAGGGATATAATGAGGAGGAGATTGGGGAAACAGCAGGAACAGCACGGCAACAGGGAGGAGGAGGAGGAGGAGAGCGGCTGCTGCTACCACTACTACTACTACTGCCACCACTACTCGAACTGGTGGATGATTATTCATGCGCCTCCGGGATTGGGTTCCGATTTGGAACGCTTCCATTCTATGCGGCCGCGCTACACACACACACTCCCCTCGCTCCTATAATAAAACCAAACCCTTTTCTTTTTCTTTTTGGCCTCCTCTCCTCAATCCAACTTCCCTTTTTATTTTCTTTTCTTTTGCGTGACTTTTTTTCTCCTTAGCACCGGTACGAGTTCTGACGAGAGGAATATTTGGATGGGCAGAATAATTAGTGGTGGAGTGCTTGGATTTCTTGGGGGTTTGATCTTTGGGGGTTGCTTTTGTGCTTTTGACGAGCGCGGGGACGTTTTCTGGTGGGGGGAAATTGGCGCCGTATGGGAGGGTGACGGGCGGGTTTGTTGGTGTTGGTGCGCGACCGCGCGTGTTCGTCGATCGATCGATCGATCGACTCTCTCGTGCAGTACGAGGGAGGGAGGCGTTCGTTGGACGAAGCGTGGGGGCTTAGATTAGAACTCGCGCGGGATCTTCTGCGGCGTGTGCACGTGACTGGGGACTGTGGGGCCTGTCAGTGTCCGGGCTGAGGTGCTTGGCGTACTGAACAGGGTTTTTGTTTCCTGGTGTGTGACAACTGACAAGGGCAGTGATGAGTTCGGGAGAATTTACTATTTGTCACTCTCTCAAAATACTAGTGCTCAAACACTCTCCTAAATTTTCATTCTCAAATGCCACCCGGGCCCACATGTCAGCCTCACTCAGCATCGGGTCCCGCATCACTTTTGTTTGAATGGAGAGTGAGGCTGACATGTGGGCCAGGGTGGCATTTGGGAATAAAAATTTGGGAGAGTGGCATTTGAGCACTGGCATTTTGAGAGAGTGGCAAATAGTAAATTCCCCCTGATGAGTTCAGATAGTGGATTTAACGGGGGGATATCAACTTGAGTGGATGGGTGAGTGAGACTTGGTCGCGAGTCATGATGGTGCTGGTGAATTTATGTGTGTGTCAACTGTTAACTGTGAGCAGTGAACGGCAGGACATCTCCCAGCTCCAAGAGAAAAGTTCCGCTGTCAACATGAATACTCCATCAATTCAAAATGCATAGTACCTTCGTTGCATAAAGAACGAATCTGTGGTCGAATATATTATCCAAATTCATAGTATTAGAATATGTTAATAAATTGACTTTGTGTTATTAGTTTGGTGTTAAATTTTGCCTACCAATCATCTGGCAACTTTAATAGTACTAGGGGGTGACGCGCGCCGTTGCCGCGCCGCCGGTTGAAAAGTAGTTTATAGAGAGAGCGGACGTATGTATAGCAACTAAAGCAGGCGGCATTCAGTTCCGCATGATATTAGCGCATCATATTGCATGTATATCCTGGTCTTTTCCGCTACGGTCGCCAAGGAGAGGACGAGACGAAGAGATAAGACCGGTCTGAGACAAAGAGAGAGAATGAATAGCAATGTATGGGCTCTGTGGGCCTTGACATGCAGACAAAATGGAGGCATGGGCCTTATAGATTTTCCTTTCTTTCGACTCTGCTTTAATGGTCGCCTGTGCAGGGGTAGTTGCTTGAGGGTTTTGCCTCATTACTCTAGATAAGGCCTCGTCTAAAGCGGCGGCAGCACTGTGTCGCTCTAATGCGGCTGAGGCCTTGTCTGTTCATCTGGGCAGATCTGAAGGGATCTTGGCTGCAGGTCTTGCTGTCTGTGTGGTGACGACGGAGGACGCGGTGGGAGCAGTGGCAAGGCGAGGAGAAAGGAAGGGTAAAGTGCAGGTCAGTATGCGATGCGGCGATTTCTAGGTCTTGAGGCGTCAGGTGGAGCAATGCATTTTTGGTTTTGCTTAAGACTACCTGTATTGTTTGGCTAGCATGTTTTGGCTCTAGAATCAGCAGAAGGCACTGTGTGTTTTGCAGCGATAAGATGTAAATGCGTACAAGGAAGATTTTAGCTCTGTTTAGAGGGGGGAATGTGTGGGGTAATGACAGAAGAAACTTAGTATTACTAAGCAATATGGAAGGCTTGTGCGATGAATCCTAGGCGGTAAGTTCTAGGGGAAGCTGTGCTTTTCTTTGGTTAGTGTAGGCAAGAATAGATCTATAAAATTTTCTTGCAGAGATATTGCCTGTATTGACATGCTGTTTATTTGTGAATGAAGCACCTACAGTTGTCTATAATCTATAGGGTATATTTTTGTTTACTTTGTATAAAACGTATAAACTAAAATTAGAACTGAACGATTGCTAATATGTAGCAATATGGAGATGCATGTGTTTAGGGCGTTGTTCAATGGGTGTTGGTCTAGATGCGGCGCCTCTTTTGTATTTTTCATGTCTGAGCATGTAATGTACTAAAACGTTGGCTATTTGTTTGATGAACATCAGTAGCAGTATGATGGAGAATGTTTCAGTTGTAACGGCTGATATGAAGTGGTGCGATCAGTATGGCATGAGCAGTGAAGAATGGACGACAAAGGTTGAGATCAGGATCAAGAATGTTCCTGAGCATGCCAACAATCCAGAGAAAATGGAGAGGCTGGTATCATCTTTCTGTGATGTGCAGGCATATAGTCAAAAAGGATTACTATGTCTGTGGATTTGCACGGAGCGTTGAATCGATTCCAAAGTTCCAGCAGTTGAAATTAAAGTATGAGACAAGAAATGGAGTCTGCATCGTTTCACATGTACTAAACTTGGAAGCTTCCCTATATGTTGAACCAGGGGCGAATGCTTTTACTGAAGGTAAAAGCACAATGGAACCTACAATACATAGTACATAACTAAATTAATTGCTTGCATGTTTATTCATGGCGTCGTGTCTAACCTGCAACTAATACAGATGAAGACCCAGAAAAGTATGAAGATCCAGAAGTTGTGAGAGAGTTTTTCGAAAGACAATTTAGATTGGGACGTCTTGCAGGTATTAGTTTGTTCATTAATTAATAAAGCATTTTAGAAAAGAAGTGTGAGGACTAAAACTTGCTTTTGTTTTATTCAATGTTGTATAAGCTGGCGAGGAAAGCAGCAGCTCAGCCGATGGGTCTCTAGGTATGAGTGTTGATTCTGACTGGAGCTTGAAGTATGGAGGTCGCTGAAGAAGAGGAAAACAATAATGGGAAGAAAGATTCAGCGACAGGAATGCTAAGCAGCTGTTGTGCTCCCTAGTTATATGTGTTATAGTATGTGGATGAAGTCGTTGTTGTGTATGCATTGTATATATGATATATTAGGACGCTTTCTTAGAGGCAGGGCATGTTTTCTGATGTGTTAGACCGTGCCTTGTCTATTATTGTAATGAATCTATGGACCATAATAAGGGAGAGTCTAATGTTAGAACTGCAGCATGGTTTGTACCTGTCTTTGTTGCTTCCTTGCAGGATGGGAAGCCGAAATGTGTTATCGCTGTGAAGGAAACACTACATAATATGATGTGTAATAGCATGGTGTGTACATGGCAGAGTATTGATGAATATGTGCTATCTCCTACCAAAAGCTGGGCCGCTTTGTATATAGTAAGGGATATATGCAAACTTGCTGGGAATTGCCGTCCCCGCAGATTTTTCAGGCATCTTGGGCACTGGCGTGCGCCCGATCTCACTATCCAAATAGCAGGACAAAAAGCGTGATGGGAAGAATTGGAAATGGATAGCAAGTGTTCAACGGAGCGCAGAAAACACATCCGTGGGTAAGAGTAGGAAGGGTGCACCAGTTTTAGCAGGTAATGGACATAAGCGGTAATTGTTTACGATTATACAGCAAACAGGATAAAGAGACTAAGTTTTTAGCCTGCACTGGAGGCAGAGCTAAGCTATGGATAGGATATCTTCGAACAGACACTGGTGAAAGTACGAAATATAGGCAGGAGCTATTTACAACAATAACCATGGACGATAGCCATGAACAAAAGAGACTGATGCAAAGCTCCAACTAAGCTAGGGAGTTCTTTTTGCCTTCTAACTGGGCTGACATTTTCTGTACATGAAAGCAAAAGGGTTGGCGGTAGATGGTCTGTAGGAGGGCCATTCAGCCTGTGCAAGAGACAAAAGTCAAGCGGTCAGTGAAGCTATCATAACCCTTGAACTTGATACACAAGCTGGGAAGGTGCATGCTATGAGTAGATACCTGGTATCCTGTATTCATTAAACATCCTTGAAGAGTTTCTTAGCAGCTGGAGTCACTATTGTAGAGCTGGCTCTATTAACATGCAAAGATACGTTAGGCAGAGTGCAGTTTGGCCTGAAACTGGAAATATGGCTAAGATGTATTGAAGAACCTCTTTTTTTTCGCTGTTTCTGTAGGCGGTGATGGGGCAGCCTGTGTGGTGTTGTCTGCATGTTTAGTGAGCTCCTTTGCCTTGCAAGATAAACAATGCTTTAGTTGGAAGCCTGGAACAGCTGGGCAAAAATTAGGGAGAAACAGCAGTACCTTATCCTGCTGGGTTGTGCTATCTTCAGCCTTTGTGTCAGCCTGGACCATGTAAAATTTTGTAGTAAGGGCAAGTTCCAAACTATGGAGCAGAAGGAATAGGGAGTACAATAGAAGGCAGGGCAATGTTTTTACCTTATTATCAGGGCCAAGGTTGGGACTGCCAAATTGCATGTGGGACATAGAGACAACAATGCTTTTTTTGCTGTGTGTTAAAGAGCTTGGCTTGCTGGTTGGTGTACCATGCGTTGGAGAGCTGATATTTAATTTTGTTGGGGTTGAGGCCTTTACAACCTGTTGTGATCCAATGCTTGTTTCGCTTGGTGCTGGCCCTGTCTGAATTGAGCTGCTTGAGCTAGCCGATACAATTGCTGACGCTGTTGCTGAAGCACCTGAGGAGATGAGCAGCATTTCTTGGCTTGAAGAAGCAAAGGACACAATGCTGTTAACCTGCAGCGATTCCTGGCTTCTTTTGACAGTGTCACGTGTAAAGCTAACATTCCATACAAATGTGCTATCCACAAGTGCTACTATCTCAGGCGGAATGGGTTCACTGTCTGGTGGATTATCTTCAATCAAAGACTCAACAGGCTTTCTGATAAGACGTTGCGCTATTCTCCCAAAGAGAATAAATGTAGCATCACAGCTGTCATCACCAGCAATTACCACCACTTTGTACCTGCATGAGGAACATACATAAGTATTCTGCACTGTACACGATCACTGGGATGAAGCTAAAACTCAGATGGAGCGATTGTAGGAACCTTGGGTCTGGTATGCCTATGTTGGAACAGGCAGAGCATTTGTATGTAGAACCATATGGCTTGGAGGTCCTGTAGCACATGCGGCATGAATTGTACCACCATGAACTGTCCGCACATATTCTTTTAACGGTGACTTTGACTATAAAACGTGTAGCCTGATAAATGAAACATTGAAGATCATCTCGCTATTAGTCTAACTGAACAAATGGGCTGTGAAATACTGAGTAGGAACATGGGAAGTGAGTACCTTGTTTTTGTGAGGATTGAGAGCTAGGATCTCTGCAATCTTTTTTTCTTCGGCAGCATCCTGGTTAAAGCCTGTAGTTGGATCATCAACCCAGGCAATTGCACAGAACTCTGCATTAAAGCTACATAGCGATACTGCGGCTTAGAACAGGGAATTACATGGTAGAATGCAAGAAAGTATTCTATGAATGGGACATATAAGTAACGGCAAGCCAAAAATAAACACCTTTCCCTTAGCTCTAGCACCTCAGGAATATTCAGATTAAGATACCACTTGCATGGTGAACTACCAGTCACTGTGAGGCCTGTAAATTGTTGCATAAATATCAGCAAACCTTTAGATGGAGAACATAAATAAGATAGGAGTGATAAGCCAAAGCAGAATGTACCTAAGCCTGTGTAGTCCTTTACAAGTGTGCCAACAAATACAATAATCTGAGGCTGAGTTTGCCCGGCATTATATATAGCGTCAGCATCAAAATCAGATGCCCTGTCCCCCCAGATTGTGACAGGAAGTGTGGAGTTGCTGTTTTTGTTTACAAACAGCAGAACCAAAATGGTGCAATGAATATTACAATGCCTGTGGCAACAACAGGGAAACAACAGAGGGCGTATAAATACTTAGCTCCATGGAACTAACCTTGCATCACATATTTGTATTGTTCTCTTTAAACTATCACTATTTCTTGACTTAGGACGCACAGTAGCTGGTGCACCGACCTCAGTGATGACACCCATGACATCTGTTTGTACAGCATAGATACCTAGTTAATAATATGATAGTGTACGATATGCAAACAGCATGTACAGTCATATAGATGGTTGCTATTACCAACATAGGATTGAGTCTTGTCGACTAAGGCAGGAATATCTTGAAAGGATGTCAATGAAAATGTCACGCTAGGAAAATCAGCAGGTGGATCAATGCATTCTTCAAGCGTCGTCCATTTACTGAACAGGATCATAAGGCTGTTTTCAACTGGCCTATATGATCTATTTGCATATCTCACAGTGAACGAGTCGATATAGTAAACCTTTTGTTCTTGGATGAGAGGTTTAAGTATCTCAATCGCAGGCTTGTATATTTGGGCATGGATGCTGTTTCCCTGCATATTTTTAGAGGAGGTGATGTCATGTAAGGGGTGATATATGCAAAAAGGAAAGAATACAAGAAATAATGCTATAGCCAGGTAATTACCATCTGATCAAGCAGGACAAGATCAGTGTGGAAAATGTTGGTTTTGTCATTGAGATCACAGAAATCCCATAGCCTAGAAACTCTTGCAAGGATCCTCCTGTTTAAATCCCCGCATGAAAGCTGTGAGATCAGTACATGAACCATCTTCGATCTGCGAGACCAGCAAAAATTATTTTAGTGTATGTCAAGTGATGATATAACAAACAACACAATAATCAGTGGATAAAACAGTACTTATTATTGTGGTTGACATATATTATAGAATACACATAGGCTATAGCAGGAAGCAATGGGCTGCAAAACATATGTACAGATTCTGTGTGCCTGTGAGATGAAAATGTTAAGCATGGCGCGGCGTAGCCTGCATCAGGAAGGTGCATGGATTATTTTCATGCCAACCAAAGCAATAAATTAGAATCGATATATGAAATAACGCATAGAAAAGCACCGCTGCCACTGTGGCGCTGAGTACTTCGGTGTAAACAATATTTCTGGTCTCTGTGCCACATGATCCATCATCGTTTTCTATTAGTATCTTTAAAGCTGACCGGCTTGTTGCTCTTGAAACAGCAACATACAGCTGCCCATGTGTGAAAACAGGTCTCTTCAGATATACGCCAACCTGTTGGAGTGTTTGGCCCTGACTTTTATTGATTGTCATTGAATAACAAACTCGAACTGGGAACTGCCTTCTCTGTAGTGTAAAAGGCCATTTCATTTTTGTCGTGCTTAATGCTATTCTAGGTATGTAAGCAATTTCACCGATGTTTGATCCAGTCAGTATGACACACTGCAGAATCCTGTCTCCTAAACCTGTGACTAACAGTCTTGTCCCATTACACAATCCAATTGATTGATTGAGATTTCGTAGCAGCATGACCACTACACCTTCTTTAAGAATAAGTTTATGCGTAGGAAAGTTAGTGGCATTTATTGAGTTAAGAAATTCATGTGGATATAATAAGTCAAAATCTGGTATCAATTCAGAGCATTTTGATATGGTGTCACAGCTGAGGTAAATTGTTGGATCTCCTGGGATTAAACCAATAATGTAGTCATTTATTTCATCAACTGCTGTATTAGTAGGGCAAACAATTGCACGACAGGCTAGGTATTCAATGTCCTTGAAAGATGCAAGAAAATCAGGGTAGACCTCATTGACAATAGCAGATATTTTATCACCATCAGTCATAATAAGCAAGTCATGAGGAATTGTAATCCATGTGCTATGGCTTTCATTTTCCCTTGCCACCATAGGCAAAGCACCATCACCAAGAGCTAAAACCCATTGGCTAAAATCATCTATTTCTTTTCTTTGATTGTCTCGTAGGCCTGGATTAAGTAACCTCATGTTTATGGTCATAGATAGTACTGTTACATGTTTCCATAACTCAGAGTTTGTGATCGATGCATTGACTATACTCTGACGGGATCCTTTAGGAATAACTGGCAGTATTTGCCTGAAATCGCCTCCTAAAACAACAGGTTTCCCTCCAAAAGGTATGATAGAATTTCCAGGGCACGTCTCTGAAAGGATGTCTCGCAGCGTGCGATCCAATGCTTCAAAGCACCGCCTATGTGTCATTGGAGCTTCATCCCATATTATTAACGCAGCCTCAATTAAAAGCTCAGCAAGCATAGTTCCTCGCTTTATATTACAAATACTTGTTTCATCAATGTCAATGGGTATTTTAAATCGGGAATGAGCTGTCCTTCCTCTAGGCAATAGCAAGGACGCTACTCCTGATGATGCAACAGCGAGGACAATCCTGTTTTGTGATCTAAGCTTTGCAATGATTGTATTCCAGAGAAAAGTTTTTCCAGTTCCACCATGGCCAGACACAAAGAAAAAGCCAGGTCTATTAGCAGCAACACGAGAACATATGACGTCAAAAATATTTGCCTGGTCACTGTTCAACTGTTGCACTAAAGAATCTGCATGTACAGCCAGCATGAGTGGATCGATTGCGAGCTCTTCATCAATTAGCCTATTACTGCCAGGCACATTTAGAACAGATGTTGGATGTGGCAGATTAAAATCTCTTATATCACCACCACTATTTGCAAATACGGTAACAAGCTCATGCAGAAGTAGGTTAAGCAAGTGTTCAGGCGGGATGATGCAATGCGGGTTGTCAAGCGCCTTTTTTAGTCTATTGTGTATATCATCTGTCATGTATATCCAATACTTGTCAAATAGCGATCGCACATCAGTAACAGAACAATACAGAAGTATGGTCACAAAAAGCTGCCTAAGTTGTCCTGATGATGCAGACAGAACCGCCTCATCAAAAAGGAGAAACCATTCATTGTCTCCGTCAAGGAGGCCTCGCGCTTCGCATGCTTCTCTATATGTGCTATAAACAATGCCATTATACGTACGCATATCAATATAGCTCTGAGCACCTCTAACAATCATCAACAGCATTCTAAGATAGTAGAGTTCACCAGCAGTTGGATGCACATAATAGATTCTACCAATCTTTGGAGCTGGTGTGCGTTCATGCCATGTTTTAGATGTTGTATCCCATGTCCATTCTCGTGGGAACTCGCAGTATGTTAGTGAACGGGCTTTTGGGTATTTTTTGTTAGCCTCAAACCATTCAGTAAGCATGGAGCATTTTGCGCCAGGGCTATCAAGCACTGCTCGTAGGTCAGATCCTTTTTCATATCTCACAAAGTTTTTGCCAGCTAGATGGACTGCTAATCTCTCAACAGGTGGCATCCTATAATGTATATCGAATTCAAACAGTCGATGAAGTGCCTCACAAGTTGAGAGGAACCTTGCATCCATGTATTCTAGTATCTCATTGCGTGGAGCAAGGTCATGATTCGGTGATGCATTTTGTGTCCCTGCTGTTGTCTCAAAGTAGATCCTAGCTCGGTCATGGCCTTTCGTAATATACTTAAACAAATATTTTATCAAATTTGACTTGTTACACCATTCAACATTTATGTGTGCTTCATATGTTTTAAGCAGTTTCATGTTGTATGGCACAACCGATCTATTATCCAAACAAATCTCATTTTTTATGATAGACCTTCCATCATTCCTTCGTCTATAGATTGTAAATCCAGACTCATCAACGATGGTTTCATCCTGGAAATCCTTAGGATAATTTTTTGAGCACTTATTGTTTTTCATGCAGGGGCATTTTTTGTTGGCATCACCACATGGACCATGCATCATAAACTCACTTACGAGCTCATAGCCTAGCCGATCAGTCTCAAAATCAGGTATTTCAGCACAGATAAAACCATCTATGACAGATGATGAAACATCAGCTGTGGCAGCAGCAAGCCAAACTAAGCAATGTATATGTGGAAGCCCACGCTTCTGGAATTCAACCGTGTATAAGACTGTAATGGTTTAAAAGAGAACAGATCAGTCTAAAACCCATGATAAACATATCCTACAAAGCAGAGGAGTATGTGAGCACCTGCAAGAACTTTGCCAAAAGTCCTACCCTCCCTAATATCAGTTATGAATTCATTAACTTTCATGTTAAACACACGAACAATCATATCAGCCCTATCAGATGGTTGTTGCCCAGGCTCAAATCGAATTGCCTCACCAATTTCTTGCCACTTGGAATTACATGTGTACGTCACAAAAAGATCAGGTGATCCATAGACATGGCATATTGCCATGGCATCTTGGTAATTCATCACCATATATCTCCTTCCTCCAGTGAAACTGGCAGGAAGTATGACACGTTTGCCAACCGAATCACCATCAGTGACACCTTTATCAATCGCATCTACAATGCCATCTACAGACTCAACTCGCAGTTCCTTTTGGTGGTCAATGTAATACTGTAATCTATTAGTCTCGATCGTCGAGAATATATCAACAGCAATCTGATCGCTCAACCGACCATAGCATGTGAAAGGGTTTGGTTCATTTAGTCGATAGTGCATTTCATACCTATAATATTCTGGCATTGTCACATATTTCTTTCCAATGCCATCATAGTTGCAGTACTTAATCCCTAAATGAAACCCATGCTCGCCATATGGAAATAATAAAGGATATTGCAAAGCCATATAAGATGGATGCAACGGAGAAATCTGGTGTAAACCGCGGTCTCTATCGTATACAAGAACGTCAAACTTGTACTCCTTCGCAGAAAAATCACCGACTATAATGCCAGCTATCTCACCATTCGTTGGTAAATTGTACTGGACATCATCCTTTGCATTGCAACCTAAAAGGCGAAGAGTGACTCGTTGATTGCCATGCTCAAAAACACGTTCTCTAGCGTATCTAAAGGTCTGGACCAAGGTATTTTCAGTGTCAAGCATCGATGACAAGGCACGGAGTATCTCAGGGTCTGCTCTGTCTGCCTGATTGTCATCAGTCTCAAATATGTTTAACCGATTCTGCAGCTCATTTTCTTGGTCATAGATATACAGCTGGGCAAATTTTGGAGGCGAACCATGAGATGGCACAAGAGTACCAATCTTATGGTGCACAACTCCATTAATTTTGAACACATAGGGCGCATTCCCAGTATTAATCGATTTGTCAATAGCTGCGCCCATCGAACTGAAAGCAAACATTGAGTTATATGATCGAATTTGTCTCAAGAATTTTTTTGATCGTGCATTGCCACTAAAGTCTAGCAACGATGCAAGCGGTTCAGGTGGGGGGCGTATCTTGGGTAACTGTATGCGACCGCCTTTGCAACAGAGGTTATAAACTATCTTTCTTTTTGAAATGGCAGAAGCACTCTTTATTCTCTCCTGGTACCAAAAGACAGCACGACAATATGGGCATTCATACGTCGGCGGTCCATAGTACGACCTGCCTGGGTACGACGCTGTAAGAAAGCCATCAAACAAAGTCAAAGGCTATCTCCGAAAATAGAAATACCCTAAAGCATACGCATAATAACATTCGAACCCTTGAGCGATTGAATGTACTGCTTATCTGCCTGCGACGAACTACCGCGGCTATGATCGCTGCCAACTGCAGGGAACAAAGACAAGGAAAACATCTGATGGACCTAGTTACCATGGAAAACATAGTCAGCATCTTACCAACAAAAAATAGCATACCCTCTCTATTGGCCAAAGGAGGCAAAGGGATCGCCCTCGAACATAGCAACGACCTTCTTTGCCTGTTCAACCTAGACAGCTCAGGTCCAAACTCCATTAAGGAAGCTGTTCTCTTCCGCACATTTTGCTGGCTCGATTGACCTGGTGTGATTATAGCATGTTCCACAAGCATCGCACTCTCCCGAGACAAACAATTTGCAGCCCTTCTCTGTCGACTGGCACGGACCCTACGAACTCTATCCATGGCTAACGTTGCCTACCAACATGACATTTTTATGCACAAAAGTATATCAGCGGCAAGGATGCACAACCACAACGAATGCCACCACAAAAAATTCGGCCACCACAGCAACACAAGAAGCACGGCAACAAACGAATGCAAACATTCAGCGATATAAAACGATGGGAGAATCTTCATGATACACGCATATATCCTCACAGCTATAAATGCGCACAAATAAACGAAACAAATAGCAAAACAAAGACCGATAAACAGCAAGAGACAATCATTAATGGCAAGAAAGTACCTTGAAGAAACAGCACACTAACTGCAGAGCAGAGACGAAGGACAGAAGCAGACAAAAGAGAGCTTTTAATAGAGCTCCTACCAGCGTGCAAAGCAAACTTGAAAGCTCCGAACCGATGCAAACAGCCGAGCAAAGCCGAGCTGCACAAGAGACAACATGATCAGGCAACAGTAGGCCAAAAGCCTAGCAAACCATCAAATAGGCACCACAAACCATCACGTGCATCACCTGCTAGACACCGGCACCAGCCCCTGCACTTGTAGCTGGAAACAATCAAGAACCTTTGAACGTTCGGTTCAAGCCATGCACATCAGATCCCCTAAATAGAAAAGTAAGAACAGAAAGAAAGTTAGCAATCAAACAGTACAAGCCAAAGACCATGAAAACAAACATGGCAAGCACCATCCAAAAAGGCAAAACGCAACGCATAGAACGACAGCACCATACGAAACACAGGAACCCATGCAATGCCCCAGGCCTTACCCCCCCATGACGAATGGATGGCTAAGCAGACCTGCAATGGAACCCTCCCCTCCTCGCGCCAAACAAAACGGAAGAAGGCAGAGCAACAATGAACGAACCAAGAAGAGCGGAAAGCAAGAAGGGAAGAGAAGCACAGGCGTTATAGGCAAGAAAATCGCTGTTGCCACCGTGCAAAGGAAAAACCCACCAATAGCCCGAGAACAGCTGGCACACGAACGGAGAACTGGACCACTCATCAGCGACATAAGAGCACCCTACAGAGAGCGTGAATTAAACAAAGCAAGGACTACAAGCTGCAAAAAATGGTGTGGACCAGCAGCAATGGACCACACAAAGAACCCCGCTGCCAATGGTCCACGGCACAGACAGATACGACGCATAGACCATGCGCACGGCACGAACGACCTCGCCGAGGGAGGACGACGCGCCAATGAACGCACAGGGCATCGCTGAGCAAGCGCACTACACGCGCGGTCTCCCAGGCCAAACACCCCTACACCGACTCCAACCCAAAAACAAATACGCAGGCCCACACGTCATAGAAACTGGCTCATAGACAACGTGCACCGATGAATAGAGGAGGGCAAGAGGCCTGACAAAGCAGGACAACCAACCAGCACAGACACGGTCTATGGCTCCCAGAGACAAAAAGACACTACAAGGCCCACATAGCAGGCACAAGGAACCGATGCAACGGGTCCACCGAAATGAACAAGCCATTAATTAACCCTGCAAACAAAGCAGCGGCTTAGACCGGAGAAAACAACGGCAACATGCCCCTCCCTGGACAAGGCCCAATGAACTACCCACACACGGATTCACGCACCGCGCAACAGAGAGAAGAGCGCGTGACAGACGCTGTCCACCCAAAAATGAGCCACAAAAACAGCAAACAACTCCGCCGCAAGGAACAGACGTACGATGGGCATCCAACGACGGAGGAAGCAAGCAACGCCCAGCCTCCAAATCCAGCACCGGAGAAGGGCCGGAAGACGTGTCACGTTAACTGTGAGCAGTGAACGGCAGGACATCTCCCAGCTCCAAGAGAAAAGTTCCGCTGTCAACATGAATACTCCATCAATTCAAAATGCATAGTGCCTTCGTTGCATAAAGAACGAATATGTGGTCGAATGTATTATCCAAATTCATAGTATTAGAATATGTTATTAAATTGACTTTGTGTTATTAGTTTGGTGTTAAATTTTGCCTACTAATCATCTGGCAAATTTAATAGTATATACTACGTCCATTCTAAAATAAGTGCAGTCGTGGATATCTGTGTACAACGTTCTCATATGTAAAATTTATGATTTTTTTAAAAAATAGTCGCACATAAAGTATTATCCATGTTTTATAATCTAATAACAATATAAATACTAATCATAATTTTTTTAATAAGACGAACGGTCAAACGTTGGATATGAACAGTGTAAAACTACACTTATTTTGGAACGGGGGGAGTACTAGCCATTTAGGGCCCTTTGAATCGCAGGGTTGAAAAAATAGAAGAATAGGAAAAACACAGGATTCTGATAGGAATTGAAGTGTAAAACAGAAGATTGCAAAACACAGGAAAAAACACAGGAATGGTCGTTTGATTGGAGCACAGGAAAAACGCAGGAATCGGATGAGAGAGATAGACTCAAAGGAAAGTTGAAGCTCTTGCTATATTTCCTCCAAAATCCACATGCAATGTGCCATTCCATAGGAATTTCATAGGATTTGAAAAGCTTCAATCCTTTGAATCAAAGGGCCAAATAGAAAATTTTCATATAGGATTTAAATCCTAGGAAATTACTACATAAATCCTTTGATTCAAGAGAAAATTTGGAACCATGCCATTATAATTTTGCAAAATTTGATATATGTCATCCTGACCCACATGTCATTGACTCATGTGGGTCCTACATGTCATTGAGATACCGATGGCATATCTCAAACTTTGCAAAATTATAATGGCATGGTTCCATATTACCATTCATTCAAAGGGGCCCTTAGATTGATGCCAACTTATGCCAAAATCAATAGAGTTGATATACTCTTGCCTAGCAAAAAAAAATTGGTAGTACCTAAACTTACATCTCGGTAGGGTTTTAAACCAAACATGCCCTATATCTTAAAGCGGAGGAAATAAGAATTATGGTATCACTCGTGAAAGGGAGAGTTTTCTTCAATTCCTATGCTATACAATAGCAACTTAAAAAATAATACTCCCTTCATCCAAAAATATAAGACATTTTAGATGGATGAGATATATCCTAGTACTACGAAGTTGGATAGAGAGCCATATCCTTACAAATATGGATGGCCATATCCTATACAACTTTGACCACAAACCAAACACACCCTTATATTTTGGGGCGGAGAGAATACTATTATGAGTACTAGTAATGTTCAAGACAGCGGCCCCTAGTTCCAACTGAAGATAGAGATGTAGAACAGAAACTAGCGTAAATAAACAGAGCAAGAATGGAAAAAAAAAGTAAAATCCATAGCTCAAGCATCAACGGAGCATAGCATTCAACAAAAAGTGGTGTTTACTAGTTCAGGATTGTGGTGGAGTTGAGTAGCCGGTGGTGTATAGATGATTAATGGCAACTAGTAGCGCGTTCAAAGCAAAGCCACCAACAAGGGTGTCACTAATTCGAGCATCGAGGGCCTTGACGCATAGGGGCACAACAACTGGACTTGGGAGAATCGATTAATTGGGAGGATACAGACAAATTGCGTTGGCCAATACTCCTAATCCCTAGCCATCTCTGGGTAGGGCTCTCAGGTTTTTCCCGCCCACTCTAATTTGGGAAAGATAGAGTTTGTCACCTTGTAAACTACTATTTCGCACCCCGCCTAGTCACCTCGGCACTTGCCTCGTCACTTTCGTGCCATCGTGTTACTAGGCCTACTAAGTGCTGAAGTTGACCACCAAGGTAAGCCAACCGCCTAGCTCACTACTAGTAGTCAAAATGGGGCATCAACCCCTTGCCTAGCGCCAAATCACCACCTAGATATATTTTTTTAACACTAGATATTAAACCTTTATTGAAAACTTTTATTGGATTTCATCAGTAAATCTATTCAATCAATTTGTGCAAATAAGTTAGATGGAACATATTGATACAAAGGTCATAGAAATGTATGTAGGCCACATTTGGTTATATGTGTAGAGGGTGGCTCAAGCGCATGAGTTGTATGAGATGGATGAAGATTAAGAATTTCGTGGCACGCTTTTCAAACTGCTAAACGGTGCGTTTCGTGCAAAAACTTTCTATATGAAAGCTGCTCTAAAATATCATATTAATCTATTTTTCAAGTTTGCAATAATTGAAACTCAATCAATCATACGTTAATACCACCTTGTTTTGCGTAAAAAACTGAATCTTCATCTTCAGAAGAAAAGAACACCACCTTAGAGTAAGTATAAAAAGATGATGTAAACGGACTATATAAGTTGCCACATCAGTTGTGTGCTGAATTGGAGAAGATAAAAGAGAAGAACGGGCTCAACCAAGTTTTGTGAGAAAAAGGTGGATCGGTTATCAATGGTGTTAGTATGTATGTATAGTATCATGGTGAAAGGCATGAATCCTGTTGAAATGTTTCCTCCCTAGCCTCCCAAGGTTTTAATCTCATGAGGTGTACTTGTCACTCTTCCACGGTCGTTAGGAATGAAATATCGTTACTTTTTCGATAGTAAATTGCACAGTGAACTATATGTTTTTACCGATGTGATAGTTTGGACTAGGGGTAAGGCATTATTTTTAGCTTGGACTATATATAAGTTTGCAAAAGGTTTCAATTTCGACCCTTATTCTCCATCCTCTCGTATCAATACTCTATCTTGTCATGCTGGTGAGCTGGTGTTGAGCTCGTGATCTTTTGTAGTGTCTCCTGCTATCACATCTATGACCCGCTCCATTGTCGTAGCCCTGAAGCATCGCCTCATCACCACCGTTCTCAGATAACTCCCACTGTATTGTTCAAAAGCGGCTCCTTATGTTGCAGCCATGGAGCACCACCGCCCGCCTCCATCTTATCCCTAAGCAGCCCCCGCCATGCACAACTCCCACTACAATGACCTTGGAGCGTCACCTATTGTCATCGTCCTCGAGGACTGGTCTTGCCTTCCTTTTTGTCCCCATGCTCCGACTGTCTAAGCTTGACCTTTATCAACAGCGTTTCATCCTCATGCTCTGGCCATCTAAGCTCGATCTCTATAGCTCTATCGGCACCATGAGCCATATACTCAAGCTCATGCTTGATCTCCACCAATGCTAGGGCCTCGTGCTCGGAGCTTAGCCAAGCCTTTCTCATTAACACATCAAACTCGAAGAGCAAGAGACAGGGGAGGGGAAGAGAAAGGGAAGGCTAGAGAAGAAAGCGTTCAAACTAAAACCTTTGGTAAACTTACCATGTCCAAAATGAAAATGTTATTGTACCCATAAGTGTGGTAGGCTAATGCAGAGGCCATGGGCACACTTATGCTCCAACTCCTCACCCCCCCACTCACCTTCTCGTCTCCACTTCTCCCTTTGTGACTTCTCTAGCCGCTCTTGTGCCACGCGCACGAAGTGCTCAACGTAATGCGCCGAACAAACGACAGTAGAAGTTGGTTTGGATAGGACGGATGGTATGCTGCGTGAGCATGCCTTCGCTAGGAACTCGCTTGTGCCTTGCATGCGCGGGTTAGAACGCACGTCATTATCTATCTTCTTGATCTACTAGTTGACAAACCAAGGAACAGGAGAAAGGAAAACACACCATGGCTTTTCTTAGGAGAAGATCAAAACCAATGCAGATATGCAAGCCTCCTCGCCACCTCCTTTTTCTACTCCGACACCTCTTAATGCCATCACCTAATGGTGGGTGTGGCGACAGTGGGGATGCGACGCCTAGCCTTTCGTCGAGCTACCTCCCAGGGCTTCTTGGTCACCGCGCCACAATCTTCGATGTTCCAGCACCGTATCGAGTTATCTCTGCCACCAACTCTAGCTCCCTCCTCGCGACCCTCCTCTTCTCCGCCTCTGCCCACTGCTAGCAAAGGCCAAAGGGTGATACCGTCCTAATCCTGCTGTTGGATTTCTAATGTTTGAGGGGGGGGGTGGGGTCGTCGACACCGCCGCTCCATTGCAGTGACCTACCCCTCTTGCCAGTTGGTGGCAGCAAAATCCACAGGCCAGCCTTCCTTAGCCATCTCCTCCCATGTCGGAGAGGATGACGCGTTGGTGGTGAAGCTGGAATCGAGGAGGTTGGGTTGTGTCTCCAACACCTGCAATCCATCACCGCGAGGGATCTAGATGAGGAAGGAGAGGAATACAAGCTTACATGTTGGGTGATTAATTATTTTTTTATATTTATAATAGCATTATTGACTAGATTGCCACAAAATCAGATTAATGCCACATGTACACTAGCTAGGACCAAAACCCCTCTTAGGTTGAGGGGTGTAACTCATCGGGTTTGAAAGATTTTGAGGCACAAAATCTTTGGTATTTGAATTGAGGGGATTGTCGACGTGGGATACCCCTAGACCGGATAAATAGGGTATTGGGGTACGTTGGTAGGAGGATCTACACAATACGATATCAAGAAAACAAGAATATAGAGATTATGCTGGTTCAGACCCCTCGTAATGTAATAGCCCTAGTCTAGTTTATATGAGACTGATATGGAAAACCACAGAGTACAAAGAGAACAGATGAATTCGGCGTTACCGGTGAGATCCTTGTCGAGATGATTCGACGAGATCTCCCGGCGAGTAGGTTTCACGTCCTCCAGCTCCATAGACTATGGTGGATGTATTGGCGCTATGATTCGATGATCTAAACCCCTTAGGGGGTGTGCCTTTTATACCGTGAGTTACCTCAGTCTCCAAGTAGAACTCAGAGACAACGAATAAACCCAATCCTCTCCGAGTAGGACTCTAGTAATCACTTGCCCATGAGGATATTTTCCATGATATCTTATAGATCTCCTTATCACATAAGAAAGTACATCGTATACACGAAAGTATACCGCAAGTCGTAGGATAGGAGGTATGTCTTATCCATAACCATGACAGAGATAAATTAGACTACCTCAATAGTTTAAGAGGTATAGTCTACGAATTGATAGCCACTAAGATTTATGTTTTTGTTAAACTTTTGTGCTTGTAAGAGGTTTGGTTGTGTCTATCTTTTCTTTGGGATTTGTGCATTATATGCATAGGCTAGGGATGAGCTTCGATTGTATCATCTTGATGTAATTAACTGAGTCTAAATAAAACTTCCATTATTAAAAAAAGAAAATTCAAATATTTCCCTTTTTCTTAAGTCATTGACAGCAAGATGAGAACTATTTTTCGTGCTTTTTTAATGTTTTATATACGCTACTTCTTGGTTCTTGTCAGTTTCATGTTTCTTATTATCCCTCCCGCATTTATTTTCCTCTTTCATTTAGGAGTAATTTATTAGGTGACTTTTTATATCGAGATCTATCAGTTCCATTTGTTTTTTTTTAAGGATATCCATTTTGTTCTCGGTATATATCGCCTATAAAATCTGCATTCCTAATTACCGGTGAAATATACAGTACAAACAAAGAAGCACCGAGACATTGCTTTACGAACTACAATGAAGATTTACGTGAAAACATGTGGAACATTACATGAACATCTGTTGGTGAGTTTGATGTTATTTTTTATTATTCATCAGTTTTTTTATCTATCTATTTGTCTACTTCGAAGTCCCAAATTGCTCCGATAAGTTATTTCTACCATTTTTTTCTCCCGAGCAGGAAGGGTATTGAATATATTCGCCGGTAATTTAGGTGGCCGAAAGTTACGGGCTTTTATTTCTTTTACCAGGTCGAGAAGGAATAAGTTCACCGAAGGTCTATCAACTTAACAGCGAGATTTTTTAAGGTCCCTTAACCACAAAACCAGAAATCTCCATCCCTAAACTATACAAAACCGTGCAAAAAAGGTCCCGAGGCAGTATGAATCTCTGGTTTCGCTAACGTGGCGTCCTAGTCAGCATAAAATAATAAAAAAATATGAAACCCACATGTAAGTGAGAAGAAAAAATATAGGACCCACATATCTTCTCTCTTCTATTTTCTCTTTTCTTTTCTTTCTTCTTTTCTCTTCTCTACTCTACTCTACTGTACCCTTCTCGGGAGGCCACCGGCGATGGGGGAGAGGTGGCCGGTGAGCCGGCAGACCTCTGCCGCCTTGAGTGCCTCGCGACAAGAGGAGGGAACAGAGCCGTCGGCAACAGATGGGGGAAGAGGTGAGCGACGAGCCTGGTCGAGCGGGGCGGGATGGCGGGAGAGGGGGAGAGGTGGCCAGCAAGCCTGGCAGTTGGTTGTCGTCAGAGCCATAGGCGATGTGGCCAGAGAACTGGAGCGGCTGACATTTCCTCCACAACACCTCCTCGTCCTCCTCCGCCAATGCACTGCTTGCCTTGTCAGCCTCGTCAACCTCATCATCGCTACTACAACCCTGCCACGAAGACCGCCTGTTCCACGACACCATCTTGGCCATGGGCCCATGGCCACCATCTTGCCTCCGATGCTGCAGAGGGTGGCGAGTAGCTGCTTCCGGCTGTGCTTCATTCGCCTTCAAGTGCGGCAACGACGACCTGCTTCTCTCCGCTATTGCTGGTGAAGCATCTAAGCCCTCGTTATTAATTTTGATAATTAATGACAAGCACTAATTGTAGACTAACCGTTGTCTTTGGGCTATATACTTTAAGTTAGGTTCACATCATATGTGCGCATGGATGATTATCGATGGAATAAAAGTTGAAGGCGTGAAGCGAAGAAAAGAAGACGGTAAAACTAGTGCTTTAGTTTTAAATTGATCGAGGTGTAGGGCGATCAAATTTGCTAGTTTTAATTTTAGCTTTGCCGTACTACTAAGAGGGGTAATGACCTAGCAAAGAGATGATTTTAATTGCCACATTAGGTCATTGCATTTAGACTTGTGCTCTCTTTTCACACACATATGCTATTCACTGAGTTCGCCCAGACCAGGGCCGGTTTGACTGAGTGCCCCAAGCCGGTCTGACCGCAGGTCTCTGGCCGGTCTGACCGGAGGCTGTTGGGCGGTCTGACCGGCCCCTTGGTGGCCGAAATGATGGTGCTCTGTGTGGCCGATACAGATCCGCCAGAGCCGAGGTCAGTCGGACCAAGCTGGTGGCGGTCTGACCGACCCTAGGCCGGTCTTACCACCCACCCCATGTCGGTCTGACCGGCTAGGGCAGTAGGGCCCAGTGTCAGCCCTGCAACGGCTAGAAAACTAGTCGTTGCATAGTAGCACGGTCTGACCGGCCACACACGTCCGGTTAGACCGGCAAAGCACAGAGTTGGGAGATTACGCCCCCAACGGCTAGTTTTGGTTAGTGGGAGTATAAATACTCCCCCTCCAGCAGCAAGGGGACTCTCTTGGCACCCAATTCATTTGCATACACCTTTTGCATCTCTCACACACCCACTTGAGCTTTGTGTTCATCCATCTAGTGTGTTTGAGGGTTGATTAGCCAAGAGTCAAGTGCATTGCTTCATTGTAGAGCTAGTGTGGCACTTGATCATCTCTGAGCCGGGTCATCGCTTGTTACTCTTGGAGGTTGCCGCCTCCTAGACGGCTTGTGGAGAAGTTGCCCGGTGACCTCTCTGAGAAGATTGTGGAGGAGGCCCGACGCTGGTTGTGAGTGGTTTGTAGTTCACCACCTTCGGAGTGAAGGAAGAACTACCCTGAGTGATTGAGGCTTGGGTAGTTCTCTCCGTGGGCCGGCTCCCGCCTTGCCCACCCCTTGACGAAGGGGGTGTGCGGTGGCTTCGTGGTTGAGCGGTGGAGTTGGCTCGCCTCAACGGGGAGTAGGAAACCGGCAAGTTTCCGAACCTCGGTGAAAAATCTCTTGTCTCCTTGTCTCATTTGATTGTCGCATTTACATTTGTGCAATTTACATTCCTAGAGACATACTGGAGATCATATCACCCTAGGATTGCTAAACTAGACTTAGGAAGTGTGATTTACTTTCCTAGTGATTGCACCAACGGTGGTTACTTACACCACTCTTATCCACTGGCTCGCGCGGGAGGCTTGCTTTGATGATGCTCTGAAACTGTTCGATGAAATGGCTAGGAGAGGGATCATGCCGAATGTGGTAACATACAGTTCACTGATCGATGGATTGTGCAAGGGTGGGCGTGCTGCCTCAGCAGTGGAGCTGCTGGACAGGATGGTTAAGGAGAGGAAGCTTCCAAATACAATCACATACAGTTCTGTTATTGATGGGCTCTGTAAGGAGGGCTGTCTGGGTCAGGCCATGGAGATTTTAGACCGGATGCGTCTCCAGGGGAGGAAGCCTGATGCTGGGTTGTTCGGTAAGCTAATTGTTGGGCTATGTGATGCAGGAAGGGCTTTGGAGGCTTCAAATTACTTCGATGAGATGAATTTTGCTGGCATCCGACCAAACCGCTTGACTTGGAGCCTGCATGGCAGGATAAATGATGCAGTGGTGACAGCGCTGTGTTCTAAGGGTGAAGTTGTAAGGGCTTTTCAGGTGTACCAGAGCATGCGTACCCGTGGAATTTCTACCAAGCCAACAACTTTCCATCTCCTTGTCGAGTGCTTATCGAAAAAGAACAATTTAGAGAAAGCTGCTCATGTTGTGCGTGACATGTTATCAGAGAGATGCATCCCTGAGAGGGAAACATGGGATACGATTGTACGTGCATATTGGAGTAAGAAAAAGGTAAGACAAGAAGCTGAGGAAATGTGGAGCCAGTTAACAGTTTCAAATTGAAATAAAGGAACAGACTACACTCCACTGATACATCGTATGCGCGAGCTGTTGCCAAGCAAACATTGTGCTCAGAGGTCATATACTTCTTACTCTTTCTATGCTGTTACACAAGTGGGAGATTTGTTGTCGATAGATCTTACATTTTGGTGTTCACTTTTCCAGGTTATGTAATTATATCTGTTTTTTTTTTTGAAGTTACGAGCAGTTGGCAGTGTTCAGGTATGGTGCGATGTTGTTTTCCATAGTCCCATACATCTTGTTCATTACTCCCTCCGGTTCTATATTAATTGACGTTTTGGACATGGTTGAGGTTAAATTTTTATAACTTTGACCATCAATAACTTTAAAAATATTTAGTTTAAAGAAACTAGAAAAACATATATAGATTTGTCTTTCAAAACACTATAATAAAAGTAAACATGCATTTATTTATTGTATATATTGTAATAGAAAAATAAGGTCAAAGGTATATCTTGTAGAGCGTGTCATTGTCCAAAGCGTCAATTAAAATGAAACCGGAGGGAGTACATACGTAAATATACTAAGCATTAACTTTAATTGTTCATATCTGTGGAGTTTGGTGATAAATGATCAAAACCTGTAGCTCAAACTATTGCATAGCAAGCTAGACTGTTAAGTCAAATGTAATTATTGACATATTGTACAACCAATGTTAGGTAGATTTATTGGGAAAGTGAAATGTTAGCTAGGTTATTGCACTGTTTCATATTTTCATATGTCGATTTTATTCTATTCATTTTTCTTTCATTTTCTTATGGACTGCTGAGTAGCATATCAATTGTTCAGGTTTATTGCACGGCAAAAGAAAATCTCTACAATGTGAACCTCCCTGGAAATGCGCAGTTTCTAGTGATGTTTTCCATCGGTTCCCTCCATAAAGATTAAATCAAATATGTCTATCACTTTCCACTTGCATATAATAACCTTGTTTTCCAAAAGAAATTCACTGTACTTTTGTTCTGATAGCTTTCTTTAGAGTTTATGCTGCTTAATTGTCATAGTGAATCCTCTGCTTATGACATGTCTAACATGCTTAATCTATGAATTCACTTAATGGAACAGGCCAAACAGCATCGCAAAATATGGAATTATGGATCTTCATTCTATTGGCTAGGAGTATAACCATGAGAAAAAGTCAACAGCCAAAATATCAAGTATTGAGATACATGCTACTGTATGTTTTTCTGTCTATGTTGAGGGGATTACACCTGTTTGATCAATCAACATGAATTTGAGCGAGCAAGATCTTTGATTACCAGACTGTTGTGGAGAGTGGAAAGCCAATGTCATGGTGGGTGGCTGGGAAGCTGACAAACTGCATTCTGCCAATAACCACTATAATAGTCAGCAATATTATGAGAACTTTCTTTGCTTACTCTTACGGTATTGGATTGAAGCAAGACACCACATTTTGGTCTAACAGCTCTATAGAAACAAAAGTCATTGCTGAAACAGTTCAATGGACAAAGTCTAGAAATTGTATTCATTCAACTACAACGTGTGGATCAAGAGGTGCTTGATTGTCGATGACCCCACAATCCCTTGAATGCGACAAACCTATAGCGCGCATTCCCTTCCTTATCCCTGAAGCTATCTGTGAAACTGAGAACAAAGCAGGGCAACGCACAAAGAACCATCATGTTACCATTTGATGAATGTAACATTGTCACTGCAGGGGCCTTGTGCTGCCGTTGCCAAGGTTGGAACCAGGAATTGGAAGACAGGGACAGTGTCTGAAGGAAGAAATTTGATGTTCTTATGTCTGGGCGATTGTTTTCTGCATGGGCTCATGTTGCTGGTACGATCAAATATATTCAACAAAAGAGGATTCCCTCTGATCCTGCCAGCAATTCCATGTTGTGGTGACGGTGGTGTGGAGCAGACATAGTAGCTGTCCTCTTCGTCCAGTTCGTTCTATTTAGCGTTGGTGATCTTTTGTTAGAGGAGACGCAACTAGGGATTTTATCAATGGAAAAGGAAGGGATTTGAAGGGAAGGAAGGTAATGGTCTGTTACTCTGTTTCTGTTTGTTGTCCGTTTATGGATGCCTTCTTGCAAGAAAGATGCAAAAATTAAATGAACTGGGAGTTCTGCTGGCAAGAAATGCGAGAATGTTTGGTGTTCCAGTTTCTCTTTTTTGAGCTCCAACAGTTGTAGACGCACATTGGTAATGGAAAGAACAGTTTTTTGGGTCTAAAATTGTTCTGTGGCAGTTATATATACACGTAAATAGATGTTCCCTCCTAGCCGTGCTTAACTGGATTATGCATTTGGTTTGATTCTTTTCATCTGGTATGAAGAACTACAATGCCTTGCTCATAGATGTGGATCCACCGAGCCATGCATATGTCAGAGGCAAAAATGGGCTGATCCAAACTCATAGATGCAAAGCCCAGCCCAATATAAGGCTGCAAAGCCTGCAAAGAGAACATCGATCATCCTCGACAATCTTCAGAACAACAGCACTTCTTTTTTCTTTTTTGAGAACAGAACAACAGCATTTGAGAGTAGAGACAAACCTGCATGCATGCTTGCCTCACCTAGGCGACCACATAAAGACCATTGGAACAAAACACTTTAGGCTCCTCCAAGTAAAACACTTTCCTTGAGACAAATCCTCCTGCATATATGCAGTGGTCCTCCTAGCTGATCTCTGAGTGATAACCAAGCTGCATCTGCAATTCTCAAGACATGAGGCGACAGTGTGCTACCAGGAGTCTGGGGAACATTGTAAATTAAAAGCTGCCGATCATCAGAGGCGACAGCATACGGCTTTAATCATGTGATTCCTTCTTTCCATCCCTTTAAATTTGCACATATCATGGCATGATCATGCCCGGAGCTTTAGTTGTAGCCAATGATCTAGTAAAGGGCAGAGCTTTGTATATCTGCATACCGAATTGCCTTGGTGTGCGTGTGACGCCCCTTAATTAACTGTTTTGATCCTCTGAAAAAGCTTCAGTGTAAGTAGCATTTGTCTTGTCTCTTGGCTTCACTAGGCGAGTTCAGTTCTTCGTGGTAGCTTAGCTAGAGGTGGTATCACTCACATGGATACATCAGGTTCAGTTAGGTACATGTACTCTATCGTGCGATATATGGAATGCATCAGAAGCAAGTCCAGTGTCAGTGTCACACGAAGCAACATCTAATCGCCAATGGTCGATATATGTCGTTGTCCATCATGTACCAAATCACATGAAAGTCCTACAAAAGCTATCCCTGTATTCGTAGTAATTAACTGCTCTCTAGATTTTTTTTTTGGGGGGGTTAAAATTCTCTCGAATAAAATATGAGAGACTGTCACTGAGAAATTACTAGTAATATCTTTGACTGCCAATGTTCATTTCATACCGATCGTTCATTCATTCCCTGATGTTGAGAAAAGTACTCTGAAATATCAGGAGAAATGAGAAAAAAAACGTGCCTTTTTCTAGCTTTCTGCGAAAATTTAAGGCGGATGGTAGAGTCAGAGAGCAAGTTGGAGAAGTGATTGCATCCTTGAAGTCTTTGTGCATTTTCATACCCATCTGTTGAAAAAGTGTGGTAAAATGTCAAACTCCAACATAATTCCGATTCTCTCGGATCGAAGTACTGCCTCCGTTTTTCAACATGACGGAAGCTAGCTATAGATGGTGAGACTTGCCCTACAAGTTAAATTAAATAGTATTAGTAGCAGTACCTGATTAGATTACACTACTTACCAACGACGCATATACCTCTCCAACTAATCGACGACGCGTATATTTGTTGTAGTCTAACGCAAAGATTGTCACAGTCCAACAATAGGGAGACGCTTGCATGTCAAGATACATGGACCAGTTATTTTTAACTCTTCGAGGGAGAAGCAGATACGTGCACACTTTGTGCTTTTTGTATGCCCTCCTGAGAAGCACAATGAGATTATATACACAGATTAAACTTTTTTCCTTCAACCAAATATGCATGGAGAAAATACATGTGAAAAATAATATTATTGGTGTGAATATGTTGCAAATCTTGTTGAAGAAAATGAATAATATACCTCAACTGTTCTTTCTTTTTTGGGGTTTTTTCTTTTTTTTTTTGGGTGGGGGGGGGTGAGGAAAGGGTGTTAAATTATTTTTTCATAGGCTGTATATTATTTTCTAAAAAGTATTAAAGTTTAAACTTTGACCATTAACTAAAACATATTCAAGGTACTTTTTCTGAAACTAAAGCAATTCAAGGTACTTTTTAATACACTAAATGCAGGAATCTGGCTAATTATTGATCAAACCATACAACATTAAACTTTCAAAATAAAATATACATTCTCCCATCTATTGCCCCATCTGGTGTACTAATTTGACACATGTCGACTATGCTAAAAGGTAGCCTAACCATGTACTCATCTACATCTATCTATCTATCTATTCTTTACTAATTAGACACTTTGAGAGAGAAGTCTAATGACCCCTCGCAAACACCCTACTTCTATTTTTTTCCGCTCACATGATTTTATTTTTTTCTTAATTAAGTTTATATACACAAGGTATATATATAGAAACTTTTAAAGTAGAAACATCCTTTAAAAGACATTTAAATCTGAGTGATCATACATTTAACATAATATTTGAATTTCAATCTTAAAATACCAGTAATTATAGTCCATATAACATCCTCAAGGGTTGGCGACTAACACGTTGTAATTAGCCTGAAGTTGTGCTTGTGGTTGTTTGGGTCACTCCCTTATTTTGCCAAACTTCACCACCCTTTCTAGGATATACCACTTCCGTCACATAATTAATATAGCAATCTAGTGTCAGATATGACGCATTCTATAACTATGAATTTGGATAGGGGCGTGCTGGATGTGACACATCTTATAACTACGAATCTGGACATGCCCCTGTCCAGATTCGTACTTTTAGGATGTCTCATCCAGTACAAAATTGCCATATATGGTACATATGGAGTATATTTGTTTCACTATCAAAGTTATGGCATACCATAGTTTTTCAATTCAAAGGCCCACATGCCTTACACCCATCTTTTAGCCAAACCTTGTCTAAGAGGTGTGGCCATCAATTTATGACCACACCTTAATTTGGCTAGGTTTTGTAAGGAGGTGTGGCAATGTTTGGGAGTATAATGCTATACCTTAAATACCCTTGTTAATTCTCACCTACTTCATTTGTTTCACATTATAAACTGTTTGGATTTTGAATATAGTTATGCATGGATCCATATATGTGCTTCATATATGTGTCCAAATTCGTATAGATGTTAGTGGATCTAAACGAGCGATGGAAATGCCAAAACGTCTTATAATATACTCCCTCCATTCCCAATTGATCATCATCTAACTTTTTTGGGGTTATTCCCAAGTGATCATCATATTATTATCATTACATAAGTCTATTCGTTATCTGTGTATGGGAGTAAATAAATATTGGTGCATGTATCCCTGCACATAATATTTTACAACCAAAGTGATGTCTTGGTTTGTTATTAGTTAGAAAATAGTGAGAATTGTCCATATGCATCGAGTTTGTTACCAAAGTAAATATAGTATATGAGAGTTATGGATTTTTCTTTTTTTTTTTTGATCTTGGTGCGCTCCTATAATACGTTGATTAATTGGAAACGGAGGGAGTAGTGCCTAGTACTACTTATACTTTCTCCATACTCATAAAGAAAGTCGTTTAGAACAATGTTTAAGTCAAACCTTGAAAATATAAATCATGAATAACTCTTAAGTTGTTGAGTTTGAAAATGTAAAAATTATATATATAGATTTGTCTTGAAAAATACTTTCATAAAAGTATACATATATCACTTTTCAATAAATATTTTTATAGAAATAAGAAGTCAAAGTTGTGTTTTGGAGATCGTGTCGCTGTCTTAAACTTCCTTTACGAGTATGGAGGGAGTATTACTTAATTAACTAATCTCTGATTCCTGTCAATCTGATCCAGGGGCATGACGTATCGCTTAGCTCATCGCGACCGGCCGGACCGATACGCCGAAGATCAATGGTCCCAAATCCACGCCCTCAAACTTCGATCGACCGGTCCAAATCCCGCAGGTGCGCATGTTCACGCACGCCACTACGCATCTGCACATGCGCCCCCAAACGCCCAGATCGATCAACGTACGGGACGGATCAATACACGCGCGGACGCGCCTCGTCTCGACCGGTGGATCGACGACGTACGCCGCGCCCCCCCGGCTCGGTCGTTCAGGAGTCCTTTTGTCGCTGGGGGCTGGCTCTTATACACTACTATCATCAATTTCTCTCTTCCAAGACACTCTACGGGGACCTCATATCTAAAGTCCCTCTCTCTCCCAAATCCATGTCCCCATCTCACGCGGTCACGCACGCGCGCGCCACAGCAGCCAGCCAGCCGCCACCCCCGCGACTCGATCCATCGATCCGCGAGAGACGACTGACTGACGAGCGATCAATCGAGCTGCCAAGTAGTAGGGTGTTGTGCGTGTTGCAGGTGGGGCGGTGTGGTGTGGTGTGGTGTGGTGGGACGTCCTCGCGATCGAATCAGGTTGCCCCATCTCCACTCCACCCTCCTCCTCCTCCTCCCCTCTCTCCTCTCCACACGTACGCTTTTGGCCAGCCGGTCTAATTCCCTCTCTCTCATGCATCTAGCTACCTCCTCTCTGTCTCTCCTTTGCCTTTTCCCCCAACCCTCTCCTCTCTCATCTGTATTCTATTGCGAAATAGCTTAGGGTATTCGCAATCCCCCAGTTTGATAGAGTTATATCGATCGAACGTCATACACACCATAAATCACAGATCGAATGGAATAATATTAATCAAAGTGTACGTGTATAGTTTGTTTACCAACTGATTGGATAGCTATAGAGCTAGCTAACCGTGTTGAAACGATGAACAGTGGTTAGTATATGTGTGCGTATACGTACTTCGCAGCGGCTACCTGCACGTACATGCACGCACGCACACCCTGCGCGCACCGTACCAGCCGGGGTCTCGCGCGCGCGGAGGAGAATGTAGGTCATCCTGCCGCCTTTAATTTAAACCCGGGCCAAAGTACACGCATATTTCGCGCAACCTTCTCCTCGACCAATCGCCTCGTCATGCATTTCATATGCGTTTGGTGTACGGGTCTTCCGGTTAATCGCAAGTGTAGGTGCTTTCTTGCAACGCAAGCCTTTGGCCATGGACTATACTATAGTAGTAGTACGTACGACCAGCGCTATAGCAGCAGCTAAGCTATATTAACACCGGCCGGTGTCATTTCTGACGTGTAAATGTTAACCGTCAAATTGGTGTGGTGTGTGGTGTGGTGGCCGGACGTCCATATCTCGATCGGGAGATGTACACGCAGCAACTCTCGCGCGCGCGCGCGCAGAGAATCCGGCGCCTGGTTTGCGGCTCACGTATACGGTTTGCATTAGCAAGCCCAGACTTGAGGGCCAAGCAACACCGCATCATTCGCCCGGATCCCCTGCGTTCTATGATTCGCTCTCGCTGTGCGCCTAGTAGCTTAATTAGCTGTAGAGTTTGATTGATTGATTTATTGTCAGTTTGTCATCCGCGCGTGTTGCCGCACACCTCGCGACGACGACACACATGACACATATCCGTCCATGCCCATAGCTGTCAAACGCTCATTGTTCAGCCCTGTTAATCGATCGCTTTAGCCTTTCATTGATCTCCTAGCTAGCTGTTGTACGTACGTCCCCTATAGCTAGCTCGATCTCTCTCTGATCCTCCTAGTCTCTTGCTCCTTTTGTGGAGTGTTCTTTCTGTAGTTGTTGCCTGCACTGCACAGCTGATGCACTGCCGGTTCTGCCTCTGCCTGCCTCGCCAGAGAGAGAGAGAGAGGAGATCAGCTCGTGGCGATCTTCCTGGGAAGCACCAACCGAAAAGTTGGTGTGAGAATTGATGTATTCTCCTCCTTGGTCTGTACCAGATGGAGATAGAAAATCAGTAGCCGCAGCAGCTGGGCCGGGCGGGCAGGCAGGCAGGGAGGATTAGGCGATTAGCAGCTAGCAGGAGTAGCTTTTAACAGGGACAAGCTTCCCATAGCTCCCTCTCTTTTCTCTTTGTTCTCCCTCTCGTCGATCAGGCCGCTTTGTTCCCTCTTCGATCTCCTCCTCCTTTCTCTCTCCCTCCTCCCGCGCGCGGGGTCTCGCCTTAACGCTTGCCGCATATGGGGGCGACGGGCAAAGCGTAGGCCAGAGGGAGGGAGAAGCTAGCTTTCTTGGCTCGCTCTCTCTGCACGATCTCGTCGTGTTGGATTATACAGCCATGACATGGTGCAACAGCTTCAACGACGTGCGCGCCGTGGAGAACAACCTGGCCACCGCCGCCGCCGTGGCCGCGGCCAAGAAGCAGCAGCAGGCCTCCCAGCACGTCAACCTCATCAAGACCTGCCCCTCCTGCGGCCACCGCGCGCAGTATGAGCAGGTAGCTAGCTAGCTAAAGCTTCCTCCCTGCTGGCTCGATCGATCAATCGATCGGTCTCCTGTGTACATATGTTGGATGGCATTGAGCATGGGGTAGAGTCAGTTGCAGGCAGCGGCGGCGGCGACGATCCAGGACCTGCCGGGGCTGCCGGCCGGGGTGAAGTTCGACCCGACGGACCAGGAGCTGCTGGAGCACCTGGAAGGGAAGGCGAGGCCTGACGCGCGGAAGCTCCACCCCCTCATCGACGAGTTCATCCCCACCATCGAGGGCGAGAACGGCATCTGCTACACCCATCCCGAGAGGCTCCCAGGCACGTATATATAATATATATCATAGTATCAGTTTTAGTTTCATCTGTTCATGATATCTACATATTACTAGTAGAATATGCATGCATATATGCATAAGTTCATTTGCCTCGATCAGCTTAGCTTGCATACTTGCATTGCATGCTTAATTAATTACATTGTGCCATCAGCTATAGCAATTGCAAAGATGATCAGATCTGGACGGGACGTGGAAACTATAGGGGGCTGTCCGTCACGGAAGTACTCCTGACAAAACATTTTCTTGCTTGGTTGATTCTCAGTTTAAAATTCCCTATTTTGATATAAAAGTTTTATTGGTCGTTTCCAATTTGATGACCTTGCTTCATATATGTCAATCATGCGTAGCCGCTTAGTATTTGTAATATCCACACTAGGGTATATACATGTCGATCGTCCTTGCGTTTTTCATTAATTTCGTGTATGTCCGATCGTGTGTTGTTGCATTTGGGCACGATACCGTATAAATATTGCTAAAGTTTGTCTTTGAAGTAATTGCTTCTCCTACTTGCATAAAAGTTTATTTCACATTGAAAACGAGTGATTGTGACAGCACAATGCATCAAAGGTCCACGTCATGCAGGATACACGCAACATCAGATCAAAGGGAGAATAAACTTTGAAAAGACTTGTTACAATATGAACTGGTTTTTCCCTTATCCTTTTATATTCCCAGTATTTAATTTGCCTATATATAATGGTGTATTTGCATGGGTAGGATAGTCATTGTATATTTGTGCAATAAGAATAACTGACAGATACTCTAAATTATATTATGAGTGCCTTTCCTGCTTTTGGAAATATAATATTATATTCTCCAGGGGGGTTGCATTCCATTCCACAGGATAACTTGTGCTATTTTCTACCATAGTGATAGAAATATTGCACCAAGAGACAATATAGTGCACTGATCATATTATTTTCATGGAACTCTATTTTCATATAAGCAGTTATCAATAATATACCACGTGTCACCATTGTACTATATATTAATCCAGTAGAAAATGATATAGTACAAATACTTTTATCTAGCAAGAATTAATTATGATTAAAAAACCAATGCAAGTGGCTCTTTATGTCGTTTACAACGCAAACGGCCGTTCGTGGGGTATTATCATGGGAATATTGGTGTGTTACTGTGTTAGTCTGTTAGACATAGTGTGTGTTGAGCTGGAAAACAATGTGCATGCAGGGGATGCTCCTTCTATGGTATAAAGTAATTTTCTTTACATTTCATAGATTACAGCTGACCTAAATTAATTCTATCTGTAAGAAAATAATTAAGCCGACAAATAAAAATGTGTTATTTAGTTCTGCACACTATTTTCAGGCCATATATACATTTTATTTATATTACACCAAATTTACCTAGATTCAGTGGCTGAGCCAAGATCAAGACGATCCACCTCGCGCGAAATGCAAATATATTTTTTTTACTAATAGTACTTGATTGAAAAAATTCTATGGGGGTTAATTGACCTTACAGGGTCACAGCATGGCTCCACTACTATATACTCCTTCCGTCCCAATATATAAGTATTTTTAGCTATAAATCTGGACATTCATAGCCAAAAGTTGTTATATTTTACTTCCTCTGTTTCACAATGTAAATCATTTTAGCATTTCTCACATTCATATTGATGTTAATGAATCTAGATACAATATGAATGTGGAAAATGCTAGAATGACTTACATTGTGAAACGGAGGGAGTAGGACGGAGGTAGTACATTATAAGTACTCCATAATGTAGATAAGGATTCTCTGAAGTTGATCGGTGAGTAATTCTTTAAATTCAAAGATAGTTTCTTCAGCGCCATATCTCCACTAAACCACTTTAAATTCAGTCCATTGTATAAAAAGTAATCTATTTTTGATAATTTATGGTTGAATAATGTATGAAGATTCTAGGATTGTCTATCACACTTTTATAAAAGTTGAAGGTTGTAGTTAACATGCATGATCTAATCCTTTTTTTACAACCTGGGAAATTTCATTTCTATGTTAAGAGATGCAAAACACAAATACGCCCCCACCTCCTCTTTAAATATAACTTTATTCGGTAAAACTTTAAAGTTTAACCATCAATATCTCTCAAATATATAGTTAATTTGAAAATAAAAATCAAAAGAGCAGTTTTTTAAGTACTTTTACGATACTAAAATTTTGTTACACATTATTGTTATACTAATAGAAAAAAAATAGTCAAAGCTATACGAACGAATAAAAAGTTGGTAGTGTAATATACTCCCTACCTCAGAATAAGTTTATTTTTGTCTCTCCTATTTATTTTAAAATAAATTTATTTTTAGCAATCATTGCACTAGAGTTTGTGAAAGTAAATAATAGATGCACTGGAACGTAGGTAAAGAGAGGAATAATTGTATTAAGATTTGATAAAGTGAGGATGTCTTTTTGTTTTACATTGGTACATATGGGATGAGTGTAAAATAAATTTATTTTTGGAACAGAGAGAATATGTATTGAAACACCGAGCAAGTATTTTTGTTACGATGGAAAGGACGCAAAAAATAACTAAACAATAACAGTTCAGGGGGAGAGAGATAGAATCAGAGAATTGCTGGAGTCGGCCCAAAACCATCATTAACTGGGCCCATTCGTCATATAGTTTGACTGAACAATTTTGTTATATATTTATCGATAAATTTTCCCCTAAAATTTTGACAGATGTAATTACAGTACGATTGTAGTGTAATTACACTATAACTCACATGGTCTTATGCTGCGTCAGCCGTCAGCCGTCAGGACGTTGGAATTGGATACTACGATTACTGTTGTGTTGCTGACCTGCTGTTGCATGCATGCACGTAATAGTTGATTACTCCATTTTAACTCGTTCGTGAGCAGTGGCACTCTTACCGTATTAACCGTACTGTTCTCTTTCTGTCGCTGTTTTCACGAATCTTTCTGTCGCTGTTAATTTCAGGAGTCGGCAAGGACGGCCTGATCCGGCACTTCTTCCACCGCCCGTCGAAGGCGTACACGACGGGGACGCGGAAGCGGCGGAAGGTGCACACCGACGAGCAGGGCGGCGAGACGCGGTGGCACAAGACCGGCAAGACGCGGCCGGTGTTCACCGGCGGCAAGCTGAAGGGGTACAAGAAGATCCTGGTCCTCTACACCAACTACGGCAAGCAGCGCAAGCCGGAGAAGACCAACTGGGTGATGCACCAGTACCACCTGGGCTCCGACGAGGAGGAGAAGGACGGCGAGCTCGTCGTCTCCAAGGTGTTCTACCAGACGCAGCCGAGGCAGTGCGGCGGCGGCTCGACGGCGACGGCCAAGGACCTCTCCGTCGATCTCGTCGCCGGCGGTAACAACATCAAGGCTAGCAATGCTGCTGCTGAACACCACCATAACGACGGCGGCCACGGTGGCAACAACAGCAGCATACTGAAGGAAGCTGCAGGCATTGTGGATTTCTACAACCCAGCGGCGGCGCTAATCGGCTACAGCCAGACGGCTCCTAACAACAGGGCGGCTGCTTCTGCTCATTTGACGATGCCTAACTTTGAGGTGCACACAGGAGGTGCAGGCTTTGGCCCCTGATGGATGGAAGAAAACAAAGCAAATTAAACCTATTTGACTGATGATACATGTATAGGTTAGATTGAGAGGGAGGAGAGGGCAGGGCATGCAGGTATATGATGGCAAATGTGCATCATGCATGCTAGCATGGTGTAATTTACATCGAGTGAAAAAAAAAGGAGTTTACTAAACCGTATACGTACGTATTACTGGACAATAAGGAGTGTGTCGAGTGAGTTGCTGCACAGATGTTGAAGCGTAGGGGGGTCGATATTCTTACAGTGTTCATTATTGTTACATGTATACACATATATAACTTGACATTCTCAATTTTTTTGTTTAATGATATATATATGTTGTTATATACAAAAATAGTGTTGGAATTCAATATTGTACATTGATCGCTTAAATATAAGGACTTGCTTTTTCATAAATATAAAAAATTGTTGTGCATGTGTAAATTATCATTTTTCTTATTATTTAGCTAGACAACTAGTAGTAAAAATATCCCAGCCCAAACAATAATTCTCTATTGAAATATTTTTCTTAGTTTGACAATCTATGCATAGATATAGCTAGGAAGCCCCTGTTCAGATTTGTAGCATTACGATGTGTTCTAATAGTTTAAAAGTTGTTATATTTGCGACGGAGAGAGTAAAAAACAAACCCACGAATTCAAGACGAAGAAAAGATCGACGTTATTCCACCTGACAGTTAAAACCAACGTTTCTCCCCGGCCAAGCTAGTGATCAGCCCAGGTGAGCTAGGATCAATGGATCATGATCATAGTACGTAGTAACTGTGGTAATGTGTTGTAATCGTCCTCATCGTATTTCTCGTCTGTACCAACAACATCGCCCTCACTGTCAGTCATCGCTTTGATCGCTACTATTCTCCCTCCATATGAACATCATGTGTTTCCCTCTGTTGACTTATCTGTACTCCTAAAGTAGAGGACCAGGTTGTCTCCTCTTGCTCCGTAAGCTGGAGCAACGATTCTTGGAATAAATGAGGTATATCGTGCCATCGTAGGTCTGGTTTAGTTCCCAACTTTTTTTCAAAATTTCAACTTTTCCATCACATCAAAACTTTTCTACACACATTAACTTCTAACTTTTTTTCTCAAACTTTCAATTTTAATCAAACTTTTAATTTTAGTATGGAACTAAACACACCCGTAGTGTTCTTGGAACAGACTCTAGGACCTCTATGGTGACCATGAACCGTCCCTGTAAATCATCATGCCTTTTGTTCTTGTATCGCATTTGCATCCTCAAGCAAACACAAGTTTCAATGAAAAAGCTTTTATGTATAAAGTTCCTATATTGTATACTGAATGTTGCTATGTATCGGTGAGTAATTCTTTAAATTCAAAGATAGTTTCTTCAGCGCCATATCTCCACTAAACCACTTTAAATTCAGTCCATTGTATAAAAAGTAATCTATTTTTGATAATTTATGGTTGAATAATGTATGAAGATTCTAGGATTGTCTATCACACTTTTATAAAAGTTGAAGGTTGTAGTTAACATGCATGATCTAATCCTTTTTTTACAACCTGGGAAATTTCATTTCTATGTTAAGAGATGCAAAACACAAATACGCCCCCACCTCCTCTTTAAATATAACTTTATTCGGTAAAACTTTAAAGTTTAACCATCAATATCTCTCAAATATATAGTTAATTTGAAAATAAAAATCAAAAGAGCAGTTTTTTAAGTACTTTTACGATACTAAAATTTTGTTACACATTATTGTTATACTAATAGAAAAAAAATAGTCAAAGCTATACGAACGAATAAAAAGTTGGTAGTGTAATATACTCCCTACCTCAGAATAAGTTTATTTTTGTCTCTCCTATTTATTTTAAAATAAATTTATTTTTAGCAATCATTGCACTAGAGTTTGTGAAAGTAAATAATAGATGCACTGGAACGTAGGTAAAGAGAGGAATAATTGTATTAAGATTTGATAAAGTGAGGATGTGTCTTTTTGTTTTACATTGGTACATATGGGATGAGTGTAAAATAAATTTATTTTTGGAACAGAGAGAATATGTATTGAAACACCGAGCAAGTATTTTTGTTACGATGGAAAGGACGCAAAAAATAACTAAACAATAACAGTTCAGGGGGAGAGAGATAGAATCAGAGAATTGCTGGAGTCGGCCCAAAACCATCATTAACTGGGCCCATTCGTCATATAGTTTGACTGAACAATTTTGTTATATATTTATCGATAAATTTTCCCCTAAAATTTTGACAGATGTAATTACAGTACGATTGTAGTGTAATTACACTATAACTCACATGGTCTTATGCTGCGTCAGCCGTCAGCCGTCAGGACGTTGGAATTGGATACTACGATTACTGTTGTGTTGCTGACCCTGCTGTTGCATGCATGCACGTAATAGTTGATTACTCCATTTTAACTCGTTCGTGAGCAGTGGCACTCTTACCGTATTAACCGTACTGTTCTCTTTCTGTCGCTGTTTTCACGAATCTTTCTGTCGCTGTTAATTTCAGGAGTCGGCAAGGACGGCCTGATCCGGCACTTCTTCCACCGCCCGTCGAAGGCGTACACGACGGGGACGCGGAAGCGGCGGAAGGTGCACACCGACGAGCAGGGCGGCGAGACGCGGTGGCACAAGACCGGCAAGACGCGGCCGGTGTTCACCGGCGGCAAGCTGAAGGGGTACAAGAAGATCCTGGTCCTCTACACCAACTACGGCAAGCAGCGCAAGCCGGAGAAGACCAACTGGGTGATGCACCAGTACCACCTGGGCTCCGACGAGGAGGAGAAGGACGGCGAGCTCGTCGTCTCCAAGGTGTTCTACCAGACGCAGCCGAGGCAGTGCGGCGGCGGCTCGACGGCGACGGCCAAGGACCTCTCCGTCGACCTCGTCGCCGGTAACAGCATCAAGGCTAGCAATGCTGCTGCTGAACACCACCATAACGACGGCGGCCACGGTGGCAACAACAGCAGCATACTGAAGGAAGCTGCAGGCATTGTGGATTTCTACAACCCAGCGGCGGCGCTAATCGGCTACAGCCAGGCGGCTCCTAACAACAGGGCGGCTGCTTCTGCTCATTTGACGATGCCTAACTTTGAGGTGCACACAGGAGGTGCAGGCTTTGGCCCCTGATGGATGGAAGAAAACAAAGCAAATTAAACCTATTTGACTGATGATATATATATAGGTTAGATTGAGAGGGAGGAGAGGGCAGGGCATGCAGGTATATGATGGCAAATGTGCATCATGCATGCTAGCATGGTGTAATTTACATCGAGTGAAAAAAAAAGGAGTTTACTAAACCGTATACGTACGTATTACTGGACAATAAGGAGTGTGTCGAGTGAGTTGCTGCACAGATGTTGAAGCGTAGGGGGGTCGATATTCTTACAGTGTTCATTATTGTTACATGTATACACATATATAACTTGACATTCTCAATTTTTTTGTTTAATGATATATATATGTTGTTATATACAAAAATAGTGTTGGAATTCAATATTGTACATTGATCGCTTAAATATAAGGACTTGCTTTTTCATAAATATAAAAAATTGTTGTGCATGTGTAAATTATCATTTTTCTTATTATTTAGCTAGACAACTAGTAGTAAAAATAACCCAGCCCAAACAATAATTCTCTATTGAAATATTTTTCTTAGTTTGACAATCTATGCATAGATATAGCTAGGAAGCCCCTGTTCAGATTTGTAGCATTACGATGTGTTCTAATAGTTTAAAAGTTGTTATATTTGCGACGGAGAGAGTAAAAAACAAACCCACGAATTCAAGACGAAGAAAAGATCGACGTTATTCCACCTGACAGTTAAAACCAACGTTTCTCCCCGGCCAAGCTAGTGATCAGCCCAGGTGAGCTAGGATCAATGGATCATGATCATAGTACGTAGTAACTGTGGTAATGTGTTGTAATCGTCCTCATCGTATTTCTCGTCTGTACCAACAACATCGTCGTCCTCACTGTCAGTCATCGCTTTGATCGCTACTATTCTCCCTCCATATGAACATCATGTGTTTCCGTCTCTTGACTTATCTGTACTCCTAAAGTAGAGGACCAGGTTGTCTCCTCTTGCTCCGTAAGCTGGAGCAACGTTTCTTGGAATAAATGAGGTGTTGGAATTAATGAATGGGCCTTAGCCCACTCAAAGATTAATTCTTTGAAAAATCACAAAAGCCCACCTCATGGGATGGCATGCATGTGGAGTTTAGTACCACCTTGCTTATTCTAGGAGAGGGGGACCTCCTTAAAAGGGAGGATGCCCTCCTAGCCACTTGAAGCATGTGTGGTGGAGAGAAGAGGGGAAACACACGCGCGCTCGCCTGGCCTGGCAGGGCAGGGCAGGTGGCGCGCCTGTCTCGCGTCGGCGAGCCGTTGACACAGTACGTGGTTCCAGGGCGCACCGTACAGGATGGATGGAGCAATGGAGAGTAGTATCAGGCGCAGCAGATTTTTTTTTCACCTGAAGATGTACTTACAGCACTTAAGTCTTTACGGATGTGTATAAGGCAAGCGATTAAATAAACAATGGTCACAGGCTCACAGCTGATCATAATAGTGATTATTTTTTAAAAGTATACATATATATGTGTCGACGTTTGATGTCACGACTACGGTATTTGCATAGTATGGGGATCGTCGGTGCTAGGATATACGCGAGACTGAGGTAAAAGAGATGGAGACGAGGATTTTTATACAGGTTCGGGCCCCTGAGTGGTCAGGTAATAACCCTACATCCTGTTGGCCGGAGCCTGTGTTGCTCTTTATTCACCATAATCACACCAGTACAATATGTGGGGTAGCCTATCTAACTGTTGTCGACATGGCGGTCTGAAGGTCTGACTCGTAGTCGACAACTGGGTAGCCTTCCTCCTCGAATCCGTGTCCGGCGAGATCAGAGATAGCGCTTTCGTATCTCCTGACGGTATCCGGAGACACCGTAGGGGAATAGCCATGCCTATCCCTGAAGTCGATATCCGGCGGCGCGTCTTGGCGTATGTAGGCTTCTGTTGTTCCGTATATTGTGGTGGTTGTTGATTGAGGTGGTCGTCTGTCGATCGTGTTGATCGTGTCATGGTGAGTGTCCCCCTGTCCTCCTAGGAGGTTTTGTATTTATACCCATAAGTGTCCCCTTGTCCAAGTAGAACTAGGGAAACCAATATGGATACAATCCGAGTAGTCCTTGTCGTTTCCATGTAGAACTCTGTTTGTCTTTCCTTATCCAGAACTCCCTCGAGGTCAGTTTCCGTATAAGACATGGTATGTGGTGGATCCTGTCGAGATTTAGTCAACTACTATTAGGTATGTGGTATCCATAACCATGACAATATGGTTATCAAATTCATATACTCTGTATTTATATGTTTTTCAATAATGAAATTTTATTTTGGCCTTTATTTCAAACATAAATCTATATCCATATATCTTTATCTATACCTAATTAGAAAATAGGTAAGGCTTCCGATCATCCGCTTCGTCCGTCATCGTCGTTTGAGTCCGAGTCCGTCTTAAAAAAAACATCCCCGAGCAGATCAGGCGATTGCTCCCAACCCTTTTGCCCCCAATTCCCAAAATACACGAATCCAAAATCACTTAATTGCAATCCCAAATCAAAATTAAGAATCGCCACAAAATCGACATCCCAAATCAAACAGCCTTCGTACTATGGTTACTAAACCAACATCCCAAATCAACACACCACACAGGAGAGGGAAGCAGCTGCCACCGCCATGCTGGGGAGGGGCAGCAGCAACCGCCAGATCAACTGCTGTGACGGATCCACCCTCGGCCGCCGACACCGTCGCTAGATCCACATGTAGTCGCCACCGACGCTGCCACCGCCGTCAAATCCGCCGCGGGAGGGAGGCGAGAGGGGGCGGAGGGAGCAGCCGCTGCCGGATCTATCCTCAACCGCCATCACCGCGACCAATTCCACCCGCGGCCGCCGCCGATGCCACCGTCGTTGGATCTGTTGCGGAAAGGGAGGCGAGAGAGAGGGGGAGGGGAAGGATGGTCGTCGCCGCCGTCTCCACGCTGTACCCTCGCCATCAGTGCACGGCGTCGAGCCCTCGCCGTTGCCGCGCCGTACCGGCAAAATGGGAGGGAGATGGGGAGATGGAGCGTTTCTACACCCCAAAAGCTAGCTCATGAGGTGAGGGACCTCTCCCTTTTTAAGTTGGTGCCACTCCCCCTAAACTTTCAATGTGGGACTATTCCCAACAATCTTCCCCGTCACACATTGGTGCCCCTTAGCCCTGACCGGGCTCCACACACGAGCACATACAGGCCTCACACCCGCGGTCCACTGACTGGCCCCACACACGGGCACATACGGGCCTCACACCCGCGGTCCACTGGGCTTCGGGCTTACACCACACGAGTGTGCACGGCACTTAGAGAGATTGTGGGCCCAGCTCTGATACCACTTGTTGGCCTAAAACCGGGAGACGTTGGCCCAACCGGGAGAAAGCCTTTCTACACCCCAAAAGCTAGCTCATGAGGTGAGGGACCTCTCCCTTTTTAAGTTGGTGCCACTCCCCCTAAACTTTCAATGTGGGACTATTCCCAACAATCTTCCCCGTCACACATTGGTGCCCCTTAGCCCTGACCGGGCTCCACACACGAGCACATACAGGCCTCACACCCGCGGTCCACTGACTGGCCCCACACACGGGCACATACGGGCCTCACACCCGCGGTCCACTGGGCTTCGGGCTTACACCACACGAGTGTGCACGGCATTTAGAGAGATTGTGGGCCTAGCTCTGATACCACTTGTTGGCCCAAAACCGGGAGACGTTGGCCCAACCGGGAGAAAGCCTTTCTACACCCCAAGAGCTAGCTCATGAGGTGAGGGACCCCTCCCCTTTTTAAGTTGGTGCCACTCCCCCTAAACTTTCAATGTGGGACTATTCCCAACAATCTCCCCCGTCACACATTGGTGCCCCTTAGCCCTGACCGGGCTCCACACACGAGCACATACAGGCCTCACACCCGCGGTCCACTGACTGGCCCCACACACGGGCACATACGGGCCTCACACCCGCGGTCCACTGGGCTTCGGGCTTACACCACACGAGTGTGCACGGCACTTAGAGAGATTGTGGGCCCAGCTCTGATACCACTTGTTGGCCTAAAACCGGGAGACGTTGGCCCAACCGGGAGAAAGCCTTTCTACACCCCAAAAGCTAGCTCATGAGGTGAGGGACCTCTCCCTTTTTAAGTTGGTGCCACTCCCCCTAAACTTTCAATGTGGGACTATTCCCAACAATCTTCCCCGTCACACATTGGTGCCCCTTAGCCCTGACCGGGCTCCACACACGAGCACATACAGGCCTCACACCCGCGGTCCACTGACTGGCCCCACACACGGGCACATACGGGCCTCACACCCGCGGTCCACTGGGCTTCGGGCTTACACCACACGAGTGTGCACGGCACTTAGAGAGATTGTGGGCCCAGCTCTGATACCACTTGTTGGCCTAAAACCGGGAGACGTTGGCCCAACCGGGAGAAAGCCTTTCTACACCCCAAAAGCTAGCTCATGAGGTGAGGGACCTCTCCCTTTTTAAGTTGGTGCCACTCCCCCTAAACTTTCAATGTGGGACTATTCCCAACAATCTTCCCCGTCACACATTGGTGCCCCTTAGCCCTGACCGGGCTCCACACACGAGCACATACAGGCCTCACACCCGCGGTCCACTGACTGGCCCCACACACGGGCACATACGGGCCTCACACCCGCGGTCCACTGGGCTTCGGGCTTACACCACACGAGTGTGCACGGCATTTAGAGAGATTGTGGGCCTAGCTCTGATACCACTTGTTGGCCCAAAACCGGGAGACGTTGGCCCAACCGGGAGAAAGCCTTTCTACACCCCAAGAGCTAGCTCATGAGGTGAGGGACCCCTCCCCTTTTTAAGTTGGTGCCACTCCCCCTAAACTTTCAATGTGGGACTATTCCCAACAATCTCCCCCGTCACACATTGGTGCCCCTTAGCCCTGACCGGGCTCCACACACGAGCACATACAGGCCTCACACCCGCGGTCCACTGACTGGCCCCACACACGGGCACATACGGGCCTCACACCCGCGGTCCACTGGGCTTCGGGCTTACACCACACGAGTGTGCACGGCACTTAGAGAGATTGTGGGCCCAGCTCTGATACCACTTGTTGGCCTAAAACCGGGAGACGTTGGCCCAACCGGGAGAAAGCCTTTCTACACCCCAAAAGCTAGCTCATGAGGTGAGGGACCTCTCCCTTTTTAAGTTGGTGCCACTCCCCCTAAACTTTCAATGTGGGACTATTCCCAACAATCTTCCCCGTCACACATTGGTGCCCCTTAGCCCTGACCGGGCTCCACACACGAGCACATACAGGCCTCACACCCGCGGTCCACTGACTGGCCCCACACACGGGCACATACGGGCCTCACACCCGCGGTCCACTGGGCTTCGGGCTTACACCACACGAGTGTGCACGGCACTTAGAGAGATTGTGGGCCCAGCTCTGATACCACTTGTTGGCCTAAAACCGGGAGACGTTGGCCCAACCGGGAGAAAGCCTTTCTACACCCCAAAAGCTAGCTCATGAGGTGAGGGACCTCTCCCTTTTTAAGTTGGTGCCACTCCCCCTAAACTTTCAATGTGGGACTATTCCCAACAATCTTCCCCGTCACACATTGGTGCCCCTTAGCCCTGACCGGGCTCCACACACGAGCACATACAGGCCTCACACCCGCGGTCCACTGACTGGCCCCACACACGGGCACATACGGGCCTCACACCCGCGGTCCACTGGGCTTCGGGCTTACACCACACGAGTGTGCACGGCATTTAGAGAGATTGTGGGCCTAGCTCTGATACCACTTGTTGGCCCAAAACCGGGAGACGTTGGCCCAACCGGGAGAAAGCCTTTCTACACCCCAAGAGCTAGCTCATGAGGTGAGGGACCCCTCCCCTTTTTAAGTTGGTGCCACTCCCCCTAAACTTTCAATGTGGGACTATTCCCAACAATCTCCCCCGTCACACATTGGTGCCCCTTAGCCCTGACCGGGCTCCACACACGAGCACATACAGGCCTCACACCCGCGGTCCACTGACTGGCCCCACACACGGGCACATACGGGCCTCACACCCGCGGTCCACTGGGCTTCGGGCTTACACCACACGAGTGTGCACGGCACTTAGAGAGATTGTGGGCCCAGCTCTGATACCACTTGTTGGCCTAAAACCGGGAGACGTTGGCCCAACCGGGAGAAAGCCTTTCTACACCCTAAAAGCTAGCTCATGAGGTGAGGGACCTCTCCCTTTTTAAGTTGGTGCCACTCCCCCTAAACTTTCAATGTGGGACTATTTTCAACAACCTCCCCCGTCTTTTAAGTTGGTGCCACTCCCCCTAAACTTTCAATGTGGGACTATTTTCAACAACCTCCCCCGTCTTTTAAGTTGGTGCCACTCCCCCTAAACTTTTAATGTGGGACTATTCCCAACAATCTTCCCCGTCACACATTGGTGCCCCTTAGCCTTGACCGGGCTCCACACACGAGCACATACAGGCCTCACACCCGCGGTCCACTGACTGGCCCCACACACGGGCACATACGGGCCTCACACCCGCGGTCCACTGGGCTTCGGGCTTACACCACACGAGTGTGCACGGCATTTAGAGAGATTGTGGGCCTAGCTCTGATACCACTTGTTGGCCCAAAACCGGGAGACGTTGGCCCAACCGGGAGAAAGCCTTTCTACACCCCAAGAGCTAGCTCATGAGGTGAGGGACCCCTCCCCTTTTAAGTTGGTGCCACTCCCCCTAAACTTTTAATGTGGGACTATTCCCAACAATCTTCCCCGTCACACATTGGTGCCCCTTAGCCTTGACCGGGCTCCACACACGAGCACATACAGGCCTCACACCCGCGGTCCACTGACTGGCCCCACACACAGGCACATACGGGCCTCACACCCGCGGTCCACTGGGCTTCGGGCTTACACCACACGAGTGTGCACGGCACTTAGAGAGATTGTGGGCCCAGCTCTGATACCACTTGTTGGCCCAAAACCGGGAGACGTTGGCCCAACCGGGAGAAAGCCTTTCTACACCCCAAAAGCTAGCTCATGAGGTGAGGGACCCCTCCCCTTTTAAGTTGGTGCCACTCCCCCTAAACTTTCAATGTGGGACTATTCCCAACAAGTGCTGCTTCACGTCACCTGCTTGGCGCAGTACTTCTGCTGCGCTCTCTTCTGGACCTACGCGTGCAAGGACCGGCTAGGCTGGGCTCCATGATGCCGGCGTGGGGAGAGGAGGGAGAGAGGGAAGGGGAGAGAGGATGACACGTGGGTCCCATATGTCAAGGGTCCCACAATTTTTTTTAATGTGAATGACAAATGGGTCCCACAATTTTTTTAAAATTATAATGCCACATCAGCGTCACGTGGAAGGAAGATCAGGTCAATACTGCCACGTATGCGCCACATCAGCGAAACCGCCCTCCAAAACCGCTGAGGGAGTCAAATTGCACCGGTTTTAACAGTTTAGGGAGTCGAGATATCTGGTTTTGTGGTTTAGGGTCACGGATTAGATTCGTGTCACTTTTAAGGGCATCAAATTGAACTTATTCCTTGTTTGAATGATAAATGTTAAGTGGGATCCATGTTTATTTTTTCAATTCTAATGCCACATTAGCGCCACGTGGAATGAAGACTAGGTTAAAATGGCCACATAGGCGCCACGTCAGCGAAACTGCCCTCCAAAACCGCTAAGGGAGTTAAATTGGGTCAAGATATTCGGTATTGTGGTTTAGGGCTTATTCGGATTGAAGGGTAAACTCAGGAAAAATATAGGATTTGCATTCCTATGGATTCGGATACTGTAGTAGCATTCGGATCAAAGGAATCACTTATAGAAAAATCGGAGGAAATCTAAAGGAAAATTTCGTTGGCCATCCATTCCACAGGAAAACTAACAATCCACTCCGAGCTCTTTTTATTTTTCCTATGCATGGGAACGCGGCAATCAACGAACTAATCTTCACTCCTCAATCACATGACGATTTTAGTTAATGGGTAAGTTGTTTAAAAATTCCTACGTTTTTCCTACGCTCTATCCGAACACATGTTTATATAGCATTTTTGTGTTTTTCAATCCTCTGTTTTAATAGTGCATTCCTATCATATTCCTATGATTTTCTTATTTCTATGTTTTTTCAATCCTGCATTCCAAATAAGCCCTTAGGGATATAAATTAGATTCAGCTACTGGTTAAGGGACTCAAAGTGAACTTATTCCATATATCAACATGTGCGTGGGAAGTCCGGTCCAATCCATGATGAGTGCGTATGTCACACAAATGAGGGGCTAGTTGGCCACATAACCACATATGACATATCCGAAGCACGAAATGCACGCTTTGTCCGATACAAAGGAACCAAATACTAGACCCTAGTGTCACATCGCGCTTGCCGCCCTGGAATCAAACCATCTGTACCGGATGGCAGAGGATTTGCTTCCCAGTTCCCAACTCCCAAGTGCCCAACACGACAAGTTGGCAACACCCAACACCTGACCCGAGAGTTTCCGCACTCCGCTCGCCTGCGTGGTGCACCGGTGACACTGTACCGACTACCGAACCCTGCGCAACCCAAACGCACGCGTAAGCCCAACTAAATTAAGTTTGGTTAAAATTACTACGATGTGATAAAAAAATTGTGTGTGTATGAAAGGTTTGATGTAATGAAAAGTTGGAAGTTTAGAAAAAAACTTTGGAACTAAACAGGGCCCAAATGCTCGCTGCTACTAGTACAAGCGGGGGTCTAGAATGCTCTCGCTGTCCAGTTTAGATAAACACTGGTGAGATTTTACAGTCGACGGCTTGTTGCTCAGCACTGGCACTATATAGAAAGAGAAGTAATCAACATTACAGGAAAAAAAAACGTGCAGATTGGTGGCAGGACACATATTAGTTCATCCAGCAAAACTTTAGACTGTCACAGACAACAAACGCTATGTCACACAATGTATGTATAGCTCCCTCTTTGGGATGTGGACAGCGGACGTACAGGGTTTACTATCAGATACTGCCCAATGCAAAAACTACACCAGTACAGAAAAATTACAGTGGAACGCATACATCTGCATATGAAAAAAAATCGTCACACTGAAAAGAATCGAATCCGACAGATTTATATAGCAGGAAAGGTGGTGCTGGTGATGGCTGTGTTGAAGATGGCTTATCTGCTGATTCGGTAGAAGGTGCACCATTGTAACGGTGATATTAGAATCAAGATCACCTGTCGCGTCCGTCATCACCGGTGCTGCTATTTTCTCGGCATTGTCTGCTGCTTCTAGCTATACCCTCTGATGACTTATTGGCTTTGCTTCTTCAGCGTTCTGTAAGTGTTTCAGCAGGAGCACCTTCAAATGTAGGAGCTCCAGAGGTTCCTTGAGTCAGGGAGTGCCCTGCATTATCGGGTGCCTTGAATCATAGGAGTGCCATGGGCCATTGGAGAACCTTAGCTTCTACCTATCCATCATTGACCCATCGATCAGTCCTCAGCTTCAGGGGTACTATATTGCTAGGCAGGCCAAGTTTTCGCACCAGATCTTTTAATTGCAACAGGAGGTGCAGATAGAGGAGGCCGAAAAACACTGCAGCAGCATCAGTTCCTTAACAGTTGGTGCGTGATCCAGCTCCTTCTGTAGCATCTTATTCCGCGTTATGACTAAATTCCTCAATGATGGACGACCATGGGCTGAAAAGTGAAAGATCCTTTGTAAGTGCTTGATAATACATATATTTGAGCACATTTAGTCAAATAACAAATGAATTTCTTTAGGGCAACAACAACAACAACGAGCAGATTGAATAAAAAAACACTTAATGGTTTGGCTAAACTCATGAGAGAGGATTGGAAAACATGCAAATCCTTCTCTCTCTCTCTCTCTCTCTATCTTAAAGAAATCAATGCACATCCTCTATATTTCTAACAGGTTCATGGTTCATTGGTCTGCTCAAGCCATACGCCCTAAAATAAGTCTAAGCACATATTCCTATTGACATTTTACTGATCATGCTATAGCTTGCTTAAACATACATAATCGAAATATGAGCTTGCTGTCAATAAAGACAGTGTATAGCACATAACTTATGAGATGCAAACAAGGAAACATAAGGTTTTATCATGTGCATGCATGAACAATTTGCCACTCCATATTCCACAAAATGTGTTCAAACTGGAGAAGGAAATTACAGACACTTGTGTGTGGTACAACTCTCTAATAATGACACTTTTGCAGACGAGATCATGTGGGTGAGAACTTAATTTCTTTATCACAAAAACAGTCATTGACAAGAACCAAAATTCTTAATGGAAACATCCAAATCTTTTGAGGAAGTAGCAACGCTAATTAAGGAAGACCTAGACTTACGGACTTTTGCCTTCAAGCCTCCCTAATTTCCTTTCTTTCTTTCCCTCCGATGTATCCTTAAGTTGTATTCTCCCCCTGATCTAAGCCCCTTTAAAACGTTGTAACAACTCTTTTTTGCCCTTTTTCCTTCTAATATAACCGGCAGCCCTCCTGTCGTCTACCATTTCAAAAAATAATGGAAACTTACTACTGATAAATTTTGGTCAAAGTAACATACCGACAGCCTAGTAAGTTCATGGTTCCAACATGGAGTGCCAGACCTCGTAGAATTTCTCCATGTAAAAGCACGCTTTATAGAAGTCGCAGCAGCCAATCTCAGCAATGCCAGCCTGTCTGGTGGACTCTGTGGCATCGATAAAGTCCGAAAATTCGTTGACAAACTTCAAGATCGATCCCTTGCATGCCATCTGCCATACTTTCTTGCTTAGCTACTGGTAAATTAAGAAAGTGTGTAACATCGGTAGCAGTAGTTTCTTGTCCCACATCCTGGCAATGGTCATTGTCCAAAGCATGCAAGTGTCCTTTTCAAGTCATTTACTTTGCAGGGTGAGATTGAACTCAAACCTGAGGAATATCAGCAGAAGTTTGAATTCATGAAGAAACACATAATAGTTTGTCAATATCAACCAGTACACGTAATTTCACAATACAGTTTAAATAGAAGCATATCAACATAAAGCAACCGAGAAATAATATGCACCTCTTGGATATTCCAGGTAAATGATGAAATGCTTCAACAGCGTATCCATTCCCAGCATAAACTTAGTTAGGTCATCGGTGCTCACGACCAAGTCTAGTGGCCCTGCATAATTAGTTTTGGGAGTATTACATATTTACGCTTCGCACTAAAAAATGTCAACAAGATGCAATGTTCTAAGAATAAACATATACCATTCGCGACACTAACTGGATTGACATATCCTGCAAGGCACCGACATCCTATACCAGGATGGCTGAGGATAAGGCATGTGCGCACATATACCTACAAAAAGGGAGTGTCAACAGTTACAACCCGATGTAATTCAAGATAACCATAAGAAAAAGGTAACACCCCTTTTTCTTCTTTGCAAACTTTATTCCATAAGAATTCGTTCATGAAATGAGATAATTAAAAGGTACACACTTACCTGTCAACAAGTCAGAGAACTCCATCTCTGACACTGACACCAATCACAACAAGGGATACAATTGGTCATTTCAGCTCAAGGGGAGGTGGCTTACTGTAACAGATACCCCTCCTCCAGCAGCAGCAACTCTAGCATATCTTCTATCATCCATTTATTTTCTGAAACACGCCCGGCGATTCTTTTTTTCCTTGAAACACTGGATCTCCGCAATCTGAAACATTGCCAATGAGGTGGTCTAAGATGAAAGTTTGGTAAAAATAACTTACCCAATGTGCAATTTAATATAACAAAGAGAGAATGGGCTAACCAGCTTGATTTTGACTAATAAGTAAATAATGACATAAAAGCTATAATAGAATTTTTGCAAAAGGGCGATATGAGACTACAGGTCACATAAGTAATATTGCACAAGAAGACCACATCGATCACATTGCATCAACCAACAAAAAAATCAAAGATATTCAGGAAGCATGAAGCCCTTACATGGATATCTCAAAGGCAACAAACACACCTATACATGTATAACTGGAAATTCTAAGATGGCCTTTTATTTGGAGGAAAATGGATCATCTGAAGCAAATGATGGCCCACTTCCCCCAAAATCTGATAAAGGATATAGCTGTTGTGAACTGATTCTACAAGATTTAGGGTGTGTGCTAAGCAAAGCACGTCCAATGCAATCTAATTATCTGCACGATCACAACCATAAATACCATTTTATTGAAGCAAAGCAGTACTGAGTACCGACAATAGCATGCTTAACTAGTTAACTGGAGAAGATAATATTCTACTGCTGAACAAGCTGAAAAATTAGGTCTCCAACACACTGATCAACCAATTAAATGCTCAAAGGTGAAAGCAAATAACAACTTATCCGTACCTGTTGGAGCCGTCGCAAGAATCCGTGCGCCACTTCAGTGATCTCCGATTTCTGCCGCCGCGTTCTTGTAATGATAAAATTATAAACGGATAGTAGCGCACACAGGTGCGTCAATAACTTTTTCCACATTATTAATTTGATTTAGAGAAAAGAAATCATAGCATCAAAGGAGTAAGCCAAATTTGGGGGGGCCAACTTTTCATGTGTACTCCTGGTAAAGGCATCGGCTTCATCACCTTAGCCTTCAAGTCAAAAACTCCAATATCACGTGGCATTTGTTTACGGTCCCAAAAAAAACTTAAATTGTCTTCAGTGAAGTAGATGCAATCTGCACCTAATCCGGGGATCCTATCACTCAAAAAGAATGTCGCCGAGTTGCTACCAATGAAGATTGACGCGCCACCAAAATCATGCACCTCTCTCCACTCGCTTCCTCCAGGACGCTCGTCAAGAATAAATGCTTGGAATTTTACTGTTGGATCGGGTTTAAGCTCAGGCTCCGGCTCCGGATCATAGTGGTAGTTGTGGACTGCATTGTAATTGTCCTTGTCATTTTCCTCCTCAATAGCAGTGACATCGTCATGGCTTTCAGAGTCACATCGATCGGTACTATGCTCCCTCAAAATGAGCATCAGGTTTCCGTTCGGTGACTGGGCTAGGTACTTCCTAATGTAGAGGGGCAGGCCGTCTTCGTGTCGGGACATAAACTGTGGAGCAACGTTCCTTGGGTTAAATGGTGTTGTGACGTCATCATGTTCCCAGGTTTGGACTACGCCATCTAGGGTGACCATGTAGAATTGTCCTCGGTAAACGATCACATCTTCATACCTGTGTCGCGTTTGCAAGGGCATCCATTTTGCATCACGCCCACGAGCAAGCACAACCCTGTTCCTTGGACAATGCATCATGATGATAGAGTATTCACCAGAACTAGGGTCCCACAACGGGACGGCTTTAAGGAGACGAGATGACCGGATTTCCTCTGCAGAAAGCTCAATGTCGGAGCACCATCCGACAAACCCGGTGTGGCCCTCCGGCCAGTAGGTTTCCACGAATGAGGCTACTTTAAACAAGAACCTGGCTTCATCACCGTCAGTTCTTGGAAGGGCATCAAAGTAACCGGTGGTGGTGATGGATGGCAGCGAGTGTTGAGTGCCGGAGATGGGGTTAAGGAGGTGCAGCCCGCACTCGTCATCTGCTGTCACAAGCCAACCCTTCGCCGAGCCAATCCACATACGGCTTTGGATGGCAGGGGCAGGCAGGGTGACTGAGCGACGCCGTCCATCCGAGAAAGAGTAGAAGTCCGCGACGGCTAGATGTTGGGGGGAATCACCGGCGGCCGGTGCAAGCATGAGCCAAGGCGGTTCAGGCTTCGGACGAAGGCGGAGGTTCAATGCCGTATCCGCCGCCCGCTTCCACGTCTTGCAGACGGCGCCAAACTTGATCCAGTCCGCGAGGACGAGGCGGGTTACAAACTCGATCAAAATGTCCGTGGGAAGTTCTGTCCAATCCATGGTGGAGGGAGTCGATGAACACGTCGCACGAGGGAGTAGTTACCAACTATCGGGACATGGAAGGCTATCAAAAGATTTTTTTGACAGCCTCCTCACTCCATACAGTCTTACCCTCATTAACGCATCAAGCGGCGGAATCGTACGCGAGGTGTAATTACACTGTAACTGGTCCGCTATGGGTTCTTGACTATGCTGACCTTCGTGGCACTGTCATAGCACGTACCGGTGAGGCGTGTGAGAGGAGGTAGCGTACGATTACTCGGCTTACTAGTTGCGACCTGCCATGTTGCCATGCAATGCACGTAATAGTTGATTACTCCATTTTAAGCTCGTTTCGTGAGAGTGGCACTCTGTCAGTACTAATCTGTCGTTGCTGCCTATTAACCGTCACTGCCCTGTTTCTCTTTTCTCGCCTCGCCGGCAGTCGGTGTGCCAGGCTGAACTTCTTTCTGCTCGTCGTGGTTTGAGTGATTTTTCGAGGATGTGAGGTGTTTCGACGTAAAGCATAGTACGAAAGCTGTTGGATGGTTCGAGGATCGGGCGATCACTTTGTGGCGATTCTCTTGATTTGATTTGGGTATTACAATTAAGTGATTTTTGAATACTCTCTGCAAAGGACGCCCGTCGAAGGCGTTACACGACGGGGACGCGAAGCGGCGGAAGGTGCACACCGACCGAAGCAGGGCGGCGGACGCGGTGGCAGCAAGACGGCAAGACGCGCCGGTGTTCCCGGCGGCAAGCTGAAGGGGTACAAGAAGATCCTGGTCCCTCTACACCACTCTAACGCCAAGCAGCGCAGCCGGAGAAGACCAACTGGTGATGCAACCAGTACCCACTGGGCTCCGAGAGGAGGAGAAGGAGGCGAGCTCGTCGTCTCCAAGGTGTTTAACAGACGCAGCCGAGGCAGTGCGCGTCGGCTCGACGGCGACGGCCAAGGACCTCCTCGTCGATCTCGTCGCCGGCGCGGTAAACAACTCAAGGCTAGCAATGCTGCTGCTGAACACCACACATAACGACGGCCGGGCCACGGTGCAACAACAGCAGCATACTGAAGGAAGCTGCAGGCATTGTGGATTTCTACAACCCAGCGGCGGCGCTAATCGGCTACAGCCAGGCGGCTCCTAACAACAGGGCGGCTGCTTCTTCTGCTCATTTTGACGATGCCTAACTTTGAGGTGCACACAGGAGGTCACGGCTTTGCCCCTGATGGATGGAAGAAAACAAAGCAAATTAAACCTATTTTGACTGATTACATATATAGGTTAGATTGAGAGGGAGGAAGAGGCAGTTGGCACAGGTATATGATGGCAAATGTGCATCATGCATGCTAGCATGGTGTAATTTACAATCGAGTTGAAAAAAAAAGGAGTTACTAAACCGTATACCGTAACGTATTACTGCGACAATCAAGGAGTGTGTCGAGTGAGTTGCTGCACAGATGTTGAAGCGAGGGGTCGATATTCTTACCAGTGTTCATTATTGTTAAATGTATACACCATATATAACTTGACATTCTCAATTTTTTTGTTTACAATGATATATATATGTTGTTATATACAAAATAGTGTTGGCCATTCAATATTGTACATTGATCGTAATATAAGGACTTGCTTTTTTCATAAAATAGATAAAATTTTTGTAGCATGTGTAAATTATCATTTTTCTTATATTTAGCTAACAACTTAGTAGTAAAAATAATCCCAGCCCAAACAATAATTTCTCTATTGAAAATATTTTTCTTAGTTTGACCAATCTATGCAATAGATTAAGCTAGGAAGCCCCTGTTCAGATTCGTAGTATTACGATGTGTTTCTATCAGTTTAAAAGTTGTTATATTTGCGACCGAGGGAGTAAAAAAAAACAAACCCACGAATTCAAGACGAGAAAAAGATCGACGTTATTCCACCTGACAGTAAAACCAACGTTTCCCCCGCCAAGCTAGTGATCAGCCCAGTTGAGACTAGGATCATGATCATATACGTAGTAACTGTGGGTGTGTTGTAATCCGTCTCATTCGTATTTCTCGTCTGTACCAACAACATCGTCGTCCTCACTTCAGTCATCGCTTTGAATCGCTACTATATCTCCCTCCATATGAACATCATTGTTGTTTCCGTCTCTTGACTTTAATCTGTACTCCTAAAGAAGAGGACCAGGTGTCTCCTCTTGCTCCGTAAGCTGGAGCAACGTTTTCTGAATAAATGAGGTGTTGGATTTAATGAATGGGCCTTAGCCCACTCGAAAGATTAATTCTTTGAAAATCACAAAAAGCCCACCTCATGGGATGGCATGCATGTGGAGTTTAGTACTACTTGCTTATTCTAGGAGAGGGGGACCCTTTAAAAGGGAGGATGCCCTCCTAGCCACTTGAAGCATGTGTGTGGAGAGAAGAGGGGAAACAACAACCAGTCTGCTGCGCTCGTGGGCCTGCAGGCGCAGGCAGGGGCGCGCGTGCACGACGTACGCGTCGAATGGTCCGAAAAATTGGCTCCTCACCCTTGCGCAGATCAGCCTCCTTTTGCAGTTTGTTTTGCTGCAGAATTGGATTTGTTTTTGTTTGGAAACGTTCCGAAAATCCGGTGCGTGCAAACGGCGTGGAGTCCGGATAAGTTACACGCGATTCTACTCTGTACTGCGCCGTCGCTCGTAGACTACTCCATCCGCTCGGCGGTGGTCTCCGGAAAACCTTCTGCCTTTCGACACGTCCTTGCACCGGGAGAAGCGGCAATATAGGTTTTGGGGAAGCGCTTCGCGCGACTCTCCCTGTTCGTTCGCGGACGGCTCGCCTTCCTCTTCGCTCCGCACTGTTTTCGTGCCTCGTAGACGCCTTCCGAAAAGTTTCGACCAAGCAACCGGTCTTTCCTCACCTCGGCTCGTACGTGTTCCAATATGTTGGGCATATTTGATTCTGTTCATTTATACTGTGTAGTTTACATGTGTAGATCTAATGATGCGTTCATGCTAGTTTCATCTGTAATGTTCATGATTTATTTATAGAATTATTAAATCATTATATGCCTATAATCTCAACATGAGTATATCGTGCCACTGTAGGTCTGGTTTAGTTCCTAACTTTTTTTTTCAAAATTTCAACTTTTCCATCACATCAAACTTTCCTACAACATAAAACTTTTAACTTTTTTCTTCAAACTTTCAATTTAGTCAAACTTTTAATTTTAGCATGGAACTAAACACACCCGTAGTGTTCTTGGAACAGGACTCATGGACCTCTATGGTGACCATGGTAGAACCGTCCCTGTAAATCATCATGCCTTTTGTACTTGTATAGCATTGCATCCTCAAGCAAACACAAGTTTCAATGAAAAGCTTTTATGTACTAAAGTTCCTATATGTGTATACTGAATGTTGCTATGTACTCTCCGTTTTTAATAATGACGCCGTTGACTTTTTCTCACTTGTTTGACCATTCTCTTATTCAAAAATTTTATGCAAATGTATAAGATATAAATCACACTTAAAGTACTATTGGGGATAACAACTCATAAACAATAAATTTATAATTATGTAATTTTTTGAATAAGATGAATGGTTAAACATGTGAGAAAAAATCAACGGCGTCATCTATTAAAAAATGGGAGGTAGTAAGAAGTTTCAGTACCAAGTTTTTTAAATGAGCTCCGAACTCTGCGTACGGCACTTAACTTGTATACCGTTGTGGGCCTACTTGGCTTGAAGTGGAGGCCGCAGGGATGGCTAGGCACGTTTGCAGGCATTGACACTACTCCCGCTGCCGTATCTGCGCTCGCTTCCACGTCTTGAACGCCAAACTTTGATTCCAGTCTCGATGACAAGTGGACCACCAAATATATCAAGGAATAGTTTGACTCCTGACAGTGCCGAATCTGATTCAACATCCCTGAACCACAATTCGGATATTTGGACCCCTAACTATTAAAACCGGTGTAATTTGACTCCTTGGTGGTTTAGATGGCGGTTCACTGACGTGACGTCTACGTGGCGTGTTTGACTCGGTCTCCGTTCCACGTGCGAATTGACGGTGGCACTTATGTGTATTTTGAATTTAAAAATATGTGCGGGACCCATTTGTCATTCAACACCAAAATAATGTGGACCAACTGACATGTGGGGAGAGACGCCGCCGAAGCGCTGCGGCCGCCCGTCGCATGTAGCTGGTGAGCTCCGCTTTTGCACTGTCTCGAGATCCGCTCTGCCCTCCTCGCTGAGTCGCCTTGGCCTGCACCGTGCGATGCCTCGAGGCTGCTCCACCTCAAGGCCCGTCACCCGCCGTCTCCAACAATGAAGTTGCGCCTTTCCATCGAGGCGCGACGACACGGCTCGGCCTAGGGCCTCGTCTTCTCAAAGGCACGCACGGTGACGCCAGCGTGAGGGCGCCGCTAGACGCCACAGCCGACGACGGTGCGCAGCTTTCCGTGGGCCCAACTCCTTGCTGTTGTCGCCTTGTTGCCACCGGACGCCGTGGCCCCTCGTTGCCATCGAGCCGCTACCATTGTCGCCCCGCAGATGATGTGAAGAGAAAGGGGAGAGAAGAGAGAGATAAGGGAGAGGGAGGAAGAAGGGAAGGAGAGAGGTAAGTGGGTCTCACATATTGTTTTTTGTTAATATAAATGTTAAATGGGATCCATGTTTATTTTTTTATTCTAATGCCACATTTAGCGCCACGTGGAATGAAGACTAGGTTAAATGGCCACATAGGCGCCACGTCAGCGAAACTGTCCTCCAAAACCGCTAAGGGAGTTAAATTGGGTCAAGATATCCGGTATTGTGGTTTAGGCTTATTCGGATTGAAGGGTAAACTTAGGAAAAATATAGGATTTGCATTCCTATGGATTCGGGTACTGTAGCAGCATTTGGCATCAAAGGAATCACTCGTAGAAAAATCGGAGGAAATCTGAAGGAAAATTTCGTTGACCATCCATTCCATAGGAAACAACAAATCCACTCCGAGCTCTTTTTATTTTCCTATGCATGGAACGGGCAATCAACGAACTAATCTTCACTCCTCAAACACATGACGATTTTAGTTAATGGTAAGGTGTTTAAAAATTCCTATGTTTTTCCTACGCTCTATCCGAACACATGTTATATAGCATTCTTTTGTGTTTTTCAATCCTCTGTTTTACTAGTGCATTCCCATCATATCCTATGATTTCTATTCCTATGTTTTTTCAATCCTGCATTCAAATAAGCCCTTAGGATACAAATTAGATTCAGCTACTGGTTAAGGGACTCAAAGTGAACTTATTCCATATATCAACATGTGCGTGGGAAGTCGGTCCAATCCATGATGAGTGCGTATGTCACACAAATGAGGGGCTAGTTGGCCAATAACCACATATGACATATCCGAAGCACGAAATGCACGCTTTGTCCGATACAAAGGAACCAAGTCGACCCTAGTGTCACATCGCGCTTGCCGCCCTGGAATCAAACCATCTGTACCGGATGGCAGAGGATTTGCTTCCCAGTTCCCAACTCCCCAAGTGCCCAACACGAGTTGGCAACACCAACACCTGACCCGAGAGTTTCCGCACTCCGCTCGCCTGCGTGATGCACCGGTGACACTGTACCGACTACCGACCCTGCGCAACCCAAACGCACGCGTAAGCCCAACTAAATTAGCTCACACTGAAGTTTGTTTAAAATTAGTGATGATGTGATAAAAAAATTGTGTGTGTATGAAAGGTTTGATGTAATGAAAAGTTGAAGTTTAAAAAAAACTTTGAACTAAACAGGGCCCAAATGCTCGCTGCCACTAGTACAAGCGGGGTTCTAGAATGCTCTCGCTATCCAGTTTAGAAAACACTGGTGAGATTTTTACAGTCGACGGCTTGTTGCTCAGCACTTGCGCTATATAGAAAGAGAAGTAATCAACATTACAGGAAAAAAAAACGTGCAGATTGGTGGCAGGACACATATTAGTTCATCCAGCAAAACTTTAGAGACTGTCACAGACAACAAACGCTATGTCACACAATGTATGTATAGCTCCCTCTTTGGGATGTGGACAGCGGACGTACAGGGTTTACTATCAGATACTGCCCAATGCAAAAACTCACACCAGTACAGAAAAATTACAGTGGAACGCATACATCTGCATATGAAAAAAAATCGTCACACTGAAAAGAATCGAATCCGCAGATTTATATAGCAGGAAAGGTGGTGCTGTGATGGCTGTGTTGAAGATGGCTTATCTGCTGATTCGGTAGAAGGTGCACCATTGTAACGGTGATATTAGAATCAAGATCACCTGTCGCGTCCATCATCACCGGTGCAGCTATTTTCTCGGCATTGTCTGCTGCTTCTAGCTATACCCTCTGATGACTTTTGGCTTTGCTTCTCTCAGCGTTCTGTAAGTGTTTCAGCAGGAGCACCTTCAAATGTAGGAGCTCCAGAGGTTCCTTGAGTCAGGAGTGCCCTGCATTATCGGGTGCCTTGAATCATAGGATGCCATGGGCCATTGAGAACCTTAGCTTCTACCTATCCATCATTGACCCATCGATCAGTCCTCAGCTTCAGGGGTACTATATTGCTAGGCAGGCCAAGTTTTCGCACCAGATCTTTTAATTGCAACAGGAGGTGCAGATAGAGGAGGCCGAAAAAACTGCAGCAGCATCAGTTCCTTAACAGTTGGTGTGATCCAGCTCCTTCTGTAGCATCTTATTCCGCGTTATGACTAAATTCCTCAATGATGGACGACCATGGGCTGAAAAGTGAAAGATCCTTTGTAAGTGCTTGATAATACATATATTTGAGCACATTTAGTCAAATAACAAATGAATTTCTTTAGGGCAACAACAACAACAACGAGCAGATTGAATAAAAAAACACTTAATGGTTTGGCTAAACTCATGAGAGAGGATTGGAAAACATGCAAATCTTCTCTCTCTCTCTCTCTCTCTATCTTAAAGAAATCAATGCACATCCTCTAATTTCTAACAGGTTCATGGTTCATTGGTCTGCTCAAGCCATACGCCCTAAAATAGTCTAAGCACATATTCCTATTGACATTTACTGATCATTGCTATAGCTTGCTTAAACATACATAATCGAAATATGAGCTTGCTGTCAATAAAGACAGTGTATAGCACATAATTATGAGATGCAAACAAGGAAACATAAGGTTTATCATGTGCATGCATGAACAATTTGCCACTCCATATTCCACAAAATGTGTTCAAACTGGAGAAGGAAATTACAGACACTTGTGTGTGGTACAACTCTCTAATAATGACACTTTTGCAGACGAGATCATGTGGGTGAGAACTTAATTTCTTTATCACAAAAACAGTCATTGACAAGAACCAAAATTCTTAATGGAAACATCCAAATCTTTTGAGGAAGTAGCAACGCTAATTAAGGAAGACCTAGACTTACGGACTTTTGCCTTCAAGCCTCCCTAATTTCCTTTCTTTCTTTCCCCCGATGTATCCTTAAGTGTATTCTCCCCTGATTCTAAGCCCTTTAAAACGTTGTAACAACTCTTTTTTGCCCTTTTTCCTTCTAATATAACCGGCAGCCCTCCTGTCGTCTACCATTTCAAAAAATAATGGAAACTTACTACTGATAATTTTGGTCAAAGTAACATACCGACAGCCTAGTAAGTTCATGGTCCAACATGGAGTGCCAGACCTCGTAGAATTTCTCCATGTAAAAGCACGCTTTATAGAAGTCGCAGCAGCCAATCTCAGCAATGCCAGCCTGTCTGGTGGACTCTGTGGCATCGAAAAGTCCGAAATTCGTTGACAAACTTCAAGATCGATCCCTTGCATGCCATCTGCCATACTTTCTTGCTAGCTACTGGTAATTAAGAAAGTGTGTAACATCGGTAGCAGTGTTTCTTGTCCACATCCTGGCAATGGTCATTGTCCAAAGCATGCAAGTGTCCTTTTCAAGTCATTTACTTTGCAGGGTGAGATTGAACTCAACCTGAGGAATATCAGCAGAAGTTTGAATTCATGAAGAAACACATAATAGTTTGTCAATATCAACCAGTACACGTAATTTCACAATACAGTTAAATAGAAGCATATCAACATAAAGCAACGAGAAATAATATGCACCTCTTGGATATTCCAGGTAAATGATGAAATGCTTCAACAGCGTATCCATTCCCAGCATAAACTTAGTTAGGTCATCGGTGCTCACGACCAGTCTAGTGGCCCTGCATAATTAGTTTTGGAGTATTACATATTTACGCTTCGCACTAAAAAATGTCAACAGATGCAATGTTCTAAGAATAAAACATATACCATTCGCGACACTAACTGGATTGACATATCCTGCAAGGCACCGACATCCTATACAGGATGGCTGGAGGAAGGCATGTGCGCACATATACCTACAAAAAGGAGTGTCAACAGTTACAACCCGATGTAATTCAAGATAACCATAAGAAAAAGGTAACACCCCTTTTTCTTCTTTGCAAACTTTTATTCCATAAGAATTCGTTCATGAAATGAGATAATTAAAAGGTACACACTTACCTGTCAACAAGTCAGAGAACTCCATCTCTGACACTGACACCAATCACAACAAGGGATACAATTGGTCATTTCAGCTCAAGGGGAGGTGGCTTACTGTAAACAGATACCCCTCCTCCAGCAGCAGCAGCAACTCTAGCATATCTTCTATCATCCATTTATTTTCTGAAACACGCCCGCGATTCTTTTTTTCCTTGAAACACTGGATCTCCGCAATCTGAAACATTGCCAATGAGGTGGTCTAAGATGAAAGTTTGGTAAAAATAACTTACCCAATGTGCAATTTAATATAACAAAGAGAGAATGGGCAACAGCTTGATTTTGACTAATAAGTAAATAATGACATAAAAGCTATAATAGAATTTTTGCAAAAGGGCGATATGAGACTACAGGTCACATAAGTAATATTGCACAACAAGACCACATCGATCACATTGCATCAACCAACAAAAAAATCAAAGATATTCAGGAAGCATGAAGCCCTTACATGGATATCTCAAAGGCAACAAACACACCTATACATGTATAACTGGAAATTCTAAGATGGCCTTTATTTGGAGGAAAATGGATCATCTGAAGCAAATGATGGCCCACTTCCCCAAAATCTGATAAAGGATATAGCTGTTGTGAACTGATTCTACAAGATTTAGGGTGTTGTGCTAAGCAAAGCACGTCCAATGCAATCTAATTATCTGCACGATCACAACCATAAATACCATTTTATTGAAGCAAAGCAGTACTGAGTACCGACAATAGCATGCTAACTAGTTAACTGGAGAAGATAATATTCTACTGCTGAACAAGCTGAAAAATTAGGTCTCCAACACACTGATCAACCAATTAAATGCTCAAGGTGAAAGCAAATAACAACTTATCCGTACCTGTTGGAGCCGTCGCAGAATCCGTGCGCCACTTCAGTGATCTCCGATTTCTGCCGCCGCGTTCTTGATCCAGCCGTATTCGCCAAGAACCCCGCTTCTATCTCCGACTTCGGCGGGGTGATTCTTCATCTCCGATCTTCGGAACCGCCTTCTTGGCCTCTGGTCGCGTTCTTGAGGTTGCCCCGCCAGGACCTCGTGCGCTCCGAAACTTCTCGCCGTTCTTGTTGTACTCGTGCATTCTTGGATTCCGGCCGCCTCTTGCCGCCGATATGAACCCTTGGACGCCTTCTTGTCGTCGTGGTCCGTCGATGCTGGGGCGCCGCCGTCGAAGAAGCTGTCGCCGTGGACGTTGGGGCGCCGCCGTCACCGTGGACGCTGGGCCGCCGTCGCCGCCGCCGTGGACGCTGGGGCCGCACCGTCGCAAGAAGCAGTCGCCGTGGACGGCTGCGGCCGCCGCCGTCGCCAAGAAGCCATCGCCGTGGACT
>CM020178.1:27256573-27280674 GCA_009805545.1 Oryza longistaminata | reverse complement strand
TAGTTACAACTCACACAGAGATATAGCCTAGCCGTGCACTATGCAAGCCATCCGAAACGAAACGTCGTAGGCAGGGTTTTCCGATACACGTACAGACAAACAAAGCAAGCGACCTGGATCGAAATCGTATCGCGCAGTCCAACACCCGAGTTAATGATTTTCGCGCAGCCGTAGCTCGCCGCGCGGTGCACCGCTGACGCTGAACATGTCTCCTTTCTGCCGATCCAGCGCTGCCCCACGCGCGCGCACGTACGCGTAAGCCCAACTCTTTTTGGCCGTGTCGACCGCGCGCAGCGCACGCTTCGCCGCGGATAGCTCGCGTCGCGTGTCCACATGAACGAGGCACCGCGCGTGCGCACGCCGGACAGGGCCTGTTTCTCAGATGTGCGCGAGGAGGAGCGGTGCTGTGTCTTGTGTGTGTGATCGCGATTATATTGCGTTGAAAAGATTGTTGAAGAGGATAACACTTACTACACTAGTCAATCGTGGTAGTCATGCACTCACTGGACTGATCACTGTTGCTTGCATGATTGGATTGACTGTTTAGAATGCCGAGTAATTCGGATATCTCATCGAACCAGGTTACAAAATGCATGATACCGTTATCGAGGGCACCCAGCCTTAGCTAAATCTTATGCTACGTGGAGTTCTTAGAACAAACGGAAAAGGCGTTGAATTAATTTGAAGAGAGAGTGGCACAGCACAAGAAGCCTAAAAGGCCAAAATGACAGCCACATTCGCTGAATGGCCAACTTGGTTAGGCACCTAATCAGCATGGGACCCATATGAACCCCATTTGATAGAGAAAATCATTCCGATCTTCCGGTTTCTCTCTTTCCTATCTCTCTAGGACAACGGCAATAGACATAGAGAAGGGCGACAGGGCACGGTAGAGGAGCTATAGGCGCAGTGGGCCTCGATGGCATCTCGGAGAGGGGCAATGTAGAGGGGAGCTCAACTTGGACCTCTTATCACGTTTGGTGAGAGATGGCTCGGAGTGAGCCCTCTTCGGCGACTAGAGGGAAAAAAAAAAGGAAACACAGCTGGAGGCGGAGTACATCCGTTGAGCTGCCTGCCCATCGTCGTCGCCGCCGCTACGAACTTTGATTTCCCAGTCCCACTGCCCTGATCCACCTATGCCCCTCTCGAGCTCGTCGCCATCTCACCCATAGCCGTTAGTGGCATCACAGTCTTTCATGCGGGTCTTGGTAGGCGAAGCGCATGCAGGTGAGCGATCGACGAGCCCCATTATCCCTCTATCGCTGTCAGCATGCAGCCTCTTCACGGCGGCTAGATGAGGTTGACAACAAGCTGCATTGTTGATTTGCCAAACCCACGTGACTGCATTGACATCCAATGAACACCCAGACAACGAGAAGGCCACCATAGCTAGCTCGTTGCGCTCTACCGCCGCAACAATCCGTGTCTCCCTTTTTCCCCTTCCCTACCTCCTCCTCTATGTTCTCCTTTCCTTTTTTGGCGCACTGTCCCTAAGCATTCCTTTAGCCACCCCATGGAGAGATGGTGAGAAATGGGAAGAGGTAAGGACTCTGAGATGGGGTTCACGTGGTCCCATAGCCATTTTGACTACAGTCAACTCACCATGTCAGTGAAACCGGTCGAATACTGTCTGCGACCTGGGGTACTCCGGTTGTAAGCTGTGGGATATGTGTAATATGTGGTATTACCGTTCAATTACACGATGCAAAACTCGCCGCGGCCGCCGCCGTCGCCAAGAAGCCGTCGCCGTGGACGCTGGGGCCGCCGTCGTCGCCAAGAAGCCGTCGCGGTGGCCGCCTCTCCCCGAACCGGCTGGTCGCCATCTTCGCCTCTTGGGTCGGCAGTTCGACCCGCGTTGTTGATGCATATGCTATCTCACGGCCTCAACACGTAAAAGGAAGTACAGAATTGGGTTCACATAGTCCGACCCATCAAACGATTCAACCGATGTTCAAGCGTCCAACCAACAATGTGCCAGTTTCCAACACAGAACAAAACCAACCAAAAAACACAAGAAAATTCCACGGCACCGACGATCGGCGCTCAGCGCTTACACTCATTGAGCGAAATGTGAACATGTAGGTCCTCGCGCTCAGGGAACCTGTTACCGCAATTGCGGCAAACGAATGGCAAGATCAGACGATGGTGCTCTAAACGATAGTGGCGCCACATGCCATCCCTTGTGAGGCGTGGTACTGTCACCGTCTCATCGTCGTCAGAAAGAACACACACCCTGCACAAGAATCGGTGACCACGAGCCCACAGAGAAAGCACCGGTGGTGCTGGTGCCCCAGCCCCCTGCCCGTTCTCCATGTCTTCGATGTGATCACACGTGGGGGAGAGGAGGCGCTGACGTGGGATGACCAGTGGGAGAGAGAGGAGGGGTTAATGTGGGGATGACAAGTGGGGGAGAGGAGAGGATCGTGTTGCCTAATTCCCCTTTTATAATAGGTGAGCAGGTAACTATGTGCGTCAAGCCGTCAATTAATGTACCGTTGATGTACAGTTGCTTCCCGTGTACTTTAACGTGACAGAAAAAACTACAACACCAGTTAGCTCGATTGGATCCAAACAAAATATTTATAATAACAAAAATAACTTACATCTTTGGACTCCATCCTTAGCACATGACAAATAATTTTAGTACCGAAAGATAAAAAGATATAGGGGCTGTTCAGATTGATGCCATTTTCAGCCATAACATTTTTTTTGTAAAGTTGTCACGGAAAATGTCTACGTTTAGTTTGTTGTCAAATTTGGGGCATTGTCATATTTTGGCTACAATCTGAACAGGCCCATAAAATGTCGAGAGAGCGAGGTCAAGTAACTCAATTGATTAGTTTCTGTCTACTTAAGTCATACATTTGGTACAGATGCTTGTATTTACGATTCATTTATGTGATTATTTCACCATCAATCTTAAAATATATCGATCTTAGTCTTTTCAGAGTTGCCCATAGTATTGATAGGAAAAAAGTTAAGTATTGAGACAAATCACTAACTTTCTCTAAATCAAACACAACAAAATAAAAAAAATAAAAAAACACATATTACATAACAATACTCCCTCCATTCCATAGTATAAGACACAACCACTTTTTCTAGATGTTCCATAATATAAGGCATGCATGCAAGCATGCAATTAACTATGACATCTTCTCTATTAAATTACTACTTTTTTAAATCCTTCACTATCATGTTATCTAATCCTATTGGATGTACTATACGTTACATTTATTAGGATGATCCAAACTACGAGATGATAATAATTATTTATTGGTCTATGGGTTAATGGTGGTTGTGCCTTATATTTTGAAATGGATGGAGTATTTTAAACGTGCTACTGTGTCATCCAAAGTGTATGATATACTGGCTATGAACTTATAATACTACATCGAATAATATCATGCTCCATCTATCTTTACCTATTATTATAAAGATTCAAATAAAGATTCAAGATGTTTTTGTCACATATTTTTCGTACATAGTCCAGAGATAATACGCAATTGTTGAGATTTTTCAGTCCGATTCCCACCTGTGTAGCACTTGATTTTTTTTCGGTCCGATTTTTATCCGGCGTACGTCGCCACCTCCGTCACTCCGATTTTGCTGCGCAATGCGGCCCACAAAGTCTGGAGTCTGTGCGCCACCAGCCTGCAGATCGCTCCTATCGCTACAAATCAGACGGGGGAGTTGGGACTCCTCTGTCTCTCGCGTCGGCGAGCCGTTGACACAGTGGTCCCAGGGCGCACCGTACAGGATGGATGGAGGTATGGAGCAATGGAGAGTAGTATCAGGCGCAGCAGATTATTTTTTCACCTGAAGATGTACTTCAGCACTTAAGTCTTTGCGGATCAAAATCACTTAATTGTAATCCCAAATCAAAATCAAGAATCGCCACAAAATCGACATCCCAAATCAAACAGCCTTCGTACTATGGTTACTAAACCAACATCCCAAATCAACACACCACACCGGATTAAACTCACGTTCACACTATAAAAACTTATCGAATTCAGTCGAATTTTGGTGGGATAATTTATTGCACGTAGAAGCAACTTTGTGTAAATTTTGAGCCCTTTATACATGTGGGGCCCACGATGCGTTGCTAAGACCCAAAAATTCTAGTTACATGTAAAACTCGGACCTAAAATTTTTAAACTCGCGTTCACACTATGAAAACTTGTTAAATTTAGTTGAATTTTGTAGGAATGAATTATTATATAGCGATCCAACTTTGTACAAATTTTTGAAACATTTATACATGTGAAATCATTTTGGGTCGAACCCCTTGAACCTTAGGTTCTAATGGTTTGATCCGTTTGGTCTATTTATATTTTTGGAGTGACCCTACAAATTCGTTAGTACAAATTTACGGATAGGTTTAGTGGATAAATGGTTCGACCCTAACCATTCCCATCCTGATACAGGAGGGTTCAGCACAGCGCCACGCCGGCTTAAACATGAATTCTGTGAGATTACAGATTTTGTCATCGATCTTCATCTCGTCTCTTTAAACGTGTATTAAGAGTTGTACCTACGGGTGTTTGCTGCACAAGCAATGAGGTGTATGTGTGTCAGTGTGTGCATCTTTCTCGAAAAATATGAATGTACTCATGCTGATTTTAAATACTATGTAAGTTGTTTAGACTTGTGTTGTGTATATGAATTGAGAAAACAACTTGCTTACTCCTTGTTTATAAAATTATGAGATTTACGAGAGGGATACTAACATAGTACTAATATAGTAACATATAGAGTAAATTTCACTTCGAACCACTTTTAGTAACCAAAGTTTTGTCATGGACTAGACCAAGCTTATAATTTTACTTAACACCACGTAGTTATCACCACTCTTTGCACTTAGACTGGGGTTTACAAGTTAGCACAAGAACATCAAATGTAACAGGTATACAACATCCTATAAAATAAATAGAATTTATATTACTGCATATGAACATTCAAAGATAAATAGATTTCATTCCTATGTATGAACATTCAAATATCATATTTCACTGCTTGAAAATTAAGATATCAATGCATAAGTTGTTAACCTTGGTCCAAAGTGTGAACGATTATACCTATATGTGATGTTACGTGAAAAGATGAATCTAGTCTAGTCTATTGTGAAACTTTGGTTGATAAAAGTAGCCCAAAGTGAAATTTACTCTAACATTCATCAGTAATGACAAACAAGAAAAAATAGTTGCAAAAGTGTCTTCAAGTTAAAAAAATAGCTTACAACTTGGAAAGAGTCGAGAACTTATGTTTGAGATGGCAGCTTCAAAAAATTAATTTAGAGCTTTTTTGGAACAAAGAAAAAACATAAAACTATTTAGGATTGAAATCCTATGGAAAACTTTCATAGGTTCTCCTTTGAAACAAAGGGATGTGCACTTGACATTTCTACAAAATTCCTATGGAATTGGCTTGAATCATAATTTTTTTAACAGATTTCTAACATGAGGTTGGGCTTCATGGGAAATTTTCCTTAGGTCTATCTCTCTCCAAAAATCATGTACTTTTCCTATGAAGAGTCTAAATAACAAATTTAACACAATTCCTGTATTTTAGGAATTGTTTTAAAATTTCTAAGATCAACTAAACATGCCATTTTGATTCTTACGTTTTTCATGTCTCATTTTTATTCCAAAGGAGCCTTCTTCTTTTTTGCTGATAACCATCTATTCAATACTCAGCAACTAGTGACACAAAATGTAAGAGCTGACAGGGTGGAGTAGCTATTCTATGCAAGGTTTTCCTAGCACCCTCTCCGGTCGTAAACATTGACATGGTTGACTTTAACCATAAAATTTGATCATTCGTCTTATTTAAAAAAATTATATGAATATTATTTATTATGTTCATTACTTGTCCTATATAAACTTAATGATATACGTATTATATACTAATATATAATATATATAGTATTATTATATATAGTATTTATTAGTATATTATATACAACATGTCACCAAACTAAATTCCATAAATTAAAACCATGAGCACCGGTTATTAGAAATACTTATGGTTTAAAAGTCAGCCACGATAATCATACTTTATGAGTCAAGATGAAGTTATTGTGAGAAAGAAAGACAAGGAGAATAAGCCCCAAGAATTGCATGAATTTGGACTTTCGACCCCACTACGGTCATAAGAGAGCAAGTTACCAATACGGAATAGCCAACTACGCTAGCCATCCAAAACTCATCATATACACCAATCTATACTACAATTATACATAGTTTTCACAATACTCAACTAGTAAATCACCACGACCCAACTGTCATAGACACTGCGTTCTGGAGTCCGCTGGCTCACAGCTGGCTACAACATTGATAATTAGCCCCGCTTGCCTCGTTCTCTCTCCCTGATTTATCTTCTTAAACATATATTTGCCAGCTGAAACTTATAGACCTGGCGATTGGTACCTGGCTCTAAAAGAACTGGAGTAGTGATCATTTTTGCCTGACACACTCCTAGGCTCCTAGCAGAATCTTTAATTAACACATTGCCTAAATTTCATTACATATGGCAGGGAAGAGCTACAGTAATGTCGTTACTCGTTAGCCAGCCAGGCTCATCGATCTCCAACGAGGCAATGGCTCGGATGAAGCTCTACAGATAATTTGAGCAGTACAGATCTACAGTATTCACTGCTGCTCAGCCAGAGACTAGCTGGGAGTGGTGCCGTTCTCAGATCACGGTTTAGATCAGCACGGGCCTGCTGTGCTAGTCGGTATGGTCGATTCTTACGGGCGATAGAAGTCGACAGTATACTAAATTGCATTGGACTGACTCTGTGTTTCTGTCAAAAGCTCTATACATCATAACTTTGTCCAATCAATCATCATTACCTGTCAATAAACTTAGGTGCTCATAATGTGGTGTCGCCGAAATCCAGCAATTTGACTACACGCGACGCTGCTGCAAATTTGTAAAGGATATGATAAAGCAGAGATTGGAAAGCGTGAGAACGGGGGAGCAGAGGCATGGACGCGGTCCAGGATGACAGGCATGCCAGCGCAGCGGCAGGGCGTCGCCCAGGCAGCAGGCAGGCCATGGCGAGGAGGCAGCACCAGCAGCCGCGCAGTGCTGTCACTGCTGTGTTGGCAGACCACAACACCCGATAAAAGCAGAGCGCGAAAGACGAGCGGGCCGAGGTGGACGTAACACCCCCCCCCCTCTGCCGCTGCACACACCTGCACACTTGCCTGCCTCCCTCCCGCGCGCGTCGCTACGACGAGCCACTTGCCAGCAGCCGGCCGGCCGGGGAGGTCTTTCCTCTTTTACTCCCTGTTCCTTGCTCGTATAGTTAACAGTAGTACGTACTCATGCACGGCTGCCAGTGCCACAGCCTCTCTCTCCCCACGGACCGACGGCGAGCTAGTAGCGCGCGCGCGCGCGCATCATCCGTCGCGCTCGCGTATGGTTGGCGTGGCGCATCATTCATCAGTAGTCAACAGTGGCAGCGCCGCAGCAGCGAGCGAGTGGCAGCCTGGCGCAGGGCCGCAGAGGGGGGGCATCAAATTTTTGGCAGCTGCGTGCATGCGTCAACAGTCGTATACACGGCCGAGTACAGAGATGACATGGGCGCGTCGTCGTAGCGTGGATCCATGATGATGTGTTATATTCCGGGGAAGGAAGGATGATTGGATGCGATGAGCGATGTGCCAATGTCACGCCGCGCGCATCTCAGCAAATTCAGCATCGTCTCCCCCTGCACGATTCGGACCTGTCTTAAACGGTTTACCTATGGTCAAAACCAGGAGTAGTTTATTTACTTCGTACATGCCACATAATGTTATGTGATGTCATGCTGCTGCCAGCCAGGTATAAAGACGCGAGTAAGGCCTCGCTTAGTTCCTAAAACAAAAATTTTCACAATTAAATAGATTGCGTGTAAATTACAAGATAAATCTTTTAAGCCTAATTGTGCTATGATTTAACAATATGGTGCTACAATAAACATTTGCTAATGACGAATTAATTAGGCTTAATAAATTTATCTCGTAGTTTCCTGATAGAATCTATAATTATTTTATTATTAGGCTACGTTTAATATTTTAAATATATGTACGTATATCTAATGTGATAATCAAACCTAAAAGTTTTTTTTTTCATGTAAGCAAGGCCTAAACCAACCGGTTGAATTGGTGTTCAATGACGGTGCATTGATCGGGCTGGCCGTGCAGCAAGGAAATTAAAAGCAGGGCTAGCTGGGAAGAAAGGCAGTAAGACACCGTGGACAAAAGAGTAAGGGCCTGTTTGGTTGGTGTCCTCGTCTTCGTGCCTGAGAAATTTGTAAGTCTGAGTGGCATTCAAAGTTGTAATGTAGGATGCCTGGTCAGGCAGCCTCAGCCTCTGCTTGTTTGGTTGTGGCTCATGCCTGAGAAAAAATAAAATGAGCCGAAAGATTCTAAATCTATGCATATCGGCAGTAAATTTGGATGATTTCTTCCTGGTAGTTCACCAAGATTGCATGCAATCGATCTGCTTACTCTACCACGGGAGAAATCCTTGCCTAGCGGCGACGGCGTCTCCATACAGCGGCGGCGCTGCTTCGTGTAGACAGCGGGATCCAGCGAGGAAATCATCAAGAAGGGAAAAGAAAAGAGCATGAGGAAATCCATGCATCCAGTAGAGACAACGATTCGCTTGCGAAGCAAGATGATCGCTGCTTCATGAGGAGACCAGATCCAAGCGAAGCGGCAGAGACGATGGGATCTAACAGTGGCTCCGCGCGACGATGGGTACGACACTCCGGCAGGCGATGACATGAGCTTCGTGTGGCTGCGGCGGTTTCGCGCGACGGCAGCGGCGGCGGACTCGGCGGCTTCTTCACGGCGGTGACCACGGTGCGACAGCCTCGGACGGCCTAGTGACAGGGGATTATGGTGCTAATGCGAAGCGTTGCCGCGCCTGGAGCTCAGGCGACCGAAATGGCACAGGCTAATCCCACACCTGAGTTGCATCAGGCCAGGCGAGGTGGAAGGAGACTCAGGGTAGCAACTAAACACTCACAAAATAGTCTCAGGCATGTCTCCGGCCAGGCAACTTTCTCTCAGGGTACCAACCAAACAGGCCATAATAGCATATATTGACTACATTATTGTTTTCTACTGGCATCGATACACATATTTAACTTTATTGTTGGTTACAACTATGAAGGATCGAAAGATGCGTAGATATCTTATTTCTTATTTATATAAATAATATTAGAAGAGTTAAGTCATATCTCATTATATAAATATATAAAAAAATATAGATTTCGTCTCATAAGAAAAAAAAATGTCGTATAATAGATCATAGACTTTAATATAAACAATAAAAATGTTTCTTGTACTAAAAAAAATCACTGTTGATCAGGATACATTTAAACTCATCTATTGCTGCCGTTACTTATTAGCATTATCGCTAAATGTCTTTTTAATAAATGGAACTGCATCTGTACCACCAAAATAAGCATAATGCATCATTAATACATAAAACATTCATCTTCGCTACATACCTAAATGTTTATATCAACACTTATTTTTGAATCTATAAATAAGAAATCTAAAAATATTGCTTCTATTGGTTAATAGATGGCACCGTTAACAGTTAGATATGAATGTCCCCTCTAACGGGTGAAGCTACCAAGGCTTCATTTCTCTTTTGCCTTCATACATGGGTTCCGTATTGATATACTCGTGCCTCTCAAGGCCAGCATAGAGCACAATTTTAACACTTACTTCACTATCAATATCTTCAGAGACGATTGTATCGCTAAGTAGGAAGTTGAGCACTGTTGTCAATGGTGGCCTCCACTAGGGCTGCCTCAACTCAACCATATATATGCCCCATGCTATACTCATGGTAACGCAACAAGCACTATCATCCATGCTTGATGCCCTTCAGGGGAAAGCAAGAGAAGATAGATGTGATGAGAATAGTTCTTTCCATAAAAAGTATATATTTTTATTTTTTAGACACAATTTGTTTGTGGTGTTATTTCAAATTTTTATGGTACAGATCCAATGCTCTGTTTTGAAATGAGCAAGGTTGATCCTTAAAATCGTAATATTTAACTATGATAAGTCATCAACAATATAACTATGACGGAGCGGATGGTTAATGGACTTTTTTTTATATAATATATATACCTTCCCACATCTAACTGTACAGTGGTGCCTTACATGCATGGCCAGTATAAAGTCAGATTTGGTGGATAGGAGATTTTTGATATATTTGAATGTAAGTACCATGTGCCAAAGGAAATCGTTTTGGACAGCGACACGGTCTCTAAAATACAACTTTGACTTCTTGTTTCAATAAAAATATTTATTGAAAAATGATATATGCATACTTTTATGAAAGTATTTTTCAAGACAAATCTATTCATATAATTTTTACATTTTCAAACTCAACAACTTGAGAGTTATTCATGATTTATATTCTCAAGGTTTGACTTAAACATTGTCTTAAACGACTTCCTTTACGAGTACGGAGGAGGGATTACAGATAAAAGTAGTTAAATATGTAAATATTCCACTGTATTTTCTTATGGCAAAGCTATCGATATATCATTTCAAAGTGACAGCACAAATATTTTTTTATGTATATGCTGTGATCGAAGTTTTTTAAAGGTATGAACTCACATGTTCTAAAATGACGACAAGACCTAGAGAGGGACAAAGAGAAGTTTTCACCAGAAGATCGATCGACAAAGAGCAATTTTCACAAATAATTGATCAGCACACACTAGGTAGCTCCAATAATGCAGGATACAACCATCACAGATTCACAAAGCAAACCAAATTATTGGCCCCAAAATACATCCGAAAAGTCATAATATCACACACATCTAAGCTAGCCATGGACCACGAGCCGGGCCAACAGGGGGAAGGTAACATGGCAACCAAAGGTTGTTAACACACACAAGAAGAGGAGGATCTTTCAGAAACAGCTCAACGAATCGTGCCCAAGATGCAGAAGAAGGCCGGACCCCCGGGCTAGCTATTTACTGGCGAGTACTGTGTTGTACTACACATCTATAGTAGGGTGGGGAAGGGAAAAGACATGGACAAGAACATGCTCAGATGGCTACAGGAAGTTGATAGTAATGCCAATGTGGACGGCGCGGGGGCCGGTTGATGAAGGCACCACCAGCCGTTCTTTCTTTGGACAGCATGGCCCCTAAAATCCACCATGCATGATCAGTGCTGTTTAATTAGGGTTCAGCCGCTCAGAGGACCAGTAAGCAAAAGTTGTGGGCTTTAATTTGCTTTAGCAATCAGTATCCCTGCTAGCTAAAAGTGTGCAGGTTATGTAAAGGGTAGTTAAAGATGTATATAACTACATGTTCACAATGGCATCTCCTTGTGACCAAGGAGAATATCATAGAACAACTTCAAGTTTTATTATATGAAGTCTTAAATAACATGTGATACACTATACATTGTTCAATTGCATGACTCGGAAGATACGCTTGTTAATTAGTATATATAGTGCTAAACTAAAAGATGTGCTTACTAGTGTAGTGGAAAAAAACATGTGGTTTTAACATGTCAACATGTATTATATTCTCGGATAGTATTCACCTCATTATTATCTGAAATCAAGTATATTTTTAGTTGTCAGGTGTTTCTCACGAGTTCTATTATATGAAGTCTTAAATAACTAGTTATACACTCTATATTATTTGATTGCACAACTCGGGAGATGCGCTTGTTAGTGCAATGGTAAATTAAATGATGTGCTTGCATGTGTAGTGGGAAGATGTGTGGTTTTAGCCTGTTGGTATGCATCAGATTCTCGAATAGTATTCCTTCATTATTATTATCTATTATTATTATTATTATTATTTGATATCAAGTACCCTTTTGCACGAGTTTCATTATATATGAAGTCTTAAATAATTCATGATATACTCTATATTGTTGATTGCATAACTTAGAAGATGCTTTTGTTAGTGCAGTGGTGAATTAAAGATGTACTGTTAGTACATGAGAGAGATATGTGTGATTAATTAGCCTATCGACTTGCATTGGATTTGATAGTATTCACTTTTGTATATTATTTGATATAAGTATTTTTTTAATTGTTCTAATGTTTTCTCTATTGCAAAATCGGTTCCTTTCATGCCATGGTGCAATTGGCCGTGTGATGTCTAGAACAATCAAGTTCAGCCATCAACAATCTGCCGGTGGTCAAGTTGCTATCCCTACTCTTCCCAACTTGCACACGCTCCTTACCTGACTCACGCTATCTTTGAATTGTCACCAATGAACATGAGTTGGTTGATCCGGATCCAACCATTAGCTTATGATCTATGCCTTGACTGATATCAAACTAAATGTTCCTTTAGTTCGGCAATACGTAGTTGTTGTTATGATATAAAACTAGTGGCGATGCCACCGCTCAATAAATTCTGAGCAGTTGCTCGGTTTCATCTATGAACACATAATATAATTTCGGTGTTATCACAATGACGGAAAATAGGAATTTTATAGTTAACATATTCTATAGTTAGATATGGTCAGGCTCTAAGGCCCCCTTTGATTCAAAGGAAATTCATAGGAATTTTAGAGGATTTTATTCCTATAGGAATTTTTCCTATATAGCCCTTTGAATCAAAGGAATGGATCTTATGGAATCCTATGAAATTCCTATGGAATGCCTAATGTCTTGCAAGTTTTGGAGGAATTTTAACATGAGGTAGAACCTCATGGAAACTTTCCTTTGAGTCTTTATCTCTCCTCTAATTCCTGCATTTTTTCTGCGTTCCAGTCAAACAACCATTCTTGTGTTTTGCAATTCTCTATTTTACACTTACATTCCTATCAAAATCCTACGTTTTTACTATTCCTACGTTTTCCAATATTTTAAATAGCGGGCTAAGGCATTTAGCAGTTTGCTTCTTAAACAGCTATAGCGGCAGCTATAGCAGGCTAAATGGAGCTATAGCGGCTAAATTGTACATGAGAGCAAATAGCTAGAATCCTTCTCAAACAACTATAGCGGGAGATAGCGCAACTATAGCGGGAGATTTAAAACCCTGACATTTTCTCATTCCTGCGATTCAAAGGGTTCTCGAACTCCATCATTGTGTGAAACCATGAGAAAATAAAGTTCTAGCAGTGGCCACACCAAAATCGCTTGAGCCATATATGAAGAAGAGTCCCTTTGATTTGGAGGAAAAACATTTGAATTTTGGGATTTTTATCTTATAGGAGAATTTTGTATGAAAGCTTTTGATACAAAGGATTGAATCCTATGTTATCCTTTGAAGGGCCCATTTAATTTGAAGGAATGCATAATTCTGTAGAGATTTTGAAGGAAATTTAACAAGATTTTCAACTTCTTGAAAATTTCCCTTTGAGTCTATCTCTCTTATCCGATTCTTATGTTTTTCCTGTAGTCCAATCAAATAGTCATCCATATGTTTTTCTTGTATTTTGCACTTACATTCCTATTGGAATCCCGCGTTTTTCATATTTCTCTATTTTTCTATTCCCGCGATTTAAGAGGCTCTAAGAGGTATATAGAGCCTATCATAGTTGGAGGCGATGAATAAGAAGAGTGAAGTACCATAAAAAGTACTCCTAGTGAAATGCTGAATTCTTCATCTGTACGTGTTTACCTAGTACTACAACCTGAAAATGGAGCTAGAATCTATCGCAGGGAGGGCAGCTGTTTGGCTGAGAGATAGGAGTAGGTTCCATTTCTTAAGGAAAATAAGTTCCACTTCATGCTGGGATTAAACAAGCAAGTTACTACAACTGTTTAGAGATAAACATCGATCATGCCTTCAAGCAGGAACCAGGAATCTTACTTTGTTCACGTTAAAACCAAACCAGAAGCACAGAAAGGTACTACTACAGCACTCCTACTTTAGGAGTATATATGCAGCAAATCAACATTCAGAAACCAGCCAACTTTTAGAAAACAAACCTGTAGGGAGTGAGAAATGTGGCCCCGCATGTTTTGCCAAGACTGCAGCAAAGGCAGTAAGGCAGTGAATCAGTGATGGAAAGCAAAGCATGCATGCAGCAGCATTGCGTTTTTACTTCTCACTGATAAAGACATTATCAGCGCTTCACCGCCGGGACAGCATCGCTGCGGCAGCCTCAGCCAAGCCCACCTCTGCCGCTGCCGCAGCAGCTGCCCCTGCGCGCCCTTCACTGCGCTCGGCTCCCGCCTCTCGCGCTGCCTGTCTCTTCCTCTCTTGCCATCTCGCCCACTCACTTCTTTTACTGCAAACGCCAGTACTATGAGCAAGTAATAATGTGATAATTTAAGGGCATTCATACCCCTCTGCCCAAAATAACTTCACCTTTCATCGTTTTATTTGTTCTAAAATAATTTTATCTTTAAAACGATCTAATATATATTATATTAGAGTTTGTGAAAGTGAGAAAAATACATTACGATTTGTTAAAGTGGAGATAATTGTACTGAGATTTGTTAAAATGGAGATCATTCTATTATTTTTCTTTTTTGACTTTATATTGGCTGCAATAGAGGAAAAGTAAAGTTATTTTAGGATGGAAATAATACTGCTTATAGTGCTAGCTTTATTTTTTCATAGCATTGTTTGACACTTCCTATTTTAGTTCATGTATTTTTTTATTTACATATAAATAAAAAATTACAAAACTAATATTAAATCCCTACTCTCTCATATTACTCATTTACTCCGTTGGTCTCTCTTCTCCTATTCACTCCAACTCCTCCCTCCCTACCGCCACCATCACTACCTCTTCTTTCTTTAGCCACCAACACCTCTCCCCTCAAGCTAGCAAGCTTCTTCGACACAAATCAAAGGTGGCTTAGTACCGAGTGAACCTTATTTTACCAATTTAGACACGAGACGAGAGCATCACTTGCAGCCCAAACAAAGGAAGCAGGAAGGGGACACCTTCTGTGGCGGTTGAGGAGGAGGTAGATTGGCGATGTAGGCATGTAGCACAAGAGGATCTCATTGTTCCCTCACCATCACTGGCCATCCCGTTAAGCTCGCTGAACAACCTTATTTTATAGAGTCACGACCTCACTATCATCCATTGCTACGTGTAGCATGGTGTTTCAACTCTACTAAGGTATCGAGTACAACCACTGTAGGGAGCAGTTTTCACGGTAGTGACGACCCGCAACCATGCAGAGAGAGACAACACGTGTCATGGGAGACACGGTTTTAGTCGAGGGGAGCTAGAGCGTCGATATGAATGGTTGGAACAACTTACAAGTGTCAAAAGCTACAAACTATTTTTTATTAGTTTTCAAATAAGAATTTTGAAAATCACTTACACTGTTTTATTTTTTAAAGATGAATATTTTCGTCACGTACAGTACACGCTGTTTTGGCCAGGGTTGATTTTAAATATTTTTATTCAGAAGAAAACAATAGAAAAAAAAATCCAAAGCTACTGGGGTCAGCTCAGCTCGAACCCTGCTCCCCTCTGCCGCTCTCTTTATCCAACAATATTTGTAGGCCGTAGCCCTGGCCTCCCCTCTGCCGCCTACGAGAGACCCTCCCCACTACCACCCAGCCCAGCCATTCATGGCCATCACCACCATGTGTCGCCTCCCCACCTCCGCCTCTCCTCACCCACTCCGCTCTCCGCTCCATTAAACCCAAGCGAGGGACCTCGATCGCCTCGCTTCCCTGAGTTCCCTCCCCGTCTCTCCTCTTTCGACCGCGTTGGAAGCAAGCGCGGCGGCGGCGGCGCGGCGAGCTCCCGGTGGGGGGTTTGCGGCTATGGTGGGCATCGACCTCAACACCGTGGAGGAGGAGGAGGACGAGGAGGAGGGCGGCGCCACCGGCACCGTCACGGCGCCTGCGGAGGCGAGGGCGGGGGGCGCGGTGTGCCTGGAGCTGTGGCACGCCTGCGCTGGTGTCAAGTTCAAACTCCAGATCATATATGTCAGTGCCACGTTTTCAGTCATTCAGAAAAAAAATCCCATGCTGACATTTTTCAAATGCTCATTGTTTATATCATGGGACTGGACTTGTAATTTTGTATTAGAATTGCAACATTGTAAAGTTTAGTTCAGGCGTTATCCAATCCAACCTTTTGGTATGTGAATAGTAGTTTCCTGGCTGACTTTGCTGATCCTGACCATGTAGAATATTGTGTTGTTTTTACCAAATTTAATTTGCTGAATATACTTGTTTTCTCGGACATACTAAATGATGCCACATTGCCATTGCATGTGTTCCTCGAAAGTGTTGAGGAAGTGCACATTGAAGCAGCAATATGATTTCAGAGGATGTTATCTAACTGTCACCATTTAGCAATAATTGAACAATTTTAGCAATGTTTTTTGCTATTTCTAAGATACATCAGATAAAAAAAGAAGGATAATTCAGTTCCATTGTAGTGATAATTGTCTTTCTTTCAAATGATATTCATGCATTTGCAATGTGCAACTTCTGACTGTTCTTCTGCATGCTTTGTCCTAATGTGGATATGGTTAAAAGTCTTCAGAGTTAGAGATTTTCTTTTTGTCTGCTTCATTTGTTGGATACTGTCTTGATGTCAGTTCCTGCCTTTAATAAGTTGTACTCACAGGTTAAGTCAGTCTGAGTTCATTATACCATATTGGAAGTTTATGAGAAGCTTCAGTCAACCCTTTTCTGTTGGAATGAGATTCAAATTGAGATATGAGAGTGAGGATGCTTCTGAAAGAAGGTATTATGCAACAGTTATAATTTATCTTTTGTGAAATGGCAGTGCAATGGTAAAGATATTTCTAGTTCATGCTTGTTTTTTCATAAAGAATTTGTTTTTCAGGCGTACTGGAATAATAATTGGAAGCAGAGAGGCAGACCCAATGTGGCATGGTTCGAAGTGGAAATGTTTAGTGGTATGCTCTCTTATATATTGCTTTGCACAGATGGATGCCCGTATTTCTCTTATTTGATGTTCTACTGCCTAGTGGGTCCGTGTCTTTCAAATAACAGAGTGCTTCTCTGTCTTCAGCTTTCAACATTTTGTGTTCCATGTCTTAGCTTTTTTATCTGTTGGTAAGTTATAGTTTGTACAATCCAAAATTTTGAATAGATTTAATGTCTCATACAAGGGTAAATTACGGAAACAAAGGCATTTAACCTTTGTATGCGAAATAAACTAGCTTAAAGTTTTTTTTTGTGAACTTATAAAAGTATTGGTCAAAATTTCAGTGTTTGCAGCGCAGATGTAAATTCTTGGTGCATTAACGCATACTTCAGGTTCTATATCTATGTTTTTCTGAACACACAAGTTTAGTAGCATTCGATATGATATAGCTTAATGCTCTTAACCAAATTACGTGAACCCTGAAAAATAGCACCCTGCACTTCTGCTTATCAGCTTATAGGATAGAATATAGAGTTTGAAGGGCATACTTTACATGCCATAGTGGGCAGGGCATCGTCTTTACTTTGTTAAAATTTTCTCCATTTAGATTCCAAATCTTTATCATGTTCCTGATTTCTAGTATTGTATTGTGATGGTGACAGGTGAAATGGGATGATGATGTGGAGTGCCGTCGGCCTAATTGGGTATCTCCTTGGGAGATTGAGCTTAGTGGATCAGTTTCAGGATCTCATCTGTCCACTCCCCATTCAAAACGGCTGAAATCATGCTTTCCCCAAGTTAATCCAGATATTGTGCTTCCAAGTAGGTTCCATTTACAAGTCAAAGGAGAATCATTTTCTGTGCTGCAAGTTCCCTGTTGAACTCACTTCTCTTTTTCACATTTTGGCAGATGGAAGTGTTTCTTCAGATTTTGCGGAGTCTGCCAGATTCCACAAGGTCTTGCAAGGTCAAGAATTGTTGGGTTTAAAAACTCGTGATGGTACTGTTAATACAGCTTCTCAGGCGACTGAAGCAAGAAATTTTCAGTACACTGATGAACGAAGTTGCTCTATCAACATGAGTAACAATATCTTAGGGGTTCCGAGACTTGGGGTGAAAACTCCAAGTGGAAACCCTGGGTTTTCCTACCATTGCTCAGGCTTTGGGGAATCTCAAAGATTCCAAGAGGTCTTGCAAGGTCAAGAAGTGTTTCGTCCTTACCGAGGAGGGACTTTGTCCGATGCCTGTATAAGAGGTTCTGGCTTCCGTCCACCTGATGGCAACCATGCATCTGGTGCAGCATTTAAATGGCTTGCACCGCAAGGATGTGATCATCATGGGATAACCACATCAGTTCTGCCGCAAGCATCCTCTCCATCATCTGTCCTAATGTTTCCACAAACTAGTTCAAAGATGCCTGGCCTTGAATACATATACGGATGCCTGGATAGAAATGAGAATAGCCGACATTTTAAGATTGGACCTACACAAGATATGGCAAGAACTGATCAAACATTACGACTCTGGCCTCATCTTATCTCAGGCAAAGTGCTAGATGAGTGTACGAGAAATGAGAAGCTGCACTCTCCAGTCGGTGGTGCTGAGCATGAATCAAATACTAACAAGTGTCTCAATACAAGTGGCTGCAAAATCTTTGGTATATCATTGACTGAAAAGGCCCAAGCAGGCGATGAAGTGGATTGTGGCAATGCCAGTTATCATTCTCGGCTCCAGTCTTTAAAACCACAGATGCCAAAATCATTGGGCAGCAGTTGTGCCACGGTAAGTGCTCTATGAAATGTTCTTTTGGCATCTTCGTCCTGAAATTGCTTGCTAACTGAATTATTTACAGGTCCATGAACAAAGGCCTGTTGTTGGCAGGGTCGTTGATATTTCAGCAGTGAATACGATGATCTGATACATTTAGTGTATCCAGGGAGTATACATGCAGAAACAGGGATTAGTATCATACTCACTGGTGCTAAAGGACACAACTTCCATTCTGGCTATCTCATCCCTCTACGTGCTTGTTGCCTCAACTTCAGTATTTCCACAGGCTGTGCTACCGCATCCAGGATTGATGACAGGGGAAATGCTGATGATGCACGAAGGATGCTTGTCAAGTTTGTTGTAATGCACTTCTAAGTTCTAAGCTTTGAACCTCTTAACGTTGCTCCTATTTTAAGCTCCCGTTGTAATCGGCATTTATGTTGCCTGACCTACTTGCATATTTTTCAATTTGTCCGTTAAGACAGCCCTTTTAGAGGGCTTGCTTATGTTAGCAACCCTTAATTTCCAAATTCCAAGTATGGCGACCGTTCGAGGGGTTTGTTTGCTCCTGGGACGACGTCGGTACATGACATAGAATCCATTGGTGACACCAGGGCACATCAGAATTAAGGTGTAGTGTACTGCAAGGGCGAAACAATAGAAGCTGAAAGGGCGATGTTCCGGTGCTTTGATAGCTGTAGAAATAATCAGAACTGTTTGTTCTTGAGGGGATATTTGCCCAGTTCAGAGGCTGCTCCGATGGCTTTCGGTGTTGGCTGCGACGACCCCTCTCCGCGTGCGGGGCGAGATTAGCGACGACGCCCACTTTGGAGGATTCGATCCGTTCCGGCGGCGGGTCCTCGTGGCCCTTCCCGCGTGCTCCCAATTCTATGGGCGGCGGCCACTCCGATCCTCTGGAGCCGGCCGGTTGCCTGATCCCCTCCGCGTGCGCATGAGACTTGTGGTGGCGCCCAATTCGGGAGCTGCTTCGATCCATTCCTATGTCGATTTCGCAGTACTCGCCGTGCGCGCGAGACTTGCACGAACCACCCTCGCCATCACCGTCTCAGGTTACCCCGCCGTCGCTGATCCTTGATTCAAGGACGTTCGTCGGCTCTATCAAGTTTAGGTAAAAAATTGTGGCTCTCTTAGTTTGCCTTAACCTTCTCCGCTATTAATTACAGTTTTCTTCCCAAAAGCAAAAAAAATAAAATAAAATAATAATTGGGGCTTTAATTTAAGCGATGGTAATTTTATAGTACATTGGTACTCCCTTCATTCCAAATTAATCTATCATATAACCAAAATAAAAACTTCCAAATTGATCATCATATAACCATGACCCCTTCATTTGATATGTAGCATTATTGCATCTATGCATGTAAATTGAGTCTGCATTCATGCATGCAGGCATTTAGGGATAGTTAAAGGTTCGTTTCTTGTGCATGTGGAAAGTTAAAGTATGCATGTTTCTTATGCATGTAAATTGAGTCTGCATTCATGCATGCAGGCATTTAGGGATAGTTAAAGGTTCGTTTCTTGTGCATGTGGAAAGTTAAAGTATGCATGTTTCTTTATTTTTCACCACCACGTACTCGCATTAAATAAAAAATCAACCCCCACGTACTCGTATAAAATGAAATATATGGTAGTTAAGTCTACCTTTATATCGATGAAAAACTTATATAATCATCCATATGGAATGGAGTGAGTATATTGGTATTGACAGTCTGATCACAGCGTGTGGGCTCGCTTGTTCTGTGCAATGTATTCTAGGGGATACAATTTTTCTGTCTAGTGAAGAAGCTTAGAGCACACAAAGTGATATAGTAATATGAGAGTACTAACCGTCACATGTATCTAGTGCTGTGTCTATGCATAGCAAAATTCTTCACGTTAACGCTAAAACACTGTATTTCTGATCAAATAATTTGCAAGATGCCTAAGCTGCATAAAAGCATCAAAAGCAGCATACTTCAGATGACACTTGTTCTAAAGTTCAGAAATTGGCATCTTACAACTTACAAACTGAACTACTGAAAAACACTTGCATGTTCATTCTATTATCAATCTGAACAGCAAAGTGAAAGGGCGATATATGAAACCTTACAGTTTGGGATGACGGAGGGCAGGAAGTTGGCCTCGTCACCGACGTGCATCTGCTTGTACCCTGGCTCGTACTCGCACCTGTACCCCATGAACCCCATCGCCGCCATGCAGTTCCTATTCCCACATGCCACCGTCTTGCATATCAACCCGGCTCTCAACCATTCCAACCAAGGCCGTGTTTAGTTGTTTTGGCAAAATTTCTTTGACGTATACGGACATACATTTGAAGTATTAAACGTAGACTAGAAACAAACTAAATTAAAGATTCCACCTGCAAACAGCGAGACGAATCTATTAAGCCTAATTAATCCGTCATTAGCAAATGTTTACTGTAGCACAACATTATGAAATCATGGTGTAATTAGGCTCAAAAGATTCGTCTCGCAATTTACATGCGAACTGTGCAATTGGTTTTTTTCTCCACATTTAGTGCTCCATGCATGTGTCCAATCATTTAATGTAACGAAAAAATTGAAAGTTTGAAGGGAACTAAACACAACCCAAATCATCAAAAAACAAGACGATGGATTGAAGAAAAATAACCCCCTTTCCACATTAATCGGGAGAAAGGATTTTACTAATTTACATGGGTGATGAGAGAGATAAGGTTGTGGATTCAAAGCACCGCTCTTGCCCGACGCAGTGTGTGCCTCTCCACGGATCCATAGCAACGCCACACAACCTAACAACCACAACTCGCCATCGACTTCCCAAACCCTGAATCACGTACCTCACCACCTTGCCTAGGGTTTCATGCTCACAAGGGATTGAGGAAGATAATCGAGGGATGGCATGGGCCGACCCTTGAGGCTTGTCGCGATGGAGCGGCCAACGGGGATGGGGTTAGGGCAGGGCGACCGTCGACAGAGGAATGGTCGAGCCTGCTACGACTGAGGCTGTGTTTAGATCCAAATTTTAGATTCAAACTTCAGTCCTTTTTCATCACATCAATCTGTCCTACACACACAACTTTTCAGTCACATCATCTCCAATTTCAACTAAAATCCAAACTTTGCGCGGAACTAAACACAGCCTGAGGAGAGGCAACGGGGCTGGGCGACAACGCCTGCTACTGCTACGATTGGTCAATGCCAGTCGACAGTAGAGGTGGCAGAAGGGAGGAGACGCTAGGCGGGGATGAGAATAGGGGGAGCAACACGTTCGTGTTTGGGTGGCGGCATCAAACGACTTAGGTGGTGTTTTTTTCTCCTGAAAATAAAGATGAAGATGAAGATTAAGTTTTTTACGTAAAACGAGGTGGTATTAATGTATGATTGATTGAGTTTTAATTATTACAAACTTGAAAAGTAGATTAATATGATATTTTAGAGTAACTTTCATATAGAAAGTTTTCGCACGAAACACACCGTCAGTTTGAAAAGCGTGCCAAAAAATCTTAATCTTCATCAAACTCTTGTTAGAAAAGAGTTGCTAGGTTTAGTTACTGATAAATGACACTTATACTCCTTCACGCCAGCTTTTTCTAGATAAAAATTTCTCTTCACGTTTCTATTATCGATAACTATGGTGGTAGTAGAAATAAATCTGATCTCTTCGATCAAATAAGATCAAACAGTTTAAATTGCTTTCTACTACCTGTAGAGATCACCGTAGTATGCCTAAGTCTATGTTCGTTGCTGGAGGTTTCCAAGCGAAACAGCGCGCACGGAAAACGGATCAATATGATTTCTTTTACTACATTAGTTATTTTTTTAAAAAAAATGGATCAATATAATTTTTTAAACAACTTTTGTATAGATTTTTTTTTTAAAAAAAACACCGTTTAACAATTTGGGAAGCTGCGGCCAAAGGAGTTGGGAGCGAGCAGTTACGATTTACAAACAGAGCCTAAAGCTGAAAAGGATCTTGAAAGTACTGCTCTGAAAATACGATAGGGTGTGAGAACCAGGGTTTATTTAACCGGTAGGGGAAACCGGTGAGAACACTTTGTACACGCTTGCACAGCAAAGACATAATGAGGAATTGAGTATACATGAGCGGGTTGTAAGAGCAGGTACTATAAATATATTTTAAAGAGATAAGAGCAAGTTTAACTATAAAAATATACTACATCATTAATACCTGGTCTCACCTGTCATACATACATAACATCTTGAAGTCCGTGTTGCAACTGGCTATAAATATGTAGCCAACTTTCTTCTCTTCTCTTTTCTTCTTGATACGTGGTTATAGCTGGCTTATAGCCTGCTATTGGACCTGCTCTAAAAGAGAAGAGAGAAGAACAGCGGGCTACAGATTTATAGCCAGCTGCAGCACGGACTCCAAGATACAATATGTGTATGACATGTGAGACCAGATATTAATAGTGTAGTAAGGGCACCCACAATGGTTATCTATAAGCTCTCTACAAGAGATCCATGTCAGCATATTTTCCTACTTGAAAGATATTAAATGAAGAGAGAGAGCAAAGCTATTTACTAACTTAGAGATAGTCTATAAAGAAAAATGAGGCAATGCATGAGAGAGCTATAGATACCCATGTAGACATACTATTGAGGTAGACATACTATTGAGGTGGTTTACTATTAATCTAGTCTATTGCTAAGATGTACATGTTTTATAGAGAGCACCTTACTTTACCATTACGGATGCTCTAAGTAACTATTGTATGAATTGGTTATAGATGATTTGGAGTTAGTAGTTGACTATACTATTAAACTTAGCTTTTAACTCGTAACCTTCTTCCTTTTGGTTGTTTTTTTTTTTTTTTTTTGAGAGCCTTCCTTTTGGTTGTTGACGACGAAGAATCTTCAAAGTCGAACACCCGTGCTCTGAATGCATCCAGGTTGACCAACAGATAAAGCTGGTCAAGCAGCTTTCAGAGACCGAGTAGAATACCTGTGGACGCAGGAAATGAGTTATTTATTATCCTTCACTAATCGAACAAAGAGCACCGCTAGTACTGCTTTACGCTGCTTTAATGGACGATGAATGCCATATTACGTGAATTAGGCCCCCTAACACCTTTCTGTAAGGAAGTTCAGAAAACGTTTCATATGCATGCCATTATCCCTTCTTCAGGGACCAACTTATATCGAGGGCGATGCGCTTGCCCTGGTTTGTCTGTGCATTTTTCGTACTTACAAGAAGGCTGCTTTCTCTTCTTTATGTCAACTGGCAATGGCATCCTCCAATCCGCTCAGCACCAAAATTCACGCGTCTGTTACACACGAAACAATGGAAAATTCCAGGAAAGAAAAAAGACACTGATATGTGCCTACATATAATATGTCAGACACGTACCTCGCAAACCAGCCAAACCACCGAAAACAACAGGACAGGAATCTTCACCAGTCGAGTCCAAGCTATCATCCATTACCAAATAGATATGTCATATGTGTGAGAAGGGAAGACTTCCGTCTCCAGTTGCGGATCACA
>CM020178.1:27209664-27256559 GCA_009805545.1 Oryza longistaminata | reverse complement strand
CGGAGCCAATGATATCAAACAAGAGAAGTTGTCAAAAGAAAAACAAAACAATGGCAAAGTTTCTCTATCTGATCATCCTTTCATTCTTCCCCTCTCTTTTGGTGTTCTGCACTTCTGCTTCACCCCGGCTGACATTGCACACCGGCTCATCTTTCTCGGTGGAAGATTACAAGCATACGTTCCTCACATCACCGAATTCCACCTTCTCATGCGGCTTCTATCCAGATTGGGACAAACGCCTTCACCTTCTCCATCTGGCTCACCAACACGGCGGGCAAAACAGTCGTCTGGTCTGCGAATCGCCAGTCACCAGTGAATGGACATGGATCGAATGTGTTGCTGCATGATGATGGCTACCTGGTCCTGACCGATGTCAATGGTTCCACGGTCTGGACGAGCACCATGAGTGCAGGCGAGGGGTCGATGGCTGCGCTGCTGGAGAGTGGAAACCTTGTGGTCAGAGATTCAAGCGGCACAATCTTGTGGGAAAGCTTCACTTCACCAACGGATACCTTGCTACCTACACAGCAATTGACCAAAGACACGAGGTTAGTATCTGGATACCATAGCCTTTACTTCGACAACGACAATAGCCTTCGTCTTGTATACAACGGACCTGAGTTCTCAAGCATCTACTGGCCAAATGATGATTACACCATGTTCCGGGATGGCATCAAAGTCAAGAACAACTCCAGGCTTGCAGTCCTCGATGACAAAGGCGGTTTCTTCTCAAGTGATGCTCTTACAGTACAGGCTTCTGATTTTGGTCTCGGGATCAAGAGAAGACTGACTCTTGACTATGATGGCAACCTCCGTATATACAGCCTTGACGCATCAGATGGAAGTTGGACAGTCACATGGCAAGCCATAGTGGAGATGCATTATGTGCACGGCATGTGTGGAAAGAATGGGATTTGTGAGTACTTACCAGAACTTCGTTGTTCGTGTCCTCCTGGATTCGAGATGGTTGATCCACAGAATTGGAGCAAGGGTTGTAGACCGACATTTAGCTATAATTGTGGGAAAGAGAGGTACAAGTTCATTGAGATTCCCCAAACTGATTTCTATGACTTTGATCTTGGCTTTAACCAGTCCATCTCATTTGAAGAGTGCCAAAATATCTGCTTGAGCACGTGCTCTTGCATTGCTTTCTCTTACCGGCTAACTGGAACTGGTGTTTGTTACCCTAAAGGCCTCCTGTTCAATGGTTACAAGTCTCCTGCATTCCCAGGAACTTTATATCTTAAAGTGCCCTACAGCACAAATTTACAGGCCTCATCAACACAATCAGCTCTCACATGCTCCCCTGGCAGTCAGGAGATTGCAACACCTTCAGATCACCCAAGATGGCTATATTTCTATATATTCCCTGGAGTATTCGGAGCCTTGGAACTAGTTTTCATTCTAACAGCTTGGTGGTTTCTTTCCATAAGGAATGACATTCAGAATTCAGCAGAGGGAGGTTACATGATGATAAGAAATCAATTCAGGGGGTTTACTTACCAAGAGCTGAAGGAAGCAACAGGAAAATTCAGGGAAGAGCTTGGAAGAGGTAGTTCTGGAATCGTATACAGAGGAGTACTCAAAGATAAGAGGGTCATTGCAGTGAAGAAGCTCATCGATGTCACACGAGGCGAAGTTGAATTCCAGGCAGAAATGAGTGTTATCGGTAAGATAAACCACATGAATTTGGTCAGGATATGGGGCTTCTGCTCAGAAGGAAAACATAAGCTACTGGTTTATGAATATGTGGAGAATGAGTCACTGGACAGGTATCTGTTCAATACCATGGGTACTGAAAGATTGCTCGTGTGGAAAGATCGTTTCAATATTGCCTTGGGAGCAGCAAGGGCACTGGCTTATCTCCACCATGACTGTCTTGAGTGGGTTTTCCATTGTGATGTGAAGCCTGAGAACATACTCTTGACCCGAGATTTCGAAGCCAAGATAGCAGACTTCGGACTATCAAAATTGTATAAGAGAGAGGGCTCCAGCTTCAACTTCTCACAAATGCGAGGAACAATGGGCTACATGGCTCCGGAGTGGGCAACTAATTTGCCAATCAATGCAAAGGTAGATGTCTACAGCTATGGAGTGGTGCTTCTGGAAATTGTGGCTGGACAGAGAATTTCAAGTCATACAACCAGGGAAGGGAAAGTTACCAAGTTAAAGCAATTTATCGAGAATGTAAAGGAAGCTCTTGCTACTGGGGATACTAAGTGCATAGTGGATGGTAGGCTACATGGGCAATTTAATTCTGAGCAGGCAATGGTTATGTTGATAGTTGCTGTATCATGTCTTGAAGAAGAAAGAAGCAAGAGGCCGACCATGCATGAAGTTGTCAAAAGTCTTCTGGATTGTGAAGAGTAAATTGGTCATTTTTGCTAATCAATGAACCTGAAAGCAGTAGGGATGAAAAGCAGTAAGAGAAGGAGTAAGCTTGGCATTGATAGCAATGTTTTGCAAACATATGTACTTTCTGACCCATCAAGGAAAAGGATAAGGCATTACTTGTAGTCCTGTGTCATTTAGCCAATAACCATATTTTGTCCTTTTCCTGTGAAAATCAAGATAATGCAGTGTTTAGTTATTGACTTATTTTAAGATTTATCAGGAATTTTATGTAATCTTTAAAAAAAAATGTATTTTGTTTTTTTCTTTTGTTCTTGAGACATACAATTGTAGGTAAATCTCTGAAGTTCTTTAAAGACAGATAAGCCGAAATAAAAGGGGTATCTAGTCCCTGAAGCACTAACATAGTTATTTTCAATTAATCAGTTCCATGAAGGATTTAGCTGGCTATTATTGTAAAACAATGAGATACAAAATTTCCATCCAAAATTCACAACTTTGTAGCTTGTTCTATTAGCAATAGATTATAAATTTATGTGAACTATCTTTGTCAATAATTCAATTTGATCAACAGCACAAATGTAATTTGGCAAACCAAACTGTTCTTTGAGGAAATGTCTTATGTTGTACTGAGTTTTTCTCTAATCTTTAACACAAATATGCGTACAATGAACAAAAAGGTAGATGTATGCAAGTATGTAACTCATGTTAACTTCCCACCGCATGAACCATCTAGATCAACAACATCTTGTACAAATATATGTAGTTCATGTCAGTTTCGAGTCTTCGACTAACCATAGGCTGATAATGTTACCCGCTGAGTAACCAAATGCAGCAACGAGGCAGAGCAAAATCACGCATCAGACTATCAGAGCATTGCATAACAACGAAGAGAAGAGGGAGGCGTCACCTAGACGGTGCCTGCTGCGACCACGATGGACGGGGTGGGGGGGGTGGGGGGTCCAAACTTCTCGTCCCCTGCGCCCAAGCCTCTCCGCCTCTTCCATCACCGGCACGGTGTGGGGGATTCCGTATCGCCTACCAACACCTCCACCACTTGCCTCGCCGGCATGTTGCGGAGGTTGGCAGGATCGGGTTCAACGCGGGGGCCTCTCGTAGGCGTACCCGTCCGTATCTCGCTCTCGCCGCCGCTCGGAAGCGGTCGCCGGCGTCATTATCGGTCTCTCTTTTTTTTTTTTTTGACACCGTCATTACCGGTCTCCTAACAATTGCACAGAACAACAACATGCCCGCACGTGCGTATATATATATCAGATCGAACGGTTAAAAGACAACGGGCCTGTTCATTCATTTCGATACCATTTTCAACCATACCATTTTTTACCAAAGTTATCAAAAAAAAAATGGCTACGTTTAGTTTGTTGCCAACTTTTGTTAATACATAAAAAATCCTAGCAAAATTTTGGTAAACCAGATATCCCACGTCCTTTAACTAATCAAAACCGGTCACAGAAGGTCCCTCGGCGGTTTAATCCCGGTTTGATCCTACGTGGCTGCTGAGTCAGCATGGGGACCCCTTAGGCCCCACATGTCAGGGTAATCCACGTCATCCCCTCCCTTTTTCTCCTCTTCTCTCTTTCTGGGCGAGGCAAAGCGGTGGGTGCAGAGGGCCAGAGGCTAGCAACGCGAGGCGGGAAAGAGGAGGGCGGCCGCGGCGCGACGGTGGCCGGTGCCCGACGGCGCCGCGGCTGTAGCGGTAGGGAAACACGGCGACGCGGCGGCCCAACGGTGATGTCATCGACTGCGTGCCGACGCACCTGCAGCCATCCGGTTCGGGATGAAGCAGCCACGCGCCGCCGACATCGTCCGCCCCGACTCCACCAACGATGGCTGCAACTCCTGCCGCGCATGCCGAGGCGGCCTCTGTGCTGGCGCTCCTCCTGCGCGCGTTTCGGCTGCCTTGGCGAGCGGCGCACCTTGGCCTCAGCCTCTGCTTCGCGGCGGCCGCGCCGTAGGCCGTGGACGTGCCGCGGCTGGTGCTCCACTTCGACAGCGCTGGGTCATGGAGTAGCAGAGCTCGAGCACGGGGCGGTGCTACAGAGCTCGGGGATTACGTCGTAGTTGAACCCGAACCCGAGATCCACACACCCCTTCAGCTCCTCTAGGTCGTCGTCGACTCGTCGGTCAAGCTCGGCGCGTGCCGCCGCCGCCGTCACCCCGCTCCTCGCCGTACACGCGCCGCCGCCGAAAGACGACGACGCCGCAGGGCTCCTCCTTGGCGACCACCACCGGCTTCGTCCCCGTGGTCACGCCGCCTCCCGCTGTACACCGCACCACACGTCTTCGGCCTCGACCTCGGCCGCCGCTTCCGCTCCGCTCGTGGCCTGCTACCGTCGTCGCCCGCTACTCCGCCCGCCCTTCCGCGTTCCAACACGGCGAGCCATGCCGGCGGCGAGAGGACATGCGCGCGGCGTGCAAATCCGGCAGCTGAGCGGCGGATCCATTCGGCAGCGGCGGAGGAGGAGAGAGACCGGGAGATTGCCGCCGCACGCTGCTCCTCTCCCGCGAGCCGCGCGCGCCCTCCTCTTCCACAGGCCGTCGCGCGCCGCTGCCTCCTCGTCGGTGAAGACTCGGAGGAAATAGAGGTATGAGAGGGAGAGGTGGACGCCGCCCGCTGCACACCGCCGCCTTGCCGCTCCTGCTCGCCCGCCGCCATCCTCGCCGCGGTCGTTTCCCCATCCGCCATGCCGCGCCGCTTCCCCATCCGCCCACCCCACTGCGCGTCGCCGCCCCTTCGCTGGCCGTTGCCTGTCTCCTCCCCGTGCCTCCGATGCCGCCCAACTCCAAGGCTTCCCCCACCGGCCGTGCGAGGAGCTCGGCCGGGCTGCTGCCGCCGTCGGCCGCCGTCGTGGCGCCGCCCTCCTCTCCGCCTCACCCCGCCAACCGGCCTACAGGCACAGAGAGAGAGAGAGAGGAGTAACTGAGGAAGAGAAAGGGGGAGAGTGACTTAGCCTGACATGTGGGGCCCACGTGGGTCCCATGCTGACTCAGCCGCCACGTAGGATAAAACCGGGGTCAAAACCACCTAAGGTTCTATTGTGACCGGTTTTGATTAATTAAGGGATGCCGGATATCTGGTTTGCGGTTTGGGGACAATTTTGTAACTCGATGACAAGTTGAGGGACCTTCGTGTACTTTTTCCAAACTTAATAAGGTTTATTTTGGCTATAATATGAACAGTCTCAACAAATGTGGATTGCTACCATTGGTTGTGAGTCAGTTATCGGGCAGCCTGACTCATGAGTCATGATGGGCCCAGCCCACCTATTGGGGTGATCGAAAGAACTCTTCTCTCTTTGAGTAGCCACGGCACCGCGCGCGCCGGCCGCTTCTCGCCGTGTCTGTCCTCCGTGAGATAGCATCAATGGTGTGACCTTTCGTCTGCCCTCCTGATGATGTCAAGTACTTGTTGGTCCTGTAGCTGTTTGGCATGGTTTGATTTGATGATTTGAGGTGTGTTTGGTTGACTGTCATGTATGATGGGATATGGGCCATCCATATTTAGTTTGGATATGGCGATCCAATTTTTTGTTTGTTTTGTGATGGATAGTGGTGATCCAAGTTTCTTATTTGGTTGGAGGGATATAGTATGGATGGGAAAAGCCAAAGTTTAGTGGGGCCCATTTGTCATATATAACTTTTTTATCAAAATATAATTCATCCGAGATCTTGTTTAAAAGATTTAAATATAACAAGTATAATGGTGTAATCAAATCATAAATTAAGATAAACGGTTTAGGAATAAATAAAATCATATTTGGAGTTGCTTAAACAGGAAATCAACTAAACGCACAAACTAATAGAAGTAGGACACATCACCCAACCAACAAACTGGGATGGCTTCATCCAGCAAATCATCCGGATGCACACTCATCAACAACATATTTGATGGAATATTCCCTATTCCGGGAGCCGCTCCATTTGACTCTGCCTCCAACAACACACAAAAAATCGAGCGGCCATCTCCATCCAGACTCATCTACCTAACCAAACTCACCATGCATCAGCGGAACGGCAGGAACTCTGCCTACAATATTCAAAGAGTATGCAAAGCTATCAGCTATGGCACGTTTAGAACCAACAAAAAACAACTAGGACACCTGATTATCGTGAGTAAAGGAAAGCTTGTCCAGGTTTGCCGCCAATCGTCTTTCTCCAAACTTTGTTTCGTGAGTCGGCGGAAAGTCCAAAGTCGAAATCCCGCGTCCATGTGAATGCATGCATCTAGATAACAGGCATACCAGGTCATAGAGATTCCATATTTCCGTAGACCAACTCATGTATCGAGGATAAATGAAGTGGCTGCCCGGTGTTGGTTTTTTTATCCTTGAATTCTGAAACAAGGGAAACTTCTTAAGAATCTCACACATCGCAGTTCAGTTCCTATAGAAGTCCTATGTTCTGTTTAGTTCACACTAAACTTTCTCTCAACTTCTAACTTTCCATCACATCACATCTAAAATTTTCCTACACACATAAATTCTTAACTTTTTTTTTCCAAACTATCAACTTTCCCCAAACTTCTTCTCAATTTCAGGAACTAAACACCGCCCTAGTAAAAGCACAATTCTTGCATCCTATTTTCCGAATGGTATTGCAATAAGCCAGTTTTTCTTCTGTAAGTCAACACAATCCACTAATTCTGAACTACCATACTTTGACTAGCTTCGGTAGTCATCAGCGACCAAAAGAAAGGAGAGAACCCAAGCTTTCCCTTTTTCAAAATAAAACTTTACGCAGGGTCTCAGAAAGACATTGTCACTAGTATTTTTTACTTAAAACTCATTCCACACCACAGTCCACACAATCAAAACAAGGACCCTATGATTAACAAGAAAGGAACAAGAGAACACTACAAAGTGATCAGTAAGAAACAATGCAGAAACTTTTGGCGTCATTTACCAGTTTTCAGAAGCGTAAATGTTTGTGGGGGAAGACTGAATGAGCCTAACGCTCTTCTAGTGCTATATAAATACAGAAGAAATGCACCATTCCATTCTTCCATGATTCCATCGAAGTCACAAGCCAATCACGTATCTTACACACTTCCGCACCTGATCTTCTTCCATCGAAGTCACAAGCCAATGAACTATTAGTAACTGGAAGACTGAGGAATTTTGTTCTGAACAACATTCCTATGTTGCCCACTCATACGGTGCCGGAGGTGGTTATCTTTAATACCGATTTCAAGGCCAAGATTCTAGCTTGCCATTGGGCCACGTGGCAGCCTCAAAATTTAGCTACACACCTCAGAAATCCTTCCACGTGTCCATCTGTATAGTTCTATACCTTTCTCCAGCTTATTGGCACACATGAGCCACTTGAACTTTGAGATAAATCTTATAGGGAAAAAGTGTCAAGTAGAAAAATTACAGATTCTAGATGCTTCCAACTATCTAGCTGTTTGCAACATCTAGGCTCCAAGAGGCATTAAACTGTTTCATTGAAGATAAATCATAACTGTTTTGGGGTAAAAAAACATAATCCAGTAAAAAAGAAGGTGCAGATGACCGGCTATTACAAATACAAGTGAGGCGACGGAGAGAAAAGCGGCATCGAGGAAGACAGCATAAATATATGGTAGTGACTGAAATTTTTTTACTAGGAGTCGGAACGGATATATACTAGCAACTTCCAATGAAACATACTACCTCCGACTCCGACTTTTAATAAATGATACCGTTGACTTTTTATCCAACGTTTAACCATTCGTCTTATTTAAAAATTTATGTAATTATAATTTATTTTGTTGTGAGTTGTTTTATCACTCAAAGTATTTTAAGCAATATTTATATCTTATACATTTGCATAAATTTTTTGAATAAACAAATGGTCAAACATGTGTTTAAAAGTTAGTGACACCATCTATTAAAAAAGCGGAGGGAGTATATACGGATTTAGTCCTCTTTGGATTTTTGTACTATAATTTCTTCTTTCGAAATCTGTATGAAAGCCTGACATGTGGGGCCCACGTGGGTTCCATGCTGACTCAGCCGCCACGTAGGATAAAACCGGGGTCAAAACCACCTAAGGTTTTATTGTGACCGGTTTTGATTAATTAAGGGATGCCGGATATCTGGTTTGCGGTTTGGGGACAATTTTGTAACTCGATGACAAGTTGAGGGACCTTCGGTGTACTTTTTCCAAACTTAATAAGGTTTATTTTGGCTATAATATAAACAGTCTCAACAAATGTGGATTGCTACCATTGGTTGTGATTCAGTTATCGGGCAGCCTGACTCATGAGTCATGATGGGCCCAGCCCACCTATTGGGGGTGATCGGAAAAACGCTTCTCTCTTTCGAGTAGCCACGGCCACCGCCCCGCCGGCAGCTTCTCGCCGTGTCTGTTCCTCCGTGAGATAGCATCAATGGTGGTGACCTTTTCGTCTCCCTCCTGATGATGTCAAGTACTTTGTTGGTCCTCAGCTGTTTGGCATGGTTGATTTGATGATTTGAGGTGTGTTTGGTTGACTGTCATGTATGAATGGGATATGGCCATCCATATTTAGTTGGATATGGCGATCCAATTTTTGTTTGTTTTGTATGAATATGGTGATCCAATTTCTTATTTGGTTGGAGGGATATAGTATGGATGGAAAAAGCCAAAAGTTAGTGGGGCCCATTTGTCATATATACTTTTTTTTATCAAAATATAATCATCCGAGATCTTGTTTTAAAGATTTAAATATAACAAATATAATGGTGTAATCAAATCATAAATTAGATAAACGGTTTAGGATAAAAAAATCATTTGGAGGTTGCTTAACAGGAAATCAAACTAACCACAACTAATCAGAATAGGACACATCACCCAATCCAAAACTGGATGGCTTCATCCAGCCAAATCATCCGGATGCACTCATCTAACATATTGAGGGAATATTTTCTATTCCGGACCGCTCCATTTACCTTGCCCTCTAATCAAACACCACAAAAAATCGAGCGGCCATCTCCCATCCAGACTCATCTACCTAACCAAACTCACCATGCATCAGCGGAACGGCAGGAACTCTGCCTACAATATTCAAAGAGTATGCAAAGCTATCAGCTATGGCACGTTTAGAACCAACAAAAAACAACTAGGACACCTGATTATCGTGAGTAAAGGAAAGCTTGTCCAGGTTTGCCGCCAATCGTCTTTCTCCAAACTTTGTTTCGTGAGTCGGCGGAAAGTCCAAAGTCGAAATCCCGCGTCCATGTGAATGCATGCATCTAGATAACAGGCATACCAGGTCATAGAGATTCCATATTTCCGTAGACCAACTCATGTATCGAGGATAAATGAAGTGGCTGCCCGGTGTTGGTTTTTTTGTCCTTGAATTCTGAAACAAGGGAAACTTCTTAAGAATCTCACACATCACAGTTCAGTTCCTATAGAAGTCCAATGTTCTGTTTAGTTCACACTAAACTTTCTCTCAACTTCCAACTTTCCATCACATCACATCTAAAATTTTCCTACACGCATAAACTCTTAATTTTTTTTTCCAAACTATCAACTTTCCCCAAACTTTTTCTCAATTTCAGGAACTAAACACCGCCCTAGTAAAAGCACAATTCTTGCATCCTATTTTCCGAATGGTATTGCAATAAGCCAGTTTTTCTTCTGTAAGTCAACACAATCCACTAATTCTGAACTACCATACTTTGACTAGCTTCGGTAGTCATCAGCGACCAAAAGAAAGGAGAGAACCCAAGCTTTCCCTTTTTCAAAATAAAACTTTACGCAGGGTCTCAGAAAGACATTGTCACTAGTATTTTTTACTTAAAACTCATTCCACACCACAGTCCACACAATCAAAACAAGGACCCTATGATTAACAAGAAAGGAACAAGAGAACACTACAAAGTGATCAGTAAGAAACAATGCAGAAACTTTTGGCGTCATTTACCAGTTTTCAGAAGCGTAAATGTTTGTGGGGGAAGACTGAATGAGCCTAACGCTCTTCTAGTGCTATATAAATACAGAAGAAATGCACCATTCCATTCTTCCATGATTCCATCGAAGTCACAAGCCAATCACGTATCTTACACACTTCCGCACCTGATCTTCTTCCATCGAAGTCACAAGCCAATGAACTATTAGTAACTGGAAGACTGAGGAATTTTGTTCTGAACAACATTCCTATGTTGCCCACTCATACGGTGCCGGAGGTGGTTATCTTTAATACCGATTTCAAGGCCAAGATTCTAGCTTGCCATTGGGCCACGTGGCAGCCTCAAAATTTAGCTACACACCTCAGAAATCCTTCCACGTGTCCATCTGTATAGTTCTATACCTTTCTCCAGCTTATTGGCACACATGAGCCACTTGAACTTTGAGATAAATCTTATAGGGAAAAAGTGTCAAGTAGAAAAATTACAGATTCTAGATGCTTCCAACTATCTAGCTGTTTGCAACATCTAGGCTCCAAGAGGCATTAAACTGTTTCATTGAAGATAAATCATAACTGTTTTGGGGTAAAAAAACATAATCCAGTAAAAAAGAAGGTGCAGATGACCGGCTATTACAAATACAAGTGAGGCGACGGAGAGAAAAGCGGCATCGAGGAAGACAGCATAAATATATGGTCTTCTTCCATCTCTGAAGCCAATCATATATCTCATACACTTATGCACCTGATGTAATGGAAACAATTCCCTGCCTCATCCTCTTTTCGTCACTACAGATTCTGGCATTCTCTTCTGCATCACCAGAGCATACACTGGGTACCGGCTCATTCTTATCGGTAGAAGAATATGAGAAACCATTTCTCATCTCACCCAGCAATACTTTCTCCTTTGGTTTCTACGAAACAGGTGACAACGCCTTCTCCCTCTCCATCTGGTTCACCAATACAGTCGAAAAAACCGTTGTTTGGGCAGCAAACTCAGAATCACCAGTGAATGGTCATGGCTCCAAGCTATCCTTTACTCAGGAGGGTAGCTTAGTCCTCAGCGATGAGAAGGGCTTCGTTGTGTGGGATAGCAAGACAATGCTAGGACAGGATTCTCGAGTTGCTCTACTTGATACAGGCAATCTTGTCATCACTGATTCCAAGGGTAGTGTTGTGTGGCAAAGCTTTGATTCACCCACTGATACCTTGCTACCTTTGCAGCTCCTTACCAAGGACAAAAGGTTGGTGTCTGGTTACTATAGCCTCTACTATGGCACTGATAATGTCCTCCGGCTCATATATAATGGACCAGAGATTTCAAGTCCCTATTGGCCAAACCCATCTGAGTCAATTTTTTTATTCTGGACGAACTAACTACAACAGCTCCAGAATTGGAGTCCTCGACAATACTGGTCATTTCACGTCAAGTGATGGCCTAAACATCATTGCTTCTGACTCAGGTCTTGGAATAAACAGAAGGCTCACAATTGATCAAGATGGCAATCTCAGGTTGTATAGCTTAAATAAAGTGGAAAAAAGCTGGATAGTCACATGGGAGGCCATGCCGCAGCACTGTGACGTTCATGGACTATGTGGGAGAAATAGCATATGTGAGTATTCTCCTGGTCCTCGGTGTTCCTGTCTTCCAGGTTATGAGATGGCTGATCTAGAGAATTGGAGCAAAGGTTGTCAGCCAATGTTCACAAACAACTACGGCCAAGCCATAGGGCAAGTCATATTTGTCGAGATGCGTCATGTTGAATTTTATGGATATGATACGGGATTTAATATATCCGTTTCACTGGAAGATTGTGAGGAATTTTGTTCTCAACAACGTTCCTGTGTTGCCTATTCATACCATGCCGGAAGTGGTTATTGCTATACTAAAGGTATGCTCTACAACGGCCGGAAGACTCAATCCATTACTGGAAGCACATATTTCAAGCTACCCAAAACTTGCAATATCTCAGAGGTGAAACAACATGGCTTGACATGCAGACATTCACATTCTACATATGAAATGCATCGACAACACGGAAAGTGGTTGTATTTCTATACATGTGCTGCAATATTTGGAGGGCTAGAGTTGTTCTTCACAACAACAGCTTGTTTATTTCTTCGAAGCAAACAGAATATTCCAAAGTCAGTGATGGATGGTTATGAATTGATGACTGAGCACTTCAGGAAATTCTCATACAGAGAATTGAAGGAGGCTACAGGAAATTTTAAGGAAGAGCTTGGAAGAGGTGGTTCTGGAGTTGTTTATAGAGGCGTACTTGACAGAAAGAAAGTTGTGACAGTGAAAAGATTAACAAATGCAACAGAAGCTGAAGAGGAGTTTCAATCAGAAATAAGTGTGATTGGCAGGATAAATCATGTTAATTTGGTAAGGACTTGGGGCTATTGCTCAGAAGGCAAACATAAACTATTGGTTTATGATTATGTGGAGAATGAGTCACTGGACAAGCATCTCTTTGAGAGCATAGATGCAAAAAAATTACTTCGATGGAACCAGAGGTTCACCATCGCATTGGGAACAGCAAGGGGCTTGGCATACCTCCACCATGAGTGCCTTGAGTGGGTTGTTCATTGTGATGTGAAGCCAGAAAACATACTCTTGACCCAGGACTTTGAAGTTAAAATAGCAGACTTTGGCCTAGCGAAGCTATCCAAAAGGGATTGCTCTTGTTTGCAATTATCCCATATGAGAGGAACAGTATGATACATGGCTCCTGAATGGGCGTTGAATTTGCCCATTAACGCAAAGGTTGATGTTTTTAGCTATGGAATTGTGCTTCTTGAAATTGTGATGGGAGCTAGGATTTCTAGTCAGACAACAACAGAAGGGGAGAAACTGGATTTGACACAAATTGTGGAAGCACTAAAGCAAGTTGTAGCTTGTGGAGATGTTACACACATAGTGGATGCTAAGCTGCATGGACAATTTAACCATCTCCAGGCCATGGAAATGGTGAAGATTTCCTTATCATGCATAGGAGAAAGGACAAAGAGGCCAACAATGGATGAAATTACCAAAGCTCTGATGGCATGTGGTGATGAAGACAAGTATGCTGACTGCACAGAATAGTATGTAACACATAAATGCAAACCAGTCTCATCGAATTAATCAAATGTTACTTCAAAAGTATAAAGGCGAAGCAAAAGGACCATTCAAGAGTCAGGGACGTAAAAAGTAGCACAAGCCAACTTACAACTTGTTCATGCCAATGAATGCTATTACTACCTCTGTTTCAGGTATAAGACTTTTTAGCATTGCCCACATTCATATAGATATTAATGAATCTAGGCACACATATATATCTAGATTCATTAACATATATATGAATGTGGGCAATGCTAGAAAGTCTTATAATATGAAATGGAGAAAGTAGTATTTACGAATGATGTATGTTTGTAGATTAAGAATTCTCTTTAATTATCTTTTTCCAGTTAGTTCCCAAGTTCTATATAATTCACAGCCTGATGGTTCCTCTTTCTGTTACCACACCACTTGTTTTCAGAAAAAAAAAAGATTCATTTACTATCTTTGTTTCATATTATAAGACTTTTTAGCATTAACCACATTCATATATATATGTTAATGAATCTAAACATATATGTGTGCATAGATTCATTAACATCTATATGAATGTGGGCAATGCTAGAAAGTCTTATAACCTGAAACGGAAGTAAGTTATAGCAAATCAGTTCTTCATGTTACCAGAATTCCTTGTTCTCAGCTATATGAAAGTGATTGGGACAGGGAGATTTGCTCAAATGTAGAACAAAGGTAATGGTACAGAGAAAAGGATAATTAACTAAAAAGAGCTTCCCTACACGTTCCTGTGGCTTTTCAATGAACTATTAATAACCTATACTCCTATAGATTCAAGATTACTGCATTTTATCTAAAAGTTCTCGTCCCGATCTCTTAGAGCAGGGTAAATTTGTTATTTCAATTTCTAGTAACCAAAGCTGCTAATGCTGCCCTCTCAGTAACCAAATGCAGCAATGATCCAGAGCAAAACCACGCGTCGGTCAGAGCATTGCATAACAGCGAAGAGAAAGAGGGAGGCGTCACCTCGACGAACAAGAGCCAGCGCCGTCAACCTGGCCGGCGAGACGGTGGCCGGCTGGGACCGCGAAGGGGGTCCAAACTGCTCATCCCCCATTCCCCCTGCGCCCAAGCCTCGCCGGATGGCCAGCCCCCTCTCCGCCTCTTCCGTCGCCGGTACAGCGTGGGGGTCCCGTCTCGCCTGCCAAGCCCTCCACCACCACCTGCCTCGTCGGCATGTCGCGGAGGTAGGCAGGGGCGGGGATTCACGCGGAGGCCTCTCGTAGCGTAGTTGGCTAGCGGCAGCAGCAGGCCGCTTCTCGTTCGCGCGCCGCCGCTCGGCGGAGGTCGCCACCGTCATTATCGGGCGGAGCCGATAATTCGAGGGGTTTTATGGGAATAACAACATCCCGCACCTACGTTTCTAAATCAAAGCTACCAATATCAGATCGGACAGTTCAAAGTTAGCAAGCCTTGAACCGCTACCATTGGTTGCGGAACAAAAAAAATTGGTGGAGCCGGGCCGCCGGGGGTGCAGGCGTGCAGCGCGCCTCCTCCGTACTCCCTCCGTCTAAAAAAAACTTAATTCTTAGGTTTTTTATCGAACGTTTTACCGTCCATCTCATGGACGACATCGCCAAGGCTCTCACGGCGTTCGATGACGAGGACGAACACCCCGCATACCGGTCATGATCATCACCAGGCTAACCGTTAGCATAGTTCAGCTTAGAGCAGCAGCTAGCTGTGAGTTTAATTCAGCACTTGAATTTCAAATTTAAGGATTATGAAATTCCGAAAAATTGTAGTTAAGACTTCAAATCGAGTATACTGAGTAGAAGTACTAGTCACTTAGTCAGTATTGAGCTCCTCCCCAAATATTAAGCAATCAGTTGACTGAAAAAAAAAGAAAAAAAAAAGAAAAGCACTCCCAGAATTCTTTGAAACAAAGGTCCCATCGGTTGCTTACGGCTGATTATAAACCATTACGGCTTATTAGTGATAAAAAAGATTTGTGAGTAAAACTTTTATATATGTGTCCTTAGCGACTTAAAAGCTAAAGCTGAAAAGGAAATCTTTGAAAAAAACATCAAAATCAAATACTCACTCCGTTTCACAATGTAAGTCATTCTAGCATTTTCCACATTCATATTAATGTTAATGAATCTAGACATATGAATGTGAAAAATGCTAGAATGACTTACATTGTGAAACGGAGGAAATATTAAAATTCAAATTTTAGCATTGGCTTATAACTTTACATGCCATAGGGCAAACGATGAGGCCCAAACATCATCATATACCTTAGCAGAACTGAATTACAAATAGTGTTTTTATTCCTTCAAATTTCAGAACGGTATGGCATCCCAGCGCGCTCACGCTGCCGATCGCGCCCGTCGTGCCTCTCTCCATCTCTCATGCGCTTCCTCGGTGCACGCTAAGCCAATTTTGTTATATATTTGTTGATTAGTTTCTCCTAAAGATTTAATAAATGAAATTATAGTAAAATCGTAATGTAATTACATTGTAATTTGCACATAACTGTAATGTAATGTTACCTACACGCAACTTTCATATAATTTTAAACCGTTAGATTTGTTTCAAGATTCATGTAAGTGAGGAAGGAAAAAAAATCACGGCACACGCATATGTGAGAGGACACACCCTCAGTCCCCACAACCTCCATTTCATAGAAATAACATGTTTTGGACAAATTTTTTTAAAGTTAAATACAAGTTACATTTACATTGTAATTACATAAAAATTACAATCTAATTATATTGTGATTGTACTATAATTACACAACAAATGTACAGGCAATCCCCGTTGAGCTAGCTGGCCTGATAGACTGGAGGGTGGGGAGCGTGATGCTGGGTGCTGAGGATTCAATTGGACCGATAATGAGAGGAGATATATCCTAATGGGCTGCACACTGATTGGATCAGCCCAATAGATGCATATCTTTCATGATCGTTTATATTAGAAATAAGTTCACTTTGACTCCCTTAAAGTGACCCGAATCTAATCCGTAACCCTGAACCGCAAAACCAGAAATCTTGACCCCTAAACTATTAAAACTGATGCAATTTTGACTCCCCGGGTGGTTTTGGAGGGCGGTTTCGCTGACATGGCGGTGTTGACTTAATTTCCGTCCGACGTGGTGTTAACGTGGCGCTTATATGGCATTAGAATTAAAAAAAATATGCGGGCCCATTTGTCATTCACGCAAAAAAAAATTGTGGGACCCACAAAATGTAGGGCCCACATGTCATCCTCTTTCTCCTGCCCTTCTTCCTCCTCCTCTCTCCCTCGCAGTCTCACTCTGACAGGTTGGAGCGTCCGTTGCAGCGCTGGGCGGTGAAGGCAGCCGTGACTCGGTGTTGGTGCTCGACGGCGAGGGGAACATTGATGCCAGAAGCCGCGCCATTCCTGCTGCGCGTGCCAGCGGGATGATGACGGGGGAAGCGGCACTGAGGAGAGAGCGGGCGACGAGCTTCATGGTCTGGGTGAGAGGGGAGGAGGAAGGAGAGCCGAAGCAGGGGGCGGCATCCTCCCTCGCCCGTTCGCTCCCCTCATCTCGGTCGATGGGAGAGGAGTAGAGCAGATGGGCGACGTTGGCAGAGAGGTCAAACACCGACGCCACATCGCCTTGGGAGGCAGCAGGTGCACAGCCTACCCACGTCACCCGGTGGTCCATCATAGCTAGCCCCGCGCCCTAGAGCTCTCCCGTCCGAGCTCCGTACCGCTGGCGCCTCTCTCTCTCTCACCACCCCCTCTATCTCTTCCCCGATCCTCAATCCTGCCCCATCCCAATCAAAAATGGCGGCATCCGGTGGCTCACATCTAGCGGGCAGCGTTGCCGGCGGCTCACAGGAGGGGAGGAGCTAACTGGAGGAGGACGATAAGGCGGCGGCGTACGTAGTAGGTGGGCTCGTCGTGGGTCGGTGGAGGCGAAGGTGCCGGCCTCGCGCGCGTGAGGCTGGCCAACAGGTAGGTCCCATGTCGCCTCTGCCCTCTCGCCCGCCGCCGCCACTCGAGCTGCCGCCCTGCGCCGCCGTCATTGGCCCTGCTCCCGAAGGGAGAGAGAGAGAGATAAGGGGGGGGGAGGAGGAGGAGGAATAAGGGATAGATTGACATGTGGGCCCCACATGTCAGTGGGCCCCTTTTATTTTTCTTGTGTGAATGACGAAGGGGTCCTACGTGTATATGTCTTCAATTCTAATGCCCCTATGCGCCATGTCAACGGCAGACCAGGTCAACGCTGCCACGTGGACCGCTGCGTCAGCGAAAGCGCTCTCCAAACCATCGAGGGAGTCAAATTGCAACCGGTTTTACTAGTTTAGGGGTTAAGATATCTGGTTTTGCGGTTCAGGATCACAGATTAGAATTCAGGTCACTTTTAAGAGAATCAAAGTGAACTTATTCCTTCATATATATTATATTATTAAAACAGCTTTGAAAGGAGGCACTACGTTCGTTGTGGGGGCTAAAAATTCCCACATTAATCGGAGAAAAAGAAAAAAAAGAAAAAGTAGAGTCCAAGTAGAAGTACAATATAAAAATAGCTGAAATTCGGAATTAAAAATAAGCCATATTGGAAGAAGTTTTCATATAAGAACCAATACGAAATAATCAAAATTCGAATAAAAATAAAATAAATTCAAAATTAGAAAGAAAAGGGGAGTCCAAGTAGAAATTCGATTTAAAAATAGCAGATATTCGGAATTAAAAATAAGGAATATTGAAATAAGTTTCCATATAAGAACACAATACGAGATTAATCAGAATTCGAAATAAAATAAAATAAAATCCAAAATTAGAAAAAGGAAATGAGAGTCCAAGTAGGAATACAATTCAAAAATAGCTGAAATTTAGAATTAAAAAATAAGGAATATTAAAAAAGAGTCCATATAAGAACCAATACGAGATTAATTAAAATTTCGGAATAAAAATAAATAAATCCGAAATTAGCAAAAGAAAAATAAAATAAGAGTTCAAGTAGGAATACAATTTAAAATTAGCTGAAATTCGGAATTAAAAATAAGCAATATTGAAAGAAAAATCCATATAGAACCCAATACGAGATTAATTAAAATTTAGAATAACAATAAATAATATCCAAAATTAGAAAAAATAAAAGAGAGTTCAAGTAGGAATACAATTTTGAAAAAACTGAAATTGAAAATAAAAAAATAAGAATATTAAGAACACAATACGATATTAATTAAAATTTGAAAAAATAAATTCTGAAATTAGAAAAAGAAAAATAAGATTTCAATTAGGAATACAATTTATAAATAACTAAAATTTGTGATAAAAATAAAGACTATTGAAAGAAAAAACCATCTAAAACACATGACGGGATAAATTAAGTACCTAGACTATAAAGGAGTAGAGTGGTGGCGGTTGATACGACATATAAAAACTATTAATAAAACACAAAAATAGAATCCTAATGACGATTAAAAGGAGGGACGATAAGCAGGCCGTGAAGCAGACGAGCAAGGCGGTTGCCGGGACTTCTAGAAAGTAAAAAAAAATAAACCCATTGATAATCATATTCGATTTTTAAAATCTCAATGACAATAAAAGGAGAAGCATCGGACGGGGTGTATAGGAGTATAGTTGCAGAGCCGCCGACGGTTGGAGGACTTCTAGAAAATAAAAAATGAATTCCAACGATAGCTATGTTCGATTTTTAGAATCCACATGACCATAAAATAGTAGACGGGGGACGGGCCGTAGAGGAGCATAGTGGCATCGTTTGACGAGACTTCTAAAAATTATAAAAAATGAAACCCAACAAGACAATAAACTCTAAAAACTACAAGATCCAATTTTTAAAGGTTCAAGATTTCTAAAAAGTAAAAAAAAATAATGATTATCATGTTCGATTTTAAAATCTCAATGACAATAAAGAAATGAGGCAGCACGTGAGCCGTAGAGAAGTACAATGGCAAAGTCGCTGATGGTTTGGCGGGACTTTTAAAAAGTAAAAATGAAACCAAACGATAATTATGTTCGATTTTTAAAATCTCAATGACAATAAAGAAAAGAGACAATGGACAGGCCATAGAGGAGTATAATGGCAACGTTTGACGGGACGTCTAGAAATTATAAAAACAAAACCCAACGTAACAATAAACTCTAAAACTATAGAATCCAATTTTAAAAGGTTCTAAGGAGAATGATTAGAAATAGTGGTAGATCGAGCAAGCAAATAAAGAAAAAATGACATAATGGATAGCAACTGGTGTAACTTTTAAAAAACTATATAATTAAAAACACGATGATGATAAGATTTGGTCTTTCAAAGTCTTAAGACAATGAGATAGCTATTTAAAATAATTTTAATTAAAATCATACTAAAAATATATGATTTTATTTGGGTGCTAGCCGCGCAATTGCGCGGGCCACCCAGCTAGTTAGGAGAAGTCCATAGTAGGTCCCTTAAATATGGGTCAACTTACTACGTAGCACCTGCCACGTCCACCGTCCGCCACGGAGGGTCCATGTCATTATTTGTTCCATGCGGCGGCATGGCATCAACTGGTTCATGACAATTTGGATCGTCACAAATGTTATGACGATGCCTATTCATCATGAACATATGTATCGGACGACTCAGTTTTTTTTTGTCACAATAGGTACGGAGATTCCACAGTTCTACAACGATGTTTTTTTATCACAAGATCGTTACAGAACATGATTTGTGAAGGAATCCCGCCGGTTCTTGACAAAAGTGCCACGTCAGGAAAGACCATAACTATTAATAGTGAATGGCCAGATTCTATTGATATAATGGAACATATGAGTAAGAGGAGGAGGGGGGGGGGGGGGTATGTGTATACCTAGTCGTATCTTCTATTTATTGCTGAGGATATCGACGAGATGGTGGTTAGATCGATGTCTGGAAGTTGAACTCCTCATGCTCTTCGCAGATATTATTAGGGCTCGATTAGGGTTTTTTTTTTTCAGTTGCTTATTTTTTGTTTCGTTGTTCCCCTTTCTCCTCTTAATTTTAGCCCTCTCTTGGAGTCGTGTACTACCCATAGGACTTCTTGTATTCTAGGAGAGCTTGCATAGAGATATTCTTGGTAGTCTCTAATTTATCCTAGTCGAGTTCGAGTATGTCTTCTACAGCATTTTCGAAGTAGTTCTTTATTCCTTCCGTGATTGGAATGTGATTTCTAAGGGAAACCATCCCATAAATATGTAGGTATTCTATACGGTATTATTTCTAATGCTATAGGTGTATGTCATGCTTTATACACCGACATCGGTATTTATATTAGATGTTTGAAAACCAAACATGTTCAAACTTTTGACATTTTGACCAATAATTTTGTGGTTGATTGATATAGTTGGGTTACCATCAAAAATTTATAAAATTGTGATGCCCCGTAAGTAATTGGAGGGAAAAAAAGAAAGAGATAGAGGGGAGAGGGAAAAAAAAAGCAAAGCTAGCAACCTATTAACTTAAGGAGCAAACAGTAGCGGCAGCAAAAAAGCAGCCCAGTACTATGTTGTAAGTGTAACATCGTGAGTAACCGTAGTAAAATTTAGTCCCACTCATCCAGACATGAGAGATTGCCTTGCTTATAAGGATTAATGCCCGGTGACAATTAACTTCAGTTTGAATTGTCTGTGTGAAGCGAGAATGAAAACGTAAGAGAGTTAAAAGCGTAGGTATGATTCAACTAGATGAGTTGGATCCAAAAACCAATTTCAGGTCCTAGGCATTACAAAAATCTAATAAGCTCATGATATTATGATACCATTTCTAATGCATATTACACATGCTAATCAAAGCTTATGATATTATGATACCATTTTTATTGCATACCTACACATGCTGTGTAGAACCAAGCATTTGATGTATTGATGATCAAAGTTCTTTTTTTTTATAAATTCTATCATAGACGTCAAATATTTAGGGTGTGTTTAGTTCACGCTAAAATTGAAAGTTTGGTTGAAATTGGAACGATGTAACGAAAAGTTGGAAGTTTGTGTGTGTAGGAAATTTTTGATGTGATAGAAAAGTTAGAAGTTTGAAGAAAAAGTTTGGAACTAAATGGGTGTGTTTAGTTCACGCCAAAATTAGAAGTTTCGTTGAAATTAGAACGATGTGACGGAAAAGTTGGAAGTTTGTGTATGTAGGAAAGTTTTGATCTAATGGAAATGTTAGAAGTTTGAAGAAAATTTTGGAACTAAACTCGGAGTCGGCCTTACAAACAGATGGAATATATTCAATCGAGAAAATAGAAATTAGGTTGTTCTGTTCATTCTCGTCCAAGAATCGACGCCTCCGCCCGTTGTTATGCTCATCGTCTTCCAAAACTTCACATCTCCAACTTGTCACGCTAGCTGTTGAAAAAGACCTCTATTGTGGCGATTGGTGATGCTTCTGCTTCTCTTCTATCTCTTTGGCTGGATTGTAGAGAGAGAGAGAGAGAGAGAGAGAGAGAGAGAGAGAGAGGAAGGCATCTATTTGGTTTTGTTGAGGCATTTTATCTGAAAAAAACATTTACATGAATTTTTAATTTTTATTTTTGCAGGGATACATGAATTTTTAATTTGGGATGTATACTTATGAGGAGGGTTAGAGTCTCATACATGGATAAGTCTAAATTTGGCGTTATATTAAATAGTATAGGGTAGAATTGGCTCAAAGTTTTGCAAATCCGAACCTAAAATGCAACTCAATACAAAGACTTACTTGCATGCTAGTAATTATAAGAGCAAGTTTATTAGTATAGTCAATTGCTAGCTCTAAAATCATTTACTCCCTCCGTTTCACAATGTAAGTCATTCTAGCATTTTCCACATTCATATTGATGTTAATTAATCTAGACAGAAGTTATTTTAGCATTTCCCACATTCATATTGATGTTAATTAATCTATACATATCTATTTAGATTAATTAACATCAATATAAATGTGGGAAATGTTAGAATGACTTACATTGTGAAACGGAGGAAGTACAACCAATCTAATAGTCTACTCCATGTACAATAGTTTCATATATATAAATATACACTATACTATTAGTACTTGGTGCATCTCTCATACACACACAATATCTTATAGCTTGTGTTAAAGTTGGCTACAAATATATAACCCTTTTTTTTCTCCCTCCTCTCCTCCACATATGTCTGTAGCTAGCTTATAACCTGCTATTGTACTTGCTCTAACTATATATAGTCCCAACCCACCACATAAGAGCAAGTTTAATAGTATAGTCAAGCACTAGCTCCAAATAATCTATAGTCAATTTAATAGCCAATTCATACAATAGTTATATACTTCCTCCGTTCCAAAATATAAGGCACAACCACCCTTAATTCAAAGACCAAGAAACAATTATTATCACCTCCTAATTTGTACCACCCTAACCCTATCTAGATAAGTAATCCCCCACTAACTCCTTAAGCTTAACATGCAAAGATGACACATCATCGTCCACTAACAAGATGCCACATCATCATCCACTAATTAACAAAATGCCACATCATCATCCACTAATTAACAAGATGCCACATTTAAACATCACATTCCACTAACAATCATCACATTTAAACATCATGCAAACATGCTATATCTTTATAGTTTTTATAATTTAAGAGCTTTTCAAATACAAACATGATAAATTATCATCCAACATAATTCACATAATATTTCAATGTATATCTTTATTATGTTTTATGATATCCTATATACTTATATAGTTCATCCTCACTTAGTGCTTAAATGATTAATCTATGGTCTAAATTATCTTTCTCCTTTTTTCCTCTAATTATGTCATATCACATCAATTGTTTTTAGCCTTTAAATGATTAATCTACGGTCCAAACTATCTCCCTACTTTTCTTCTTCCATAAAGTCATACCACCTTACTTTTTACGTTTGAATCATCACTCTACATACTATTTAAATTTAAATTATCATAAACCACATTAATTTACTTAATCTAATGTTATCTAGCTATCTTACACATTATTTTTTTTATTGTTATCATACTAAATTCCCGCAGCAATGCGCGAGGTTTCACCTAGTAAATAAAATACATGCACCCAATAGAATTAGAGATCTTGAGGGTGGGGGATTTAAAAAAAATCATAATTTAATAGAGAAGAAGTACTAATTAATTGCATGTATGCGTGCACGCCTTATATTATGGAACATTTGAAAAAAGTAGTTGTGTCTTATATTATGGAACGGAGGGAGTACTACACTATTAATACCTGGTGTCATACACACACTGTGTCTTGTAGTCCGTGCTACAGTTGGCTACAAATCTGTAGCCCACTACTTTTCTCTCTTTTTTTTATCTTCTTAAAAATATGTTTGTAGCTAGTTTATAGTTTGTTATTGTATCTGCTCTAAGCTAGTGTCTACGGAATTTATTAGGATGCCACCTAATAAAAATTTGATGTGACATGGTAATTTAAGAAGGGAGAGAAGGAAAAAGAGAAAATGATGTGGCAAGCACCAAACCGGATCGCCGTGTGCATCAAGGCCCTGGAAAGTAGCAAAATCAGCGTTGGGGTTGATTAATTGTTTCTTCCCCAACACCCCCCCACCACATTTTCCCCCCCACATTTTTTATAAATATCCCGATCCTCTGCGTCGGCCTCCCTTTGCCATAGCTGATCTTTAGGATTTTTGCCGTAGCTGATCCTTGCACACGCATGAAGGTATTTAATTTATTTTCTCGGTAGGCATTACCATGGACAATATGCATTAGAGAAGATTACGTCTAAATGGATATTTGTTGCCCTCTCTCTTCTCTAGACACTACCTATAGATATTCTGGATTAGGACTGCCCTAAAACAAATTAGTAGTGAGGAGAAATTACATACTGTAGTGCACCTTAGTAATACTCTTGATTGTATTTTCTAGGCTCCAAATAAATACGTATGTCTTAACTCGGTTGACCATAAGATGAAACAAAAATTTTGTGGGCCAAATTTTGAACGATATAAATGATTTTTTTTGTGGAACCAAGTGGACCAAGACTTAACTCTGTTCACGCCTTCACGGGACTGCTAATTTGGAGTTTTGGACTAAGAAATATCCAGAACATGGACTGCGGTTGCCCTCGGACAGAAGAGACATCAACAGTTCAATTCATTAGAAAGTGATCCATTTTTCTCCTAACATCAGAAAGGCGATTCAACGCACCCCGGAAGTTCAGTCGACGTATGCACGCGGGCATATGCCGGCACAGCTTGTGGAAAATTGCACACGAGCTAGAGAACAACCCTCGACCGACATCATGCGCATTTTGTGCATCTATTATATACTAAAAGTCCATTAAACTTTCTACAAACGCTCTCACGCCGCCACGTGGTAATCCTTAAAACGCTCTCAAGGTGCCATGTGGCATTAGTAAAAATCCATCCCTCAATTTTTACGTAAGTGGCGGGTCCAATATTTCTAGCCATCCAACTTAATTGAGATTAAAACAAACGCGGCCGCACGGGAGCGAGGCTTCCCTAGGGCATCGCCATGGTCATCTTGCTCCTGCTCCTGCTCGTCAGCTCGTATACGTACGTCCTTGCCTCCTTCGACTCCACCTTTCAGGATATGTGGAAGTGCTGATGGTTAATTCTCTTTTGGCTTTTGAATTTTGTTATTTACACGCCTATGCATGGTCTCTTCATATATACACAGATTGATTTGCGTGCCGGTTAGTAATACATACGCTCCATCTCTAACCTCTGCTTCCCTCCGATGCCAGGCTGCAGGGGCAGTTCAACCCTCGGCAGGCCATGGAAATGGTGAGGATTTCTCTGGCGTGTATGGAGGACAGGAACAGCAGGCCGACCATGGACGACATCGCCAAGGCTCTCACGGCGTTCGATGACGAGGACGAACACCCCGCTTACCGGTCATGATCATCACCAGGCTAACCGTTAGCATAGTTCAGCTTAGAGCAGCAGCTAGCTGTGAGTTTAATTCAGCACTTGAATTTCAAATTTAAGGATTATGAAATTCCGAAAAATTGTACTCAGTAGAAGTACTAGTCAGTATTGAGCTCGTCCCCAAATATTAAGCAATCAGTTGACTGAAAAAAAAAAAAGAAAAATGGAAAAGCACTCCCAGAATTCTTTGAAACAAAGGTCCCATCGGTTGCTTACGGCTGATTATAAACCATTATGACTTATTAGTGATAAAAAAGATTTGTGAGTAAAACTTTTATATATGTGTCCATACTTAAAACTAAAGCTGAAAAGGGAAATCTTTAAAAAAACATCAAAATCAAATATTAAAATTTAAATTTTAGCATTGTCTTATAACTTTATATGCCATAAGGCAAACGATGAGGCCCAAACATCATCATATACCTTAGCAGAACTGAATTACAAATAGTGTTTTTATTCCTTCAAATTTCAGAATGGTATGGCATCCCAGCGCGCTCACGCTGCCGATCGCGCCCGTCGTGCCTATCTCCATCTCTCATGCGCTTCCTCGGTGCACGCTAAGCCAATTTTGTTATATATTTGTTGATAAATTTTCTCCTAAAAATTTAACAAATAAAATTATAGTACTATCGTAATGTAATTATATTGTAACTTGCATATAACCGTAATGTAATGTAACCTATATGCAACTTTCATATAATTTTAAACTGTTAGATTTGTTTCAAGATTCATGTAAGTGAGGAAGGAAAAAAAAAATCACAGCACACGTATATGTGAGAGGATTCAAGTCCCCACAACCTCCATTTCATAGAAATAACATATTTTGGAGAAATTTTTTTAAAGTTAAATACAAGTTACATTTACATTGTAATTACATAAAAATTACAATCTACTCCATCCGTTTCATAATATAAGGGATTTTGACTTTTTCTTACACTGTTTGACTACTCGTCTTATTCAAAATATTTGTGCAAATAAAAACAATGAAAAGTTATGCTTAAAGTATTTTGGATAATAAAGTAAGTCACAAATAAAATAAATAATAATTCTACAATTTTTTGAATAAGACGAATGGTCAAACAGTACAAGAAAAAAATTCAAAATCCCTTATATTATAAGACGAAGGGAGTAATTATATTGTGATTGTAATATAATTACACAACAAATGTACAGGCAATCCCCGTTGAGCTAGCTGGCCTGATAGACTGGAGCGTGGGGAGCGTGGGGCTGGGTGCTGAGGATTCAATTGGACCGATAAATGAGAGGAGATATATCCTAATGGGCTGCACACTGATTGGATCAGCCCAATAGATGCATATCTTTCATGATCGTTTATATTAGTAATAAGTTCACTTTGACTCCCTTAAAGTGACCCAAATCTAATCAGTAACCCTGAGCAAAAACCAAAAATCTTGACCCCTAAATTGTTAAAACTGGTGCAATTTCGACTCCCCGGGTGATTTTGGAGGGTGGTTTCACTGACATGGCGGTGTTGACTTAGTCTCCGTCCGACGTGGTGTTGACGTGGCGCTTATATGGCATTAGAATTAAAAAAATATGCGGGACCCATTTGTCATTCAGGAAAAGAACACAGCCATACAGTAATCCCAAGAATTTTCTATATAATTCACAATTAGTAGACTAAGCCACCGCATAAACATTAATAACCTTGTAAAACATATTTTACATGTTTTTTAGTTACATAGTATCATATCCATGGAGCATTCCTAAGCCACCATGTGACGCTCCAATAAATTATGAGAGATTCCTACGAATTTTATGAAAAAAAATATCTAGCCATAAATTTTTATTTAATGTGATAAACCCATTATTTTCAACCAAGCTTAAAGAAGAAAAACCCATGTCCCAAACCCCACCCCGGCCTATACATGGACGCACACATGCTTACTCCCATCGTCTGCACCCTCTCCTGATATTCACTCGCTCTCTCTAAATCATGTTCCCTATCCCATTTTGTTGCTATACCTTAGAAAGCAAATTTTGGGACAAAAGATTAAGAGAACTCTAAAAACAAAAATATACTTTTTGAGAATATTTTTCCTTAGATTCTTGGAGACACCCCCTTAAGGGTGATCTCCTTCATTTGTTGTTTAGATTGAACGGCAGAGATAAAGATGTAATTTTAAAGTGGATTAGGTTGTTTTAATATTTTTTGTTTCTTTTTATTATTAATATTTTTTTAACGCGGGGGCCTCCCCTGCTGTGATCTTTTTTTAAAAAAGAACAAAAATATGCAACTAACTTTTCAGGTTGTTTGAACTGTTAATTTATTTATAAATGAATAAATAGTTCATGATCCATATTACCAATGGGAGAATATATATGACTCCTAAAGAAAATTCACTAGATTGAACCAATTGGAGAAAATATCTCAAATTCATTAAAAATACTTCATATTTTTACTTAAATTCGAACAAACATTGCCTATTCTATTGCCATTACCATCCTTAAGTTTTTATATACTAATAATGTAATTCAATCTATCATGTACCGTATACCATAGAATTAGGTGTTTATTAATATATTATTGCATATATACAAGCCGCACTAAGGTTGTGTTCTTTTCGAGGCGTTAGGAACCCCTCCCATCCGTACGGAAAACGTAGCGATAGATTAACACGTGATTAACTAAGTATTAGCTATAAAAAAAACTTGAAAAATAAATTAATATGATTTTTAAAGCAACTTTCCCCTATAAACTTTTTGTAAAACGTGTACCGTTTAGCAGTTTGAAAAACATGCACATGGAAAATGAGGGAGATGAGTTGGGAACCCATGGGAAAGAACAGAGCCTAAGGCATCAAGTAGTTGGTTTAGAAGTTATATTTGTTACTATAAAATTTAAATTTTAGCACTTATGTTGAATACGTATTTAAATAAACTCTATAGATCACATATAATATGAAAACAAGATATGTGGATATCTTTTCCTTATTCATTCATATATATGTAAGAATGTAACAAATTGTGTGAGCATGAACCAATTAGAAGGAGGGGCAGCTTGATGGTACAAATAAAACTCATTTATTAGTAATAATAATTTTCTAGGATTTGTTAAAAAATAGATCACCGAAACATTCAACTTACAAGGAAAACACCTTATTTTTAATTTACACTTGGTTTGTTAGACATTTGTTTTAAACAAATTAAGTCGACCTTCTTTCAAGATATATTCTATCATTATAAGTTTCCTAAAAAATACAAATCCGCGTGAATACCCTCGCGATACGTACATGCCCGCGCAGATGCGCGGGCTACTTTCCTGGTTATAATATAAAGCGGTAAATTGAACAATACCATGAGTTACGACACCATCGTATATGTATGAGCCCTCCGAACATTATAGAATGGAATAAATACTAGAATCCTATAACACCAAGCATATAAACACTACCCTTACCGTTTCATTGGTTGCTAATATTCTCTAATAAACCTTTTAAACTTGTTATCAGAAAATAAAAATAAATTTAGAGGTAAAACTTTTATATATGATTTTAATGACTTAAAAGTCAATACTGAGAAATAAACTACGTTGAAAATATCTTAAAATCAATTTTAAAGTTTGTTTTAGATTATTAGAGCAACCAGTGGCTCTTAATCCTCATTTATGAGAAACGAGAATGGCTGTAGAGAGCACGGCTAGCATTCCAAGTCGCATGGGGGACGACGGGAAGTTGGTCATGGGACCCCTGCCGGCTTAGGCCCCAGGCCGTCACACAGCCCGCCTAGATTCAGAGCCAACCCTTGTACTCCAGTTTATATAAATAAATCCGTTAGTTGTAACTCCGTGTAATTTGTAGCAAATACACAGTACCAGGGTAGAATTGCCTTGTCGTGCAAATCCGGCCCAAAATGCAGCTTGGGTCTAGCTCTACATTCCCTTTCGCGATTTCAGACGTACGTGCCAAGTGTCCAAGTGGACGATCGAAAACCCTGCATATGTTCAAGCGACTCTTAAAGTTTGGACTAAGATAAGAAATTCCCTAGACCACGACCACATATATACTCTCTTTAATTGCTGGCACTCTCGGACAAATGAGACACTATCAATAGTTTAATAATTCAGCAAGTGGTTCGTTTTTTTTCTCTCATAACATCAGAAACGGGTATTCAACGCATCCGAGAATTACAGTCTATGTGCCGGCCCTGCCGATTGCGCCAAATTGTTCACGAGCGAGAAACTCGATCGAGACCTCATGCGCATTTTGTGCATAATTAATCCGAACTAAACGCGTCACACTTAATTAATTAGCTTTGTTTTTTTTTCCTAATTTGCTAGTTGAGTAGTTGACCCCCCTCAAAAAAACAACTAAACAAATTTCTAGCAGTTGGCATTGGCCAACGCCTTCATCCAAGCTTTGTGCCATTTTTTAAAGAGCTTATCATACATATGTCATCCAAGTTTGATATAGATGATGCTTGTTGAAACTCAATTTGTGTAACAATTATACACAAACGAATAATTAAATATTAGAAAGCTCAAAAGTCCATGTGCTGCCAATGTTCGGATGGTGGTTTCGGATTGGGCGACATACCACGTCGGTAGGGTTGCAGAGGGTTCCAAGCGAAAGCTTAGCCTAATGTTTTATTGGGTCAACTATGCTTTTTGGGCGTGGTAATCATCCTAAGGACGCTGTTGGGATACCCCTCCTCCAACAGTAAGGAGCTCTGAGTGAAAACCTGTCTAGTTCTTTGGACGGATGACAACGGCGTCTTTCGGCGTCGCAATCTTCGTGAGGGCGTCGTTTTTTAGAGTCTCCGCTCCGTGGTGGTGTTGTAAGCCCGGTGGTGACCAGTCTCGCATAGCGACGGTCGGCTCGGTGCTCCGCTTCCCTCTCTGTAGCATGTGTCTGTGCGGTTGACATATGGTTCGGGGAGTGTGCTCTAGTTCATATTCTTTCTCGACAGTCAGTTGTCGATGAAAATTTTTTTTGCAACATTTTCTTCCTCTATCTTAATAACATTTGGATAACCTTCTTTGGTCATCCCGGTAAAAAAAAAAGGAAAAGCTCAAAAGTAAATTAAAAAACTTTTATAAGGAATGCCAATGAAAAAAAAAGGGACATTGCTCCAACTTGCAATGTCTTTTCTAAATTACTGTTTAGTCGATGACTCGATGTAATACATTGTATTCGCATTGTTATTTTTATTTTATCACCCTGCTTAGAGTTTCGCCCGGAGCCATGAAATTTTCTGGGATGGCCTTGATATAATTATCCTCTTCCGCAGACCATGTAAGAGGAAAACAGAACCTTCGCGGACGAACAGTTTGATCTCTTTTTTTATTACTCGACATAAATTCCCTGTATGAACAGCAATTTATTTTGCATGGCATTGGTGATCGTACTGTCTGTGCGAGTAGTTAAAAAAAAAAGTGATCGTACTGTCACGACGAGTCGACGAACGAAGACCAGCAACAACCGAGATCAGAATTGAAGCTAGCAAATGCACGCGTCCACACAAAACCTTGCGAAAAACGATCCACGACCCTCACAAGAAATCTTGACCTCAGATCACTAATTAACTAACACAGGGAGTACGAAAACAAACATAAAACGTAGAGAGGTGCTTACTCCTAATCATCATCAAACGAAGCATCGTTTCCTGTGGCACACGCCTCACGGCGTATGTCCAAGTCATCAATAATTAGACTTTTCAACACATGACTGCATTGGCTGCTTGATATCGCCTTATATGCGCTCATAATTTCTTTGCCCTATGTAGTACAAGTGTACAACCAATTGCCAAACTGCTATAGTTGAAACGATGGCTGGATTGGTCATCGGCTACCTGGCCGTGCAGCTCTCGCTGATGTCTCTGCTGCTCTGCCCGTCCTCGTCGACGGCGCAGCACACGCTGGGCAGTGAGTATCACGCGATACGTGGTTGAAATCGTCTGATACCTGACAGGTTTCACATGATAACTCGCGAGTATCACGCGATACGTGGTAGAAATCGCATGATACCTGATAAGTATCACATGATACTTGCAAGTATCACCTGAAACGTGTGTAGAGTCGTCTGATACCTGATAGATATTACACCTGATACCTACTCGGGATCATCCTGTTGTGTAGAATCGTCTAATACCTGATAGGTATCACACCTGATATCTACTTAGGATCATCCCGTTCAAAAACGAGATTCCGTTATATAGCAGCCTCCTTTTTTTATTACTCGGGATAAATTCCCAGTATGGACAGCAATTTATTTTGCATGGCATTGGTGATCGTACTGTCTGTGCGAGTCGTTAAAAAAAAAAAGTGATCGTACTGTCACGACGAGTCGACGAACGAAGACCAGCAACAACCGATATCAGAATTGAAGCTAGCAAATGCACGCGTCCACACAAAACCTGCGAAAAACGATCCACGACCCTTACAAGAAATCTTGACCTCAGCTCACTAATTAACGAACACAGGGAGTACGAAAACAAACATAAAACGTAGAGAGGTGCTTACTCCTAATCATCATCAAACGAAGCATCGTTTCCCCTTTTTTTTTAAGAATTACACAGTACAACGCAGTCACTCACAACGCACACGCACTCACCCCTATGAATACACGCACGCAAATCCTACCCCTATGAGTATCTTCGAAGACTGGACCGACAAATCCTGGAGAGATTGACGAAGTCACCACAGGTGCCTCGCTGTCGACGGGTACGTCGCCTACCACTGAAAGCACAACGCCGAGAAATCCTGAAAAATTCGCTCCTATAGAGAGTCGAACCCAGGACCTCAGGTGCTACTGAGACTCTTGTAACCACTAGGCTACGTGCCCTTTCGCAAGCATCGTTTCCTGTGGCACACGGCGTGTGTCCAAGTCATCAATAATTAGACTTTTCAACACATGACTGCATTGGCTGCTTGATATCGCCTTATATGCGCTCATAATTTCTTTGCCCTATGCAGTACAAGTGTACAACCAATTGCCAAACTGCTATAGTACGTTGAAACGATGGCTGGATTGGTCATCGGCTACCTGGCCGTGCAGCTCTCGCTGATGTCTCTGCTGCTCTGCCCGTCCTCGTCGACGGCGCAGCACACGCTGGGCAGATCGTCCATGTCGGTGGAAGAGCACGCGCGGCCGTTCCTGGTGTCGACGGACGGCAGCTTCTCCTGCGGCTTCCTCGAGGCCGGCGACAACGCCTTCACCTTCTCCGTCTGGTTCACCGCGGACCCGAACAGGACAGCCGTCTGGTCGGCCAACCGCGACGCCCCCGTGAACGGCAGGGGCTCCAGGGTCTCGTTCAGCCGCGACGGCGAGCTGGCCCTGTCCGACACCAACGGGACCACGGTGTGGTCGAGCAAAACGACGGCTGGCACCGGGAACAGAAGGGGCCTGATCGTCTCCCTCCGCGACACAGGGAACCTCGTCGTCGGGGACCCGTCGACCGGCCTCGCCGTGTGGCAGAGCTTCGAGTGGCCGACGGACACGCTGCTCCCGTCGCAGCGGTTCACCAAGCAGACCAAGCTCGTCGCCGGCTACTTCAGCCTCTACTTCGACAACGACAACGTGCTGCGCATGCTCTACGACGGCCCGGAGATCGCCAGCATCTACTGGCCGCTGCCGGGGTTGACCGTGTTCGAAAACGGCCGGACGAACTACAACAGCACGAGGATCGCCATCCTCGACGACGCCGGCGTGTTCCTGTCCTCCGACCAGACGAAAGCCGAGGCCACCGATCTGGGCCTCGGCATCAAGAGGCGGATAACCATCGAACAGGACGGCAACCTGAGAATGTACAGCCTGAACGCGTCCACCGGAGGCTGGGCGGTGACATGGTCGGCGCTCAAGCAGCCATGCCAAGCTCACGGGCTGTGCGGCAAAAACGGCCTCTGCGAGTACCTGCCGAGTCTCCGGTGCTCGTGCCTACCTGGGTACGAGATGGTCGACCGCCGGGACTGGAGGAGAGGCTGCAAGCCGACGTTCCCAGTCGGCAACTGCAGCCAGGGATCGGCACCGTCGCCGTCGCCGGCGCAGTTCAAGTTCATCGAGGTGGCCCAGACTGATTTTTTCGGCTTCGACCTGGGGTACACCGAGTCCATCACGTTCAAGCAGTGCAGGGACCAGTGCATGAACAACTGCCAGTGCACCGCCTTCTCGTACAGGCTCGACGGCCGGGGAAGATGCTACCCGAAAGGCACGCTGTTCAACGGCTTCACGTCGGCGAATTTCCCCGGGAGCATCTACCTCAAGGTGCCCCTCGACTTCAACGCCTCGTCGCCGCGGGTCTCCGCGCAGCGCGCCGCCGGCCTCGCCTGCGGTGCCAACGTCACCGTCGTGACCGTGTCCGCTGACGTGTACGGGATGGCGCCAGGAAGCAACGGGCAGTGGACCTACTTCTTCGTCTTCGCCGGCGTGCTCGGAGTCCTGGACATCCTCTTCATCGCGACGGGCTGGTGGTTCCTGTCCAGCAAGCAGAGCATCCCCAGCTCGCTGCAGGCAGGGTACAAGATGGTGATGACGAGCCAGTTCAGGCGGTTCACGTACCGGGAGCTCAAGGGCGCGACGGCCAACTTCAAGGAGGAGCTCGGCCGCGGCGGCTCCGGCGCGGTGTACCGCGGCGTGCTCGACGGCGGTAAGGTGGTGGCGGTGAAGAGGCTGGCGGTCGACGTGACGATGCAGGGGGACGAGGAGTTCTGGTCGGAGATGACGGTGCTCGGGCGGATCAACCACATCAATCTTGTCAGGATCTGGGGATTCTGCTCCGAGCGCAAGCACAAGCTGCTGGTGTACGAGTACGTGGAGAACCAGTCGCTGGACCGGCACCTGTTCGACGCGTCCGACGGCAGCGGCGGCAAGGCGACGACGCTGGCGTGGAGCGATCGGTACAAGATCGCGCTGGGCACGGCGAGGGGCCTCGCCTACCTCCACCACGAGTGCCTCGAGTGGGTCATCCACTGCGACGTGAAGCCGGAGAACATCCTCCTGACGCGAGAGTTTGAAGCCAAGATCGCCGACTTCGGGCTGGCGAAGCTGTCCAAGCGGGACGGCGGCGCCGGCGTGGAGCTCACCCACATGAGAGGGACGTCGGGGTACATGGCGCCGGAGTGGGCGCTGAACCTGCCGATCAATGCTAAGGTGGACGTGTACAGCTTCGGCATTGTGCTACTGGAGATGGTGGTAGGAAGCAGGGTCGCGGACCAGAGGACGGAGGCCGGCGAGCCGCTGCAGCTGCCGCAGATCACGCAGGCGCTGAGGCATGTGGTGGACAGCGGCGATGTGATGTCCCTAGTGGATGCCAGGCTGCAGGGGCAGTTCAACCCTCGGCAGGCCATGGAAATGGTGAGGATTTCTCTGGCGTGTATGGAGGAGAGGAGCAGCAGGCCGACCATGGACGACATCGCCAAGTCTCTCACCGCGTTCGACGACGAGGACGAACACCCTGCCTACCACTCTTGAGTACTCATGACCACCAGGGCAGATGGCACGCTGGATTAACTATATAAATACATCCGTACTTAGTTCAGAGTTCAGACTTCAGAGTTTCTTTTTAAGCCCCTCAGAGCATACTAATGTTGTATGAAGTTTTTGAAAAGAAAAACTTCATTTTATCTCTCAACTCAAATAAAATATAGAACTGCGCCAAATCTTTTTAATGCTAGACAAATTAGTTCTCTTAGTACAATGCTACAATCCAATATATGTTATTTTCTTGAAACAGGAATCCAATATATGGTTTTGGTTAAATTGCCACACTTTGCCTCTCTTTGCCTAGGGCTGAAACTCCACCCTTCTCAAATATAAGGGACATAAGCATTTAAAATTTATTTCAAAATATAAAATATTTGTGTACAATTTGTCCCATCAATCATCTTACCATTCAAATTTTCTTTTCACTTTCCGAATAACATTTTCACTCACCATATAATGGGGGTATTATAGTCTTTATCTTTATTATTAATTTATACAAGAAAACCTATAATTCCTTGTACGTATTTAGGAACGGAGGGAATATCTATCTTTCCCTCGTTGGTAGAGCCAAGGAAGTCAAGTCATAGCTACAATGGCCGACCATTGAGCTAAATATTGTGGTGTCTACGGTCATAGCATATTGGAATTTTCTCTAGGGAATTCTATTGGACATGGATCCTCTGCAGTACAACACATGCAGTAGCAGATCCAATCTCACATGTCAGTAGTAGCTATTAGAGGTGTAATACTGTAGACAATTTCCACTGAAATATATTTGTCTCGAGAGGACATTTTTTTGTTTTGTGCAAGTCGCGTAAAAAGTCATAAAAAATAAGATAGATCAATATGTGGCACAAACATACAAATCAAATTTAACCTATATAAGCCTAAACAAAAATAACAAATTTGAATGTGAATAGTATAGTTGATTATTTGCTCCATGCCTCTAAAAATACTCCCCATTGGTGCATAAGTGTAATTTTAGCTAGTCAAAGACATATTAAGTAAAGAATTAAAATATTACTATGCCCTTCATTATTATGCAAAGAAAACATGGATGGGGAGTAAACTAGAAGGATGAGATTTTATATTGGTTCAATGGCTAAAAAGGAGAAGTAAAAGATGAAGTGGTATTAGAAAGTTCAAGTGGACCACTCTAAAACTAAAATTATTTACAGACAAATCTTTTGATTAAAACTACACTTATTTAAGAACGGCAGGGGTATTTTCCGTATATTGTTTAGATCACTTATTTTGTGTTGTTTGTTCAGTTTTAAAATTTTTTAAATCATCTCTATATATAACGAAGTAGATAATTCATTAAAAAATGTAGGGCCTTGGAGCACAGGAAACATCTAGAACAATGACGGGTGGTTTTCGGTAAGGAATACGGATAATAGTTGGATAATAGCCAAACAGTACCATCATCGTGTGTAGGGAGAAAAAGAAACAAAGGAATAAAATGGCAAGGAATGACGTGCGGGATGATCTTTCTTTCCTTGTTTTTTTTTTTTTTTTTACTATTTTGCTACTATCTCTGTTTTAATATGTACTTAGTAATTTAGAATAAGATTACACGTATTTTAGAATTATGAATATGGACATATATCTATATCAAGATTTAATATATTTAAATTTATAGTTCTACGGTGGATGTAAACATACTGCATACTTCCTCCATCCAAAAAAAAACTCAACCTAGTAATCCTATCCAGATTTTCAAAAAAAACTCAACCTAGTAGTTCTATCTAGATTTATTGTACTAGATTATATCCCATCGAAGTAGTAGGTTGAGTTTTTCTGGGACGGAGTGAGTATTAACATGCAGAACGCGATCACTTCGAATTTCGTTATGAAAAAGCTAGCCAGTGCTGATAGATGATTCAAGAGGTGAATCAGACATCCTTCAAACCGCCTTGGCCCTTGAGCGACTCTGCGACTGAACCACTTCACCACTCCCCACTTCACCAGCGAACCAGCCGCGCCGAGTGCCGAACTGCCGCTGCGCTCGCCTTCACCCCGCCTCCACCACGTTGCCTCGGGCCTCTTGCCACCAGCGGAGCCATCAGATCTGCAGCTCTCTCCGTGTCCCCGGCTGCGTCCAGCGTGCTCTCCGCGCAGGTGAAGTTATTCCCCCCCCCCCCCCCCCCCCCCCCGCGCTCCTGCCCCGTGCAGACCTCTATTGTCTTGCGGAATTCTATCGAACACCCGGCGGCAACCACGAGAATGGGGAATCGGGGATGACTCGGATGATTGAGGAGATATCGCGTGACCTCCCTCTTGATGGCTCGGTTATGTTATTACTAGTCTCGTGATGGTATTAGAAAACTGACATTTTTGCCGTCAATTGGTACCCCACAGGTGATGTGCCAGCAGTAGATAGATGAGGCGATGAGCCATCCCCAGAACTGAATGCGGGCTGTGCATAGCGGAGAGCGTATCCTTTATGGCTTTGTGTATGTGTATATTTTTAAGGAAAGTAAGCTTACTGCTTACGAGATCACATGGTACTGTGGTAGTGTAAATCATGCGCCAAAGGATCAAGAGAAATGTGCACTAAATTGATATTGTGTATATCATATCCTTACTTGGGCCTTCTGAATAACTGAACGCAGCTTGCCATCAAATAAAGGTACTGGATCGTACTTCTTTCTAAATGAACCTACTTAGTTTCATGCAAGAGTTCATACAGACACCAGAATATTCAACAGATTCATTACAATTAAGAACAAGTTGATATATTATTGCCCTAGAAGAATTCATAACATGCTCGAACTGATCTTTCTCTATGGTATAATAATTCTTCTTCTGCAAATAAAATTAATGTTGTTATTGTCACCATTAGTAGGTTGTCTGATTATCGCGGTGGTTGTACTCTAGGGAGAACTTCCAGTATTTAAATCATTATTAGTGAGCTGGTTCTTTCAAGGAAAGAGTTCCTTTCTGGTCCTTACAAATTTTCCAACGATAGGTGTAGCAGTCAGCACCTTTCATCATTATCTTAATTCACTTGTTTAGGATCAAAAATGGCCATATTTATATAGTATTAACTACTCGTAGGTGAGGCACCCTCAAATCCTAATTTGCCATTTTAATCCTCTGATACTCAGTGCCTTGAGGGAATTTTTAGCAAACATTCTGCAGACTGTGCTGATTATCATTGATTTGTATTATGTTTACATAACTACCACACATGATCATGGATGACTAGGTAAGTTACAGGATGTCATACTCAAGTCAACTATTTATTCTTGGATTCTATATTCTCTTTAAGCTTTGTACATTATCTGGGCAAATCAGCTAGCAGCCTAGCATATTAAATCAACCTTACTATTCCAGGGAACAACAAATACTTAAATTCGTAAATTTATTTGTGGTCATATCGTGAGACACTACTCGTTGTCTAAAGCATGATGGAAGGGTCTTTCCTGGTTAGATCTCTAACGGGTGAAAAAATGTGAAGAAATAGTTGTTGGATGCTGTTGCTGTATTTCCCAACAGATGACTACACCAGCAACACAACTACAAATTATTCTTAGCTACGTGGAAATATATACGTGGAGAATGACACGTCAATATGAGGAGATTCTCAGGAGACTCACCAGAAGTGCAAAGTTAAGAACTTTAAACATTGGTACAGCGTTCCACTGATCCAACACACTTATTTTTCTATTGGATGTACATTTGAATAAACAAACCTGCCACTATACTGAAATGAATTTATAGAAGTATCTGACTTATTTTCTCTAACAAGAACTGTTTACTTCAAGTATTGTGCATGCTAAACTGAATAACTAGTTTTTGATCCTTCAAATCAAAACACTATTGCTTTGCAGGTCACCATGAGTAGGCTGGGTGATTGTCTTGGTCATCACATGCCAGGAAGGCTTTTGCAATTTCATCCATTGTAGGCCTGCTGTTTCTTTCTTCAAGACAAGATATAGCAACTTCCACCATTACCTTTGCTTGCTCAGAATTGAAATGCCCATTCAGTCTAGTATCAATTACATCCTTGACATCCCCAGTAGCCAGAATATGTTTCACGACCTGCACAAAATCTCTGAGCTCCACCTCCTTCCCATCCACTTTTATCCCGCTTGATATCCTGCTTCCAGTTACAATCTCAAGAAGAACAACACCATAACTGTAGACATCAACCTTTGCATTGATTGGTGAGTTCAACGCCCATTCTGGTGCCATGTAGCCCATTGTACCCCTCATATGCGTGAAGTTTAAACTGGTACTGTCTCTCTTTGAGAGTTTGGCCAGTCCAAAGTCTGCTATCTTCACTTCAAAATCTCTGGTCAGAAGTATGTTCTCTGGTTTTACATCACAATGGACAACCCACTCTAGGCACTCGTGATGGAGATAGGCCAAACCTCTAGCTGTACCCAACGCTATTTTGAACCGTTGGCTCCATGCAAGCAATCGCTCAGCACTTACATCACCAAATAGATACTTGTCCAGTGATTCATTGTCCACATACTCATACACCAGTAGTTTTTGTTGACCCTCGGAGCAAAAACCCCACATCCTAACTAAGTTCATGTGATTGATCCTTCCAATAATACTCATTTCTGCCCAGAATTCCTCCTCACCATGTGAAATATTCATTAGCCTCTTCACCGCTATCACTCTCTTATCTTCAAGTACTCCTCTGTAAACAATACCAGAGGCTCCTCTTCCAATCTCTTCCTTGAACTTTCCAGTTGCCTCCCTTAATTCTCGGTACGTGAACATCCTGAATTGGCCTGTTACCATCCTGTAGCCTGCCTCCATTGACATGGGTATGTTGTGCTTGCTGTAAAGAAACCACCAGCTTGTACCTGTGAAGATTAGCACTAGAGCTCCCAATACTGCTGCAAACACATAATAGGTTGCATAATTTTTATTTGCATCATTCATTCCATACATACTTGAAGATCCTAGTACAATCTCTTTGGTTGGGTTGCATGAGAGATCGGACTGTTTGGAAACCATATTCTTGGGTAGTTTGATGTAGTTATCACCCGGAAAATTTGTGGAGCTGTAGCCATTGAAGAGTACATATTTGATGTAACAAGTTCCAGACCCTGTCTTATATGTGACTACTGAGCAGGAGCAGATGTCCAAGCAAGTCTTTTTACATTCTTTAAGTGAGATGGATTGGTTGATGATTAGATCGAAGCCATAAAAGTCGGTTTGAGCGAGCTTGAAGAACTCATATTCTTCTATTTTGCTGCAGTTTTTGCTGAATAGTGGACGACAACCTCTGCTCCAGTTTGTTGGATCTCTCATCTCATATCCAGGGGGACAAGAACACTTGAAGCTTGGCAAGAACTCACATATACCATTCTCGCCACACAGTCCATGCACATCACACAATTTTGCTATAGCCTGCCATGAGACTTTCCAGCTCCCATCTGATGCATTCAAACTATACATTCTTAGATTCCCATCATAATCAAGCGTCAGCCTTCTGTTGATTCCAGCACCCCAATCAGCAGCCTTGATATCCAGCTTATCACTTGAGAGGAAGTGTCCTTCAGTGTCAAGGATTGCATTCCTGGAGCCATTGTAGCTAGTCCTCCCAATATCAAACACTGAGTAGTCTGGACTTGGCCAATAGATGCTAGATATTTCTGGCCCATCATACATGAGGCGTAACACATTGTCATTGTCAAAATAGAGGTTGAAATAACCAGAGACCAGTCTTGTACCTTTGGTGAGAGGCTGTAATGGAAGCAAGGTATCCGTTGGTGCCCAGAAGCTTTGCCATAACTTCGTGCCTGTGGAGTCTCTGATGACGAGATTGCCAGTGTCAAGAAGGACAGCCGTTGTGCCCTTGCCAGAGCTCGTCTTGCTGTCCCAATTTGCGGTGCCATTGACATCAGCGAGGACCAGGTTACCTTCATGGTTCAGTGTCACCTTAGAGCCATGGCCATTTACCGGGGACTTGGGGTTTGCAGACCATACGACGGTCCTATTCTTGCTGTTGGTGAACCAGATGGAGAAGGAGAAAGCATTCCCTCCAACTTCATAGAAGCCACAAGAGAAATCGGCGTTTGGTGAGGTAAGGAAGGTTTGCTTATGCTCTTCAACAAATAAGGATGAGCCGGTGCTTAGCATCAACAGGGGTGAAGCATATGAGAATGGCAGTACACTGATCAAGGGAAGAATGACTAGACAGAGTAATCTTGCCATTTTGTTTTCTTTGTGTTCAGGCCATCAGATCATGGTATGGAGGAAGGTGTTTGCTTCCATTTATGATGCTCTGCCTCATCCTTATTTGATATCCACTTGTTGCAAAGGTTCTTTCGTGGAGTCAAATTTGAATCCATGCTGCAAATTCTACATGCCTAAACCAGTAAACCGGGAATAGTTAAGTGCTCCTTCAGGACATTGTCGCATTGCATTCAGTCCTGGCGGCTTTCAGGTATATGAAAGTGATTGAATATATTACTGCTTTTAAAGCTCTCTAATTTTAGAAGGCCTGAACTTTTGTTTTTACCATCATTCTCTAATCGTGCAGCTTAAAAATTTGACATGTTTCTTGTCTTGGTCATACAATCTTCATGACAGCTTTCACATTTTTGAGAGCTGCCTCATTATTTCTCAATACCAACATTCTGTTTGGCGTGGACGATTTGGAAAGAAAGAAACAATCGGATCTTCAACCAAAAGAGCAGGACATGGGCGGAAATTGCTAGGGCCATGACGGGCGAAGCGGACCTTTGACGGTTGGCTAGAGCCGCGATACCGGCCATGGCGACCCCTATGTCGGGTGGAAGGTCGCCACATTCGTTGGGAGATTAGGCTTTTATTTTCTTCCTCCCCCCTCCTGTATCTTGTCCCCTTCGTGTTTTTGATTTTTCGGCCCGCTCTGTAAATATTTCTATTCCTTCTTAATACAAAGATGCGCCCCTCCCGTATCCCAAAAAAAAAAAACATTCTGTTTGGTGCTGCTAGCTATATGGACTCTAGAGTATATAACTATATATGGGAGTAATTTGTCTACTTGGAGCAAAGATTGGCTATGTTCATTCCATGCCATTGTTTGGGATGCTGACTTGTTGATTGCCAGTTGTAGAGGTGGACAATTGGTTTGGTAATTTGCATGATAAATGCCCTGATCGTTAGGGTGACAGTGACGCGCAAGTCATGTAGCCATGTCTGACCGGGCAGTTCGGTATTGTATTGTCATTGATCATTGTGTTGTCACTGTCTCGTGGAGTCGTGGTACCAATATCATTGCGGCGATGCTAGCCGAACTGACATGGTTTATCTTTTCTTTTTAATTGGCTATTAAAAGTAGACTGAACACTAAAGTTGTGCCCGTTATTATAGGTTCCCAAATTGATTGGTATGGCCGGCAAATTGTGATCACGCTTCCTAAAGCTGCCTTATGATTTATGCTCGCTGATTTTACGTCGATAAATCTTTGCAGGTTGTAACACTTCCGAGGGGATCTCTAAACAAACATCCAAAACATTTTCAGCTCAATGAACTAGCTGAAGCTGTTCAAAGTTCAGTAGTGAGTCGGATTCATCATGCCGGTCCAAGGGCCGACGAGGCGGCGAGTGCTCCGCGAGAGAGGTCAGGATCTGTCACGGGTGAGCCGCCGTGAGCGTGTCGCTAGTGTTTAGAGTTTTCATGTTCCTGGAAGGAACCAGCTGCTTAGTATAGAACATTCCATTTGATTTGACGTGCTGATGATTGATTTTACTACTAGCTATTGGTCCAATATGTTCATCCGTGGTCAGTGATTGATTGTGCTCCTTTGTCTTCTTGTTACTGACGATATACCACTTGTGCTTGTGCATGCCTAAACTGACCGATGCTAGAATTTAATACTGGAGCTTCACAGAGCTTCTACGCTAGGGCTGTGTTTAGTTCCACGCTAAAATTAAAAGTTTAAAGAAATTGGAACGATGTGACAAGTTTGAAGAAATTGGAACGATGTGACGGAAAAGTTGGAAGTTTGTGTGTAGAAAAGTTTGATGTGATGGAAAAGTTGAAAATTTGAAGAAAAAAGTTGGAATCTAAACAGGGCCTAGGTAAGAAACCATGGTGCACCATCATTCTATGTCACCCAGGAGGCCAGGATGCGGTTCTGATTGCTAAGGGCACGCTTGGATGTTTGGTTAATCTTTACCCCTACAAATATTTTCCACTTGTAATATTTGGGTCACCCAAAAAACCCTTCTATTACAGCTGAATTTCTTTTCCCTTCTGAACATCTGTTTTTCTTTTTTTTTTTAACGAATCGACGAGCGCCAATTTTATTTCTGAACATTTGGGTATTATGAAGCTAGCAGCAGGTGAGCAGGTTACGGTATGAACAAAACACAGAACAGAAATTTGACTACCTATTGCTCAACAAACTTTTAACATTTGTAAGAAGATTAGCCCAGGGCTAATTTTGAGAGCTAATGTTTAGTCATGAATTGGTAGGCTAAACATTAGCCTAGGGTGGTATGTTTGGATCCATGGGCTAATTCAAGACTAAAATGTGGAGAGAGAGTAGAAAGAGAGGAGAGAGATAGCTGCTTTTTTATGGTCCCCACACAAAATTAGCCCCATTAGCACCCCTTGGAGGGGCTAATGTTCTGAGAGGGGCTAATTCACATTAGCTCAAAATTAGCTAATTTGAGGCTAAAATGTGAGGGCTAAACATTAGCCCATGGAACCAAACAGGGCCCAGGACGAACCTTTCCATGTTTCAAGTTTTAGTGATGTATGTGCTGGAATTTTATTATATACCAAAGGAGACAGATCTTGCTCAATTGTTCAGAGAAAAATCAGAGTTCAGACAAAATCAGGGTTAACTATTGGCTTCGAAGCTATGGATGTTTGCGGCGGTGTGGATCGAAGCTGTGTACAACAACGACGATGTGGATCGAGGCCGAGCTGGCCACTATGGAAGGGGTGAGAGTGAGACGATCCGGCGCGAAGAGGCCGAGCCCGATAATTGTCGGAAAATAAATGTGGGCTGCTGAGGCCACACTTTGGTTGAGAGGGAGAATCTAGGCCCATTCCAGAGAAATCTTCAATAGATTACTCGTGACATTTGGCTGATTGGCTCGTGTCGTCGCTCCCTTTTTTTCCCCTTTTACGTTTTTTGCAGAATCTTTTGCTCGTGATGGCGTAGTACCATTGACTTGTTTGGGTATTTTAGGGTTTTTTTTATTCGGTTAAATGGTTAATAACATGTTCTTAAAAAAACAGTAATAACATGGTATTTTGTCTACGCCGGCGCCGAGTAAACTTGTGCGAATTAGACCATTGGAGAAGATCAGAAGAGAGGATGTAAGAAAGATTGGTTTATATTTATTTTGGTCTGAATACAGCCTTATTTTTCCCCTTGTTTTTTCATGCACATGCGTATTACATATTGTATATACCTTTTTCTCTAAAATTTTGATATACATCTGATGATCTGAATACTCTTTTTTTTTTTAAATAATCACCGGAGGGGAGAGCTTCCCCACCTGAATTTCCATTGAAATTAAAGCAGAGATGTTCATACAAACACAAACAGAAGCAGGGCCAGCAGCCTGCTATTACATTTGATTTCTGAAGATGACATCATTGGCGGTGGTTCCAGAGTCCCCAAAGGCAGAGCAGAAAGAAGGGGCGGAAGTGCGCTGTCGGGATGACTGATGGTGGTTGTAATGCATGGAGTTGTTTTACATCGTCAGTACCTAGATCGATGTGGAGTGAAGCCTATTGACCAGAGGCAAAAGGACAGTGAAGAAAGAGGTAGCTTGTTGTTTCATCTGCTAAGCTGCATATTGCGCAAATTGGAGACGGAACAATATTCTTTGCATGTACTGCCACTGTTGCTAGTTGTTGCCTGGAAGGGGTGAATAGAGCTGGGAATTTCTCTTGCAGTGGCATTTGTATAAGCCATCGATCTTTCCGAAAGCTGGCTCTGATACCATTGCCCACTACAACTGAGGTCAATCTATTCAGATAGGGCAGAAGCTTCAGCATTGCAGCCCAGTGAGGTCCCATGGCTTGCAATGCCAATGCCAAGGAGCACTGTAAAAGAGCTCAAATTCTCTCTTGTGGAAGGTCGCCACATTCGTTGGGAGATTAGGCTTTTATTTTCTTCCTCCCCCCTCCTGTATCTTGTCCCCTTCGTGTTTTTGATTTTTCGGCCCGCTCTGTAAATATTTCTATTCCTTCTTAATACAAAGATGCGCCCCTCCCGTATCCCAAAAAAAAAAAACATTCTGTTTGGTGCTGCTAGCTATATGGACTCTAGAGTATATAACTATATATGGGAGTAATTTGTCTACTTGGAGCAAAGATTGGCTATGTTCATTCCATGCCATTGTTTGGGATGCTGACTTGTTGATTGCCAGTTGTAGAGGTGGACAATTGGTTTGGTAATTTGCATGATAAATGCCCTGATCGTTAGGGTGACAGTGACGCGCAAGTCATGTAGCCATGTCTGACCGGGCAGTTCGGTATTGTATTGTCATTGATCATTGTGTTGTCACTGTCTCGTGGAGTCGTGGTACCAATATCATTGCGGCGATGCTAGCCGAACTGACATGGTTTATCTTTTCTTTTTAATTGGCTATTAAAAGTAGACTGAACACTAAAGTTGTGCCCGTTATTATAGGTTCCCAAATTGATTGGTATGGCCGGCAAATTGTGATCACGCTTCCTAAAGCTGCCTTATGATTTATGCTCGCTGATTTTACGTCGATAAATCTTTGCAGGTTGTAACACTTCCGAGGGGATCTCTAAACAAACATCCAAAACATTTTCAGCTCAATGAACCAGCTGGAGCTGTTCAAAGTTCAGCAGTGAGTCGGATTCATCATGCCGGTCCAAGGGCCGACGAGGCGGCGAGTGCTCCGCGAGAGAGGTCAGGATCTGTCACGGATGAGCCGCCGTGAGCGTGTCGCTTAGTTTTCATGTTCCTGGAAGGAACCAGCTAGCTGCTTAGGGGGTGTTTGGGAGACTTTAGCCCCTCTCTCAAAACAATAAGTCTTTAGGGAGGGACTTATGTTTTTTGAGAGAGGGGCTAAAGTTTAGCCCCTCTCTCCCAAACACCCCCTTAGTATGGAACATTCCATTTGATTTGACGTGCTGATGATTGATTTTACTACTAGCTATTGGTCCAATATGTTCATCCGTGGTCAGTGATTGATTGTGCTCCTTTGTCTTCTTGTTACTGACGATATACCACTTGTGCTTGTGCATGCCTAAACTGACCGATGCTAGAATTTAATACTGGAGCTTCACAGAGCTTCTACGCTAGGGCTGTGTTTAGTTCCACGCTAAAATTAAAAGTTTAAAGAAATTGGAACGATGTGACAAGTTTGAAGAAATTGGAACGATGTGACGGAAAAGTTGGAAGTTTGTGTGTAGAAAAGTTTGATGTGATGGAAAAGTTGAAAATTTGAAGAAAAAAGTTGGAATCTAAACAGGGCCTAGGTAAGAAACCATGGTGCACCATCATTCTATGTCACCCAGGAGGCCAGGATGCGGTTCTGATTGCTAAGGGCACGCTTGGATGTTTGGTTAATCTTTACCCCTACAAATATTTTCCACTTGTAATATTTGGGTCACCCAAAAAACCCTTCTATTACAGCTGAATTTCTTTTCCCTTCTGAACATCTGTTTTTCTTTTTTTTTTTAACGAATCGACGAGCGCCAATTTTATTTCTGAACATTTGGGTATTATGAAGCTAGCAGCAGGTGAGCAGGTTACGGTATGAACAAAACACAGAACAGAAATTTGACTACCTATTGCTCAACGAACTTTTAACATTTGTAAGCTTTCATCTGTATGAAATAACATTCAGAAGTACCAGGATGAACCTTTCCATGTTTCAAGTTTTAGTGATGTATGTGCTGGAATTTTATTATATACCAAAGGAGACAGATCTTGCTCAATTGTTCAGAGAAAAATCAGAGTTCAGACAAAATCAGGGTTAACTATTGGCTTCGAAGCTATGGATGTTTGCGGCGGCGTGGATCAAAGCCATGAACGATGGCGGCGGTGTGGATCGAAGCTGTGTGCAACAACGACGATGTGGATCGAGGCCGAGCTGGCCACTATGGAAGGGGTGAGAGTGAGACGATCCGGCGCGAAGAGGCCGAGCCCGATAATTGTCGGAAAATAAATGTGGGCTGCTGAGGCCACACTTTGGTTGAGAGGGAGAATCTAGGCCCATATAAGGCCCATTCCAGAGAAATCTTCAATAGATTACTCGTGACATTTGG
>CM020178.1:27162683-27209062 GCA_009805545.1 Oryza longistaminata | reverse complement strand
AAAAAAGCTGCGAGAGTGACGCTGCATCTAACACATGCACGCTCATGCACCGCACGTACGCGCCCCGCCCTCATGCACGGCTAGCTAGCTAGCTGGCCGCCTGGCGCCACGATCCCCTTTTCTCAACCCGTACCAAGAGATGATGACTTAAGTGCAGCGGTAAGGGTGCGTGGTTTTAATCCCGAGATCTGATTTTCAACACTCAGCGTATTCATAATTTCTTGTTAAAGGTTATTTGTAGGGACGTCTCTCGCTTCAAATCTCTCTTTTTTTTAATCCGTTCCAAGATATTCTGAGAAGCAGCTAGCTTGTGAATATAACCTAACGATAATTTCGAATAGCTTGGTTTTTCGGTTTCTACCTTTTAATTTATTTTCTGGATTAACTCTGCGTATTCTTAAAATAGAGATTGAGAATTAGGTTGTTTAAGAACGTGGAGATTATAAGTGAAGTTGCAGCTGCCAAAGCTCTCCGAACATGCATGGTCCTCTTCTCCTTTGCTGCATGCTGCTGGCCCAGGTCGCTCAGCTCGCTCGATCGACGGACACCCTGTATTCTGCAATACACCGTGTACTACAAGGTCCCAAACTATACTAAACAAGCTAGTACTGTACTAATACGTACTCACCCCTACTCGTAAAGGAAGTCGTTTAGAACAATGTTTAAGTCAAACCTTGAGAATATAAATCATGAATAACTCTCAAGTTGTTGAGTTTGAAAATATAAAAATTATATGAATAGATTTGTTTTGAAAAATACTTTCATAAAAGTATACATATATCACTTTTCAATAAATATTTTTATAGAAACAAGAAGTCAAAGTTGTGTTTTGGAGACCGTGTCGCTGTCCTAAACGACTTCCTTTATGAGTACGGAGGGAGTATACAATAAGATTAGGAGTACACCACAAAAATAAGGTTTTGTGGGTATCATATAGATATATAGTGGATTTTCCTGGAGTATTTTACATTTTGTCCATGGCAGGTAACGATATTGACCAGGAAGAGGCAGCTACGTTATACTCGCATGGTCAGTCACGCACTGACGATAGCTGAAAGCAAAGCAAGCTTAATTGCATCGATCAGAAAGCTGCAGGAAAACGATCCATGGATCCAAGACCGGGCAAGGGAGAAGAAAGACCAGTTGGTCGATGCTGTCCAAGCACTGATGTTATGTTACAAGAATGTGAGAAGAAAAATACGACACTTGCATTGCAGGTCCTAGTTTGAGCGGTTGAGCATGAAACCTTACCCTCAGACAACTAGCACTAGCAGATTAAAGATGTGAAGTCACTACTGGTGTGCCTGCAGGCCAGCCGGTTCTAGAAGCTGAAAGATGCACAAAAAAAAAAAAACCAGGCAAGATGTGAAGTCTTAGGCCACTAGGTCGTACAAAATTTGTGCAATTAGTCTTAAATTAAGACAGTCTATAGAATATGATACTTCAACTTCCCTATAGACTGTACTGGAATTACAATTGGAGCGGCAGGTCAAGAAGATGCCATTGCCAGCTACATGCATATGTGCGTCTACTATTTTTGGTTATGTACTATCAAATCCTGAAAGAGTGTAAGTGCCATTGTGTCAAACAAATCCAGTAGCCAAGAGGGGTAATTCTTGCAGTTTTGCATTATTTGGGCAGTAGAACTAGTATGACCAAGTGCATGGTTTCCCCTGCAGAATGAGATCAGCTGGTCAGGTCAAAACCAGGTAAAATGTCTCGCCACCAGAGAAAGATCAGCTAATGACACATCAAAACGGAAAGCGAAATTGGTAAGTGCTGATGACTGTGTGCGCTTTAGAAGAGACTTAGTGCAAGATAAAAAGATAGAATGGGCAAACTGAAACGAAGAGTCGTTTGATCAAACCACAAGCTATCATGTCAAGATCCAAACTACTATTAATATCGTTGATTTCGACATCCAAATTGCTATCAGTGGGGCGCTTCTTATATTGGGCAAATACCAAAGAGAATGACTTTTAAATATTGAGAGAGAGAGATGACGACGACTTCAGGTCATGAACAAAATAAGATCGTACACAAACTTTTTACGATACGATGCAGCCACACTATTTGTTTTGTCCATCATAAATTGATAAATATTAAACATGACATCAGAGACAGATCTGGTGGGTAGATAATGAGAAAATATCCAGTGAAAATCATAAGTGAAAACCATACCTAAAAGTTCTCTAAATTCATCAAAAAAAAATATTGGAGTTAGCAGTAGGCATCACATACATTCACACGAAATCACAAGTTCAAACTCAACTTCATTTGAAAGGAAAAAAAGAGATAAATTTTAGGTGAATAGTGCCATATTACTATGAGAGAATCCATTATATGCCACTAACTTTGTCACATGTCTACGATTTACCATTGAATTTGTCACATTCTATAATATACCATCGACTTTTGCTTAACTTCTACGATTTACCATCGCTGTCCGGTTAGCCTCCGTTAACACTGTACAATTTTGTCCAAATGACCAAAATACCCCTACGACAAAAACTTTCAAATTTTGGATAAAAATTTCAAAATATCATATTATAAACATAAGATTGTAACCATCTAAAATTTGGTCTAAAACATGAAATTTGATATTTCAGAATTTTTGTCCAAAATTTGAAAGTTTTTGTTCCCAGGGGTATTTTGGTCATTTCAATAAATTTGTACAGTACTCACAGAGACTAACCGGACGGCAATAGTAAATCGTATAAGTTAAGTGAAAGTTGATGGTATATTGTAGAACGTGATAAAGTCAGTGGTAAATTGTAGAAGTGTGACAAAGTTAATGGCATATAATGGATTCTCTCTATTACTATTCATCCAAAAATTGTCCTCTTTTTACTCCCAAATAAAGTTCTTCTTTAAAGATACTTTTAACTTTCATACACTAGTTGCTTATGTAAAAGAACTTAGTTTGGGGCAGAAGGGAGGAAAAACTGATATATATATATATATAATATACAAAATCACGGTTTCATCGGTACTCCTCTTTCACACATTGAAAGAAACACGGATGCCCCCATGAAGTTGACAATATTCCGTCTTGCAGTCTAAATCAAGCAATATAGTAGGACAATGCAATGTGTACACCGTGGAGATGCCCAACAGTTTTTTGGCCTTACCAACCCCAGTATTCAATTGTTCAAGTCAGCAACATACATGGGTATTACGGCCACATGCGATTAGGCGCTAATGCATATCGTCACCTAAGTAAGCCGCATAGTGTTAAAACTGAACCTAAAGCTACCTGCCCCTCTCTGTCTCTCTTCTTCTCTCTACTTCGATAGCCAAAGCTCCCTGGAAAAGGAGATAATGGCTGCGCTGCTGTATCTAACCATCCTCTCATCACTCTCCTTCCACCTCTGCTCTTGTGCTTCCCCATGGCGAACCATGATGACCGGCTCACACATCAGAGCTGAGGACCATGACAAGATCTTCCTCCTCTCACCGGATACCACCTTCTCTTGCGGCTTCCATCAGCTTGGCACAAATGCTTTCACCTTCTCGATCTGGTACACCCACACCACCGAGAAAACTGCCGTGTGGACGGCGAATCCCTACTCTCCGGCGAATGGGGGATACTCCCCAGTGAACCTTCACGGCTCCAGGGTGTCGCTGGGCCATGATGGCAACCTGGTCCTCACAGATACCAACGGCACGACGGTGTGGGAAAGCAAGACATCTTCAGGCAAGCATACTACAGTTACCCTTCTTGACACCGGCAATCTTGTAATCAAGGATTCCAGCAATAGTACTGTGTGGCAGAGCTTCGACTCACCGACCGATACCTTGCTGCCATGGCAGAACCTGACCAAAAACATAAGGTTAGTCTCTCGTTATCATCACCTCTACTTTGATAACGATAATGTCCTGCGCCTATTATATGATGGCCCAGAGATTACAAGCATCTACTGGCCAAGTCCAGATTATAATGCCGAAAAAAATGGGCGTACTAGATTTAACAGCACCAGGATAGCATTTCTTGATGATGAGGGTAATTTTGTGTCAAGTGATGGATTCAAGATAGAGGCTACAGATTCAGGTCCTAGGATCAAGAGAAGGATTACAATTGATTATGATGGCAATTTTAGAATGTACAGCTTGAATGAGTCAACGGGCAACTGGACTATCACAGGGCAGGCCGTGATACAGATGTGTTATGTGCATGGGCTATGCGGCAAGAATGGGATATGTGACTACTCGGGAGGTCTAAGATGTAGATGTCCTCCAGAATATGTGATGGTTGATCCAAAAGATTGGAACAAAGGATGTGAACCAACGTTTACAATCGATAGCAAAAGACCACACGAGGACTTTATGTTCGTCAAACAGCCTCATGCAGACTTCTATGGCTTCGATCTGGGATCAAATAAATCCATCTCATTTGAAGCATGTCAGAATATTTGCTTGAACAGCAGCTCCTGCTTATCATTCACATACAAGGGTGGGGATGGTTTATGTTACACTAAAGGCTTACTCTACAATGGTCAGGTGTACCCATATTTCCCCGGAGACAACTACATGAAAGTACCTAAGAATTCAAGCAAATCAACACCCTCAATCTCCAAACAACAAAGACTCACTTGCAACCTCAGTGCTCCTGAGATCATGCTAAGCTCAGCAAGTATGTATGGAACAAAGAAGGACAATATAAAGTGGGCATACTTCTATGTTTTTGCTGCAATATTGGGAGGTCTAGAGTCGCTTGTAATAGTGACAGGCTGGTACCTTTTCTTCAAGAAGCATAACATACCCAAGTCCATGGAGGATGGATACAAGATGATAACAAACCAGTTCAGGCGATTTACATATCGAGAATTGAAGGAAGCGACTGGAAAATTCAAAGAAGAGCTTGGGAGGGGTGGGGCTGGAATTGTTTATAGAGGAGTACTTGAAGATAAGAAAATAGTGGCAGTAAAGAAGCTTACAGACGTTCGGCAAGGAGAGGAGGAATTCTGGGCAGAAGTGACTCTAATTGGGAGGATCAATCACATAAATTTGGTAAGGATGTGGGGGTTTTGCTCAGAAGGGACAAACAGACTATTGGTATATGAGTATGTGGAGAACGAGTCATTGGACAAGTACCTCTTTGGTGAGAGATGCCATGAAAGCCTGCTAAGTTGGAGCCAAAGGTACAGGATTGCCCTGGGCACAGCCAGGGGTCTTGCTTATCTTCATCACGAATGCCTTGAGTGGGTCGTGCATTGTGATGTGAAACCAGAAAACATACTTCTAAGTAGAGATTTCGATGCCAAGATAGCAGACTTTGGACTAGCCAAACTTGCAAAGCGAGACAGCACTAGTTTCAATTTCACACATATGAGAGGCACAATGGGCTACATGGCACCAGAATGGGCGTTGAATTTGCCGATCAATGCAAAGGTTGATGTCTACAGCTATGGAGTAGTACTCCTTGAGATTGTGACAGGAATCAGGGTTTCAAGCGGCATAGTGGTAGATGAAAGGCAAGTGGAGTTTCCAGAGTTTGTCCAGGAGGCCAAAAAGATTCAGGCTACAGGGAATGTCACCGATTTAGTGGATGACAGACTGCATGGACACTTTGATCCAGAGCAAGCAATTACAATGGTGAAGGTAGCTCTTTCATGCCTGGAAGAAAGAAGCAAGAGGCCAACAATGGATGAAATTCTGAAGGCTCTCATGTTATGTGATGACGAAGACGACTACCATCCTGCCTATTCATATTAGCCTGAAGCTACTGCATAAATTTTGAGATGTGTACGTAATAGGATATCCTAGATGATGTAATTATAGGCATAGTTAGATATGGACATATGGTGACAAGGGCTTATTGTTTATGACATTGGAATGATTATATTGCATAATGTAACACGTTTTGTTCTGTAGATGAAATGAGTGAATGAATAGTATGCAGGGCTATTCCAGAATTGATTGATTTGTTCGTTTTCTCTCAATTATCTCTACAAGCCTACAAACTTTAATCGTCATTTTCACAAGCATCAAATCCATAACCCCACCCAAATAACCAGAAACTACTCCATATTAATTCAATATGCAGAGCAAAATAAAATTATCTGCAGCGTGCATAGTTTACAAGGAAACCATGCCCTCACCTCAGAAATACGCACCCTGTAATGGATTGCGAAGAGCAGATCTCTTCTAGGCGTGATGGCCACCGGATAAGTTGCATTGCACCGAACAATTCTGCTTGAGCCCATGGCTTCTGCGTCGCTCAAGGCACACCGGAAGCTTAAAGGAGAGCGCGATGCCAAGTGGTGAACACGACATGAATGCGACTTAACCAGCAGGGAAGATGAACAGCTTTACCTCGTTTCTCGCCCTCGCAAGGGCAACAGCCTCCCCAGTCCCCACTGCCGACACCTGACATGAGGGCAGTGATGCCGCCTGCGGCGGCAGAACGGGGGAGGGAGAGAACCAGCGCGCGCGGCATAGCATACGCATTGGTTCCGCCGTCGCGACGTTCCCGGAGATCGGAAAGCCGACGGGAGGGGGGGTGGCGGCGCGCCGCCGCCGCGTGCCCGCGTGGGGAGTGGAGTAGTGGACACGGCGAGGAAGGCGGAAGGAGTAGAGGAGTTCGAGGGAGGTGGCTCGCCGGAGTAGAAGTGGGCCGCCGTTTGATGGGCCATTCACGTGGGCCTGTTCATGTGGTGATCACAACATGGTCGTAGTCTTCCGTTCCTCGGTATATGATTCGTAATGTTAGCAATGTCTTATCCAATCAAAATCTTTTATTTTTGGATGGAGAGAATAGCCAGAAGTTAAATACAAATCAAAATGAAATATAGATGTATTTATTTTTTTGACAAAAATATATAAGCGTATTTCAACTTGGAAAACGTAATATCGTTGTGGTAGGCCCTTTGTTAAAAGGTAAATAAAAAATATTTAGACATATTTTAAGGTAGAAGTGAACCCGTAATACATCACGATTAAATATATAGAAAAATTGGTTATTATTGGTCTATATAGCATGCCTTAACATTGTGAAAGTGATCAATATAACACTTTTTATGTTATGCATAAGATATGCCTTTATGAAAAAAAATAACAATAATTTATCTTTCCTCTCTCCTCTCACATAGCTATTGATTGAGTTTATTTTCTTAGACTTTTAAGTTAGTTTTTTTTTGTCTTATATAATTTATAAACTAATGGATATGAAATCCTAAATTTAATGATGGAGTTATAAACCTACTCCACATAAGTCAAAAATATTTAGTTTCTTTGTTTTTTTGCTTAATAGTGTAAGATTAGCTGCATGTTTATTTAGGCTTAGACTAAGTAAAAAAAAAGACTTTTTTTTTCGCATATCTCAACTCTTAACCAGGCTTAAATTGAGGCGGAAATAGAGGAAGACGCCTTAGTCATATCCAACAATGACAGTGCAAAACGACATATTTAGGACTTAATTATTTTGAGTACTATGTAGGGGTTGGGTCTAGGGCTGTCAACGAGCCGAGCTCGAGCGAGCTCGTCTGCCTAAGCTCGAGCTCGACACAAGCTCGAGCCGAGCTCGAGCCGGGCCTATTCCACCTTCGAGCTTTTAGGCAAGCTCGGTTTGAGCTCGTTCGAGCTCGAGCTCGGTTACCGAGCTCGGCCATAAGTGGTATAATATATATTTTAATAATAATCTCTTGATAAGTATAATTATTTTCTAGTTAATCACACTAATAAAAGAGTAGAAAATTAGTAAAATAAATATATTGTGCTAACACATGCTAATTTATTGTGTAAATAGATACTAATATATATATTTATCTATTAGTTTATTATATCAATAAGGTGAACATGCAATATAAACTATACACAGTCAAGCTCGGTTAAGCTCGGTAGAAGCTCGAGCTCGGCTAGGTAAAGCTCGCGAGCTTTTGCTCAAGCTCGGGTTCAGCTCGTTTAGAGCTCGAGCCGAGCTCGAATCGAGCCTAGGACGAGCCAAGCTCGAGCTGCTCGTGAGCCTCGAGCTTTTTTGACAGCCCTAGTTGGGTCCGATTCCTTCAAATGAAACGTCCCTGTTCAATTTGTTAGATTTCACGTTGTCAACAATCGAACAAGCACACACGAACACACGGACACGAAAGTGGAGGGCAATAAACTTTATTGATGTCTCTCTCTCTCTCTGTTACAAGTCTTACTTTGCCCTCAACCTCACCATTGTATTTATACCCACACAATAGGATGTCCTATATGGATACATACATATATATTTGGTATAAGCCCACTTTATTAATAAGGAAAAAGAAGAATAGAAGAAGGAGGAGGTACCATGATCCTCACAATCACAGTCCTACAAATCCGACTCATTCGAGAGATTGGTTTCGTAACACAATTTACCCACCAATCTGAAGAGCATGGACTTCGTTAGAGACGGTCCACCACATATGAACAAAGCCGTACGATGGGATAAAAGAATGACGAGATTCCATAGGTGATAGGTTAGGTGAGAGTCGTGACTCGCGAGACTTGCGAGACTCATTTGCGCTTTGCCCGTCAAACTCGATCTCAAAGCAAAGGTCCAAGCCCCAAAGCCTTCAGTTCAGATTGATCACATGGGAGAGCATTTATAAATGGTCAACTACTACTGGCCTCTGTTTCAAAATAAGTTTATCTTTTAGCTATTGAAATGCAAATTAAAATGAAGTGCAAAAAAATAAAAAATGTTCTTCATCAATCGAAAAGGAAATATTAATAGGTGAGTAGGTGTATCAAAGAAATAAAACTCATCTTTTGACAAATATTGATGGGTGAGTATGCTTATTGAAGGAATAAAACTCATCTTTTGATAGATAGATTAAAAAGTAAAACTTATTTAGATAGAGAGTAGAACCTAAAATTAAACTTATTTTAGAACAAATGAAGTACGCTCTATGTAGCCTGTTGATCGGTTCTGGCCGTTCATAATTACATGGATGGACAAAAACTTCAGCTATGTTGTTGAGAAATACTATCGAGAAGAAATATAGTCGGTTGGTCCACAAAACAAAATTACAGTTTTCCAATATATAACATTAGGAGATAACTCTTTCCTCATGGTATCCCTCACATATATAAAACAGAGTAGCTTATTAACACATGATTAATTGAATATTTTCTATATTTTTTAAAAAATGGATTAATATAATTTTTAAAGTAACTTTTATATAGAATTTTTTTAAAAAAAACTGATAGTTTAGTAGTTTAGAAAACGTGTACGCAAATAACGAAGGAGGTGAGTCGATAACTGTAACCAAAGAACACATCCTAGTTTCCATGCTATCTTTCGGTGGAACAAAGAACGAATGTGATGTGTGCTGAGAATCAAACAAAGGCTGTGTTTAGTTCCTTCTAAAGTTAGAAGTTTGAGTTGAAATTGGTACGATGTGACTGAAAAGCTATATGTGTATGACAGGTATATGTGTATGACAGGTTGATGTGATAGAAAAAGTTAGAAGTTTGGATCTAAAGTTTGGATCTAAACACACAAAAAAAAAAAAAGCACACCTAGTCGCTGTGCCAAGTAATGATAACCAAGACGAAAAAGCAGTGCACTACAGTCTACATTCAGATTCTCGGTGATCCAATCCAATGAACAAGATCACGTGAGTTAAAGTAACACTCACTGTAGATGAAAATAAGCCAGCCAAACTCACCAGTCACCATCCAGTGGCAATGTGGCATCTCGTCCTATAGTTAACGCATATGGGTATCTCAAGAGATATGGTCACAAGATTGACAACAATTAGTGATGACTGATGAGTGCCCCACAGGGCACAGCCTGCGCACAGACAAAGCCAATATCCTTTCCACTCGTCACCCCCCAAGGCCCCAACAACCAAAAATCCAGATGGGTAAGTTCCTGTGCCCACTCTTCATTTCCTTCATCTCCGTTCTTTTGTGCTGCGCCCCATCTGCATCCCCATGGCAAACCATAGGCGCAGGTACATCTCTCCAGGTAGATCATGGAGAAACCTTCCTTGTTTCACCAGACACAACCTTCTCCTGCGGCTTCTACCCATCTGGAGATGACACAAACGCCTTCTACTTCTCCATCTGGTTCACCCATGCCACCGACAGGACGGTGGTCTGGACCGCATACTCTGGCCTTCCGGTGAACGGCCATGGCTCCAAGATATCCCTGAGCCGTGAGGGCAACCTGGCTCTTACCGATGTCAATGGTACCACGGTCTGGGAGAGCAAGACTGGCTGGGGCAAGCACACCACGGTGGCTCTGCTCAACAGTGGCAATATGGTAATGAAGGCCTCCGACTCCGAGGATAAGATCGTGTGGCAGAGCTTCGACTGGCCTACTGACACCCTGCTACCATCGCAGCGTCTCACAAGAGAGAAGAGGTTAGTCTCCCAATCTGGTAACCATTTCCTGTATTTCGACAACGATAATGTCCTCCGGCTCCAGTACAATGGACCAGAAATCACAAGCATATACTGGCCAAGTCCAGACTACACTGCAGTGCAGAACGGCCGGACTAGATTCAACAGCAGCAAGATAGCGGTCCTGGACGACGAGGGCAGGTTCTTGTCAAGCGACGGGTTCAAAATGGTAGCCCTGGATTCAGGTTTAGGGATACAGAGAAGGATCACAATTGATTATGATGGCAACCTCAGAATGTACAGCTTGAATGCATCAGATGGCAACTGGACTATCACAGGGGAAGGTGTATTGCAGATGTGCTATGTGCATGGATTGTGTGGAAGAAATGGAATTTGTGAGTACTCACCAGGTCTCAGATGTACTTGTCCTCCAGGATACGAGATGACTGATCCCGAGAACTGGAGTAGAGGCTGCAGGCCAACATTCAGCGTCAGCTGTGGCCAGCAACGCGAAGATTTTACGTTCGTCAAGATTCCTCATGGTGACTATTATGGCTTTGATCTGACTTCAAACAAGTCAATCTCGCTTGAAGAATGCATGAGGATTTGTATGGACAGCTGCGTGTGCTTATCTTTTACCTACAAAGGTGGAGATGGTCTATGTTACACTAAAGGCCTGCTCTACAATGGCCAGGTTTATCCATATTTTCCTGGAGACAACTACATCAAACTTCCTAAGAACGTTGCTTCAACATCCTTGATCTCCAAACATCATGGTCTTACCTGCAAGCCAAATGCTTCAAAAGTTATGTTAGTATCCATAGATGCATACAGAAAAAATTCTGACAACATAATGTGGGCATACTTATATGTTTTTGCTACTATAATAGGAGCAGTTGAGTTGGTCTTTATCATGACAGGGTGGTACTTTCTTTTTAAAATGCATAACATACCCAAGTCCATGGAGGAAGGTTACAAAATGATAACAAGCCAGTTCAGGAGGTTTACATACCGCGAATTGGTGGAAGCAACGGGAAAATTTAAAGAAGAGCTTGGAAAAGGTGGCAGTGGTACAGTTTACAGAGGAATACTTGGGGATAAGAAGGTGGTTGCAGTAAAGAAACTTACAGATGTTAGACAGGGTGAAGAGGAATTTTGGGCAGAAGTGACGTTAATTGGGAGGATCAATCACATAAATTTGGTCAGAATGTGGGGATTCTGCTCAGAGGGTCGTCAGAGGTTATTAGTCTACGAGTATGTGGAAAATGAGTCATTGGATAGGTACCTTTTTGATGACAGTGGCACCAGAAAGTTGCTCTCATGGAGCCAACGGTTCAAGATTGCCTTAGGAACAGCTAGAGGCCTTGCCTACCTCCATCATGAATGCCTTGAATGGGTTGTTCATTGTGATGTTAAGCCAGAAAACATACTGCTGAACCGAGATTTTGAAGCCAAGATAGCAGACTTTGGGCTATCCAAACTTTCAAAGAGAGACAGTTCTACCTTTAACTTCACTCATATGAGAGGCACAATGGGCTACATGGCACCAGAATGGGCACTGAATTTGCCAATCAATGCAAAGGTCGATGTTTACAGCTATGGGGTTGTGCTTATGGAGATTGTGACTGGGACTAGAGTTTCAAGTGGGATAACAATAGACGAAGAAAACATAGACTTGATGCAATTCGTGCAGGTGGTAAAACAGATGCTCACTAGTGGTGAGGTCCTGGACACTATAGTAGACAGTAGGCTGAAAGGCCATTTCAATTGTGATCAAGCAAAAGCGATGGTGAAAGCAGCTATTTCATGTCTTGAGGAAAGAAGCAAGAGGCCAACAATGGATCAAATCGTAAAAGATCTCATGGTATACGACGATGAAGATTATCACCCAGCATACTTTTGACCACTTGTAATCAGAAAAATATATATATAATTATATATATATATATATATTATATATATATATATATATATATATATATATATAAGCGAGCAAAGGCTTAGTCCCCTGCCCATGGTTTCCCCAACGCTATTCTTAGAAGAAAAAACAGTACCAAAATGCAAATATGTCATTCTGTATCATGTGTGCCTTACAACATGAAATAGAAATGTTAGATATATTCTTTTCATTTTCTGCCTTGCATATTTTGTGTGTACTTGGCATTTTCAGATGCAGCCTAGCTGGTATGGGAGATTAACTACATGGCTATAAAAATTCATTTCATGTTTGTGTGGTACAAAGTATGTCCTTTGCGCTATTTTGTCTAAATTCTCTGGGTTTTCTGAGGTTGTATAAGAATTTTTTGTTTATTGACTATTTGTAAAAGAAAAGAAAAGGTTATGTAACTTAAACTTCCAGACATGGATATACAGTATAGCAACATTATATTTGTCTTCTAGTTTGATAAACCATAAGCCACATAACAATCTCATGAAAATTTTAGTGAATTTTGACAAACAGGAGAACAATATCATCAAACTTTATTTAAGTCACCAAATTTGCTGTACATTAGTCAACAACTGGCATATGGAAGTCTAGTTTATGTTTTAAAAATTACTACACAAAAGTGTGTTGTAAATAGTGCTTTGTATTATGCATTTACTTGTGCATTCATTGAATAGTGCTTCCTAATATTCCACCGCAAGACACCAACAGGCACAATTGAGATATGTTGGAAGTTCCTCTACTCAAGGTCAAAATCAAATTTATTTTTATCGCTTCCCTATTAGCTACTCCCTCCGTCCCAAAATATAAGGAGTTTTGGTTGGATGGGACACATCCTAGTAGTACGAATCTAGACATGTTATCTGTCCAAATTCGTAGTAATAGGATGTGTCCCATTCAACCAAAACTTCCTATATTTTGGGACAAAGGGAGTAGATGCTAAGATTTTAATAAATATGTGCACCTGACATAATATTTGAGCAAAATAAACTTCGAGAAATCAAAGTAAAATTCAGTGTAATAAATTTATAAATCTAATTTAGCATATACTAATTGACATGGAATGGCACTGGTGAAACTTATTGTGCTACTACACCAGCTATGTCATTTTATGAATTGTTCCTACATATAAGCAACTGTGTATGTATTTGCAAAATAAGAATTGAATTATAAAGTCATTACGAATAACGTAATAAAAAACTGAACTGGAGAGGCAAAAATATTACTTGTGTTTAGTACTCTTCTTCATGGCATATTTTGTCTAGCTTGACAGCAAAGTGCAAAAGTATCCTTCCAACCTTCTGTGGCTTGAAAAATCAGCAAGATCTTCCAAAGACTAAAAATTGACACATAAAGCCATTAACCATATCTTTACAAACCTGCATCTTCCTAACATCTCATGTAATGTTTTCACATTCCTTCTCTCAACTTCTCCTCTTCAAAAATAAACCAATGATTGTTCTAACCAGGACTACCATGCAAAGGTCACTTGACTTGAACTATCATGCTGCAGCATGAGCTTTCTTGCTATAAGCATTCCATACTCACTGACCAGTGCAATACAACCACCAGTATATACAGGTATGAGACAATCTGATTGAGAACAGGCTGGAAGAAACAATATTTCATAACATGGGACCATCAGAGACAATAGTTTGTTTCAGAATAAGTTTTGAGAGTACAATAAACCATCGCCACACCCTTTGATAACAGCATCACTGGCTGGTATGACAAGTTTCAAATTACATAGTTCATTCAACACAGCCTGCCAGTATAATGCTCTGCAAGGCATAAAGAAAGTTACAAAGCTCCTGCTGAAAGTGTTGAAATTTCTTAGCTAGTATGTTGCATTAGAGAACACCATAGACTTGGGCATCTCAATACATGTTAGGGTCAAAACTTTATTGTGGGAGAGCCACTCCCTGTGGCAGATCGAACCAATTAGAACAAGTCTAACAAAGTAAACGATAGATGACACAAGAGGTTCATGGTAAGAAACAATAACAAAGTAAAGGGAATTGTCTGTGCATTTCTCCCTGATAGCCAGCAGCACAGGTAACAGTAACACAAATGGTATGAACTTAGTTGGGATTTGCTGTTGTCTGGTCCAAACAGCTTCTCAGTCGGACCCAATCAAAACAGTCAGGTTGTACACAAACATCAGGGGGGAAAAACGGTTGCCTATAGTTTATAACCAAGATTCAGAATCCCAAGAATAGTATTTGAATTATTGATGGTTCTTGGTCACCTCGATGGCTCAATCACAGACAAATTCTCATGTCGCCCAATCTTAATCTATGTTTCATCAGAATGTAAATTTTCAATTAATCTAAAAATACAATGCAACCAGTTTCTGACAAACTGGAAAATGGTGGGCTTTTCCCTGTTTACAGACACAAAATATTAATAATCTTCACCAGTTTTGTTACAGTTCATGTCTTTGTAGTTTATACCAGTAACGGGAATCAGTTCATCATATACATATTGTTCAAATAATAATCTTCCCTTTTACAATAATAAGTTTGTCCCAGTTCTGCTGACAAAATTATGAAAATGGCAAGCCACATACAAATAGAACATATGCCTGCCTTCAAACTAAACTTGTCCAACAAAGAATAGCCAGCACAACTGCTTTGCTAAAAGAGCAATAAACCACCACCATGGCAAAATGTATCAAACTGGACAAGCCAAGCCATGGCATGGCTACTTCAGGGAACTGGGCATAGTAAGGCCACTTGGTCTAATATACAAACAAACCCATCCATCAGCCCTCACTCAATTTATGATTCAGTGCAAAGACCAAAGAAACAAGAGTTCAAGATGCCTACTGAAGCAAATTTGTACATGAACTTAATAATCCACTAAAGCTTCAATGAAGTTCACATGAGTAGTTCACTGATTTATCCATATAATGAAGTTCCATGCCAATAACACAAAATCAGTAAATACTTTGTTGGACATTAATTTTATCGTCAAACAATTGCCTTCTTTAGAAATATGTACATGATTATATTCTAAGAAGTACCAAAGTCAAAATTTCTTAAGCATTTCTAAGTAACAGTGTGCTCAAATGTACATAAGAACGCAGTTAAATGTTAGTAGCTCGTCGGAAAGCATACCAGTAACCAGTCTGAAGGTACAACTTGGACACTGTAGGTACTTGTCAATCTTGTTTCAACTGATCAACTCAGTGATTTAATTGAGCTATAATACATAATACAATGAGATTTGAGAAAGCATCACGGATCAGCTAGTTTAAAGATTCCAATATCAGTAACAGTAGACTGCGTATACAACGGAACCACTTAACAGACACAAAATCAATAGCATTGTTTCTCTTCAGTCGATCCAGGTTTCCCAAAAACTATATAACCCAGCACTCCACTGCTGAACATAACCAATAAAGGCAATTTATTTGCAGAAGGCTAGCTTGGGAGTTGCATCAAGGGAGGAGGTGTAATTGCAATGAACTAGCTGCTACCAATGGGGAAACAAGCAAAATCCCATGAGAGTGCACAAGACCTGGTAAACACTGAAGATAGGCCAGCACAGGAAAAAGATCAGAACTGTGGTATCCTTAGCATTGAAGTACCTTGCATCACACAATCACATCAACTCGAGATCCGATTGAACATAGAAATTGAACCTGGTATTGAGCAAACACATAATCTCATATAACTGCAATGAAGTGTAGTTGGTGCAGTGATATCTGGTGGTATCAATACACCATCTTTAAAGAAAAAACTTAATGGCTGTCCACTTAGATAATAGCTCTCATCCTTTATAGTTCCAGCATCTTCGTTGCTTTCCAAATGGCATGTGCACTCCCTTGGAACACAACCATTATCACTGCTACAAACACAATGCCCTTCTCCAGAATTTTCTTCAGAGCCAACAATACCTTGAGAAGTATACCATTTTCTAACTGTTGCTAGAAGATTCACTGACCATGATGACAAAAGGTCATGCATATCATCGACTGCTAAGCAATGCAGACTAGGCCTTACTGAATTTGAAAGAATATCATGAACCATCTTATAAACAGCATTGAAACACACAGGGCAACATTTGTAGAGACATGGAGGTTTCAGAACTGAGAGACTTTTCATGGTATCCTGTGATTGAGGATTAACCAAATGACCTAATTTGACATCATCCACAGGGAAATCAGTATTCCGCTCATTGTCACTCCCACGAGCTTCAGAAGACACCATGTTCCTGGATGTTCCTGCACTGTCGGTACTAGTTGAGGATGCAACAGCATTTTTCCTTTGCAACTCATTGAAATCCGCAACAGATACTGTGTGGCTTTCAGGTCTTTCAATATTAGATATGCGGTTTTCTTCTCCATTGATTACTCTGGACATTTGCCCATCATTGTCAACCCCACAAGATTGCCCATCATTTATTACTGCATCTGCTGGGGTAAGTGAATCTGTGTGCACATCAAGTGAAGCTGAATGGATAAGATCAGGTTCCACTGCATTTATGCTGGATATAGATGTCACATTATCATTGTCAAGGTCGCAGACAATGCCATGGATTTCAAGATGGCCTGGAGCATGTTGGACTGAATTCTCTTGCATCTCACTAGGGCAGTGAGCAGGAATAACTTCAAGGTCATCTGTATGTTGGCCAGGAGTGCCTTGGGCCTCAGAGCAGCCAGCAGGAGCACCAAGTATGTTTGCTTCTGCAGTGTTGCTGTCGCCTTGACATTCTCTTGTGGATGACTTTCCAACAGTTACCTTTGGACTTGTTTTTACTCTCCTGTTTTCACTATGTAACCTGTAGACAAATATAAAAGTTAAATATCAGGACAATTTTGTCAGAAAACAGCAGTATGAAGTACCAATATTTTTTGCTGACTGCCAGAAGTATACTTTACTAGTTTACTAACTTCAAAAAGAATCAATAATGTGACAACCAATACAAACAAACACAAATATACAGCCCATTGCTTACCTTTGAAAGGTGTATGCCCAGCTGCTCATGATATCATCCAGATAAGCAACTTGGGACAGAATATGGAAGTACCGATATCGACTTCTCTTTTCCAAAATTTTAGTTCGGACCTGTCCAACTAACAGTTCCAAGACCTTTCTCACCTCAGAACAGACTTCCAAAACAGATGCATAAGCACCTCTATATGCTAATAGACCAACAGCAACAAGTCCTCTGACAGACGGAATCTTCTCTTTGCCCTTAAGAACATTGTTTCCTCCAGATAATGATTTATCAGCTGTAGTGCTTTGCAATAAACAGGAATTAAATGGCCAGCCTTTCCATGGTCCATTTATATCAGTGCAGGGGCCCTCTCGTAGTTTCGATGTAACCCAACAAAGTTTAGAAAATTGCGGGTGCTGTAGTATCTGAATTCCAAAGGCCATAATAGCTAGTGATTCACTGTCCTTCACAATTATATTAGAACGATTTGTTGCGACTTTCTCATTGAAATCAATTTTCTCAGTATTGTCCTCTTTATCTTCAACATTAGATGTTGGTGGCTCTTGCTGAGCACTACATGTGCCCAGCTGAGTAGGATGCTCTCTTGAAGAAACCCCACATGAGGGATGCTTGTCCATGTTCAATGGATACTTCGTTAACATGCTGGCTTCCTTACTCCCACTGGATCTATGTTCACCTGGTGCACTAATTTCCATAGGAACAAAGACCTCTTTCTGTTCATCATGATTGTTATGAGCCCTGTCATGCAAAAGTTGAACATGCTGCTGAACTAAATCATGTGATATCCGCAAACAGCATGCGTCAATAACCTCATCCCAGGTAAAGTAGCTGTCAACATTCACAGAGAACCTTGGTATTGTGTGTTCTGAAGAAGCAATACATTGATCTACAACATGTGTGCTGAAGAAATGTCTTACTCCACTAGGGAGATCTTGAAACTTCAGTTCACTGGTGGCCTGAAAAACAAATTATCAGCTAAATGTGCAATTTGGATGTAAATATCCAGAAGTGTTCCATAAATATATATCATTAGATCTTAAGTCCAAGTAAATCAGGGTTTATCATCAGAAAATCAGGGGTAATGGCCAATAGCAGTAATCCAACATTCACGGTGTTCCAGATGATCATAATATGAAAATTCACACAGCAACAAATGGGGTCAAACTACTCGTCATTTGCACAGGGGTAATCCAGAATAAATGAACAGTTAAGCAGTTTGCAAGTGTAATGCTTGTTAAGCAATTGTCCTACACTTTTTATATGTTAACTGAAGCCTGGCCGCTTCTTAGCAATACATTTTCTACTAGAAACGCAAAGATTCTCTTAACTATATTCTGCAACAAGAAGTAGAACAGAGCATATCACTATTCAAGAAGTCAAATGAGCCCTTAGTTTTATATTATACTTGGTTTCCTTGCACTGCCTCTTAAATTATCCCCTGGTATATGGGCCATATATTCCAGCTTCCTTTTCGCCCTTTCTTTTATTTGAAAATGGAAACCCAGAGAAGTAACTTGTGTACTGATTAAGATAATAGCTGTCAACTGATTATCTCCTATGACTATGTATTAAATTATTATTATTATTATTAACACTTGAGCAGCATTTCAGTTCATTAAATTTGTTTTTCTAAGGACAGAACATTATTTCAAAAATTATTATTCGTTTAGATTATTATACATATTTGGAGGGATAGAGTACAAATTAGGTGATTATATGCCTGAATAAAAATGTCAATACCTATATTTTCAGCTAATGCTAGTCATTTACGCTCATGAACCTACTAAAATCTCAATATATTAGTCATAAATGCAATGCACAATTCAGCTGTAAACATTGTGAGTAAAAGGACAGTATGGATATGCATACATACCCAAAATTTTCAAACAAAAAGGAATTGAAGAAGCATATGAAAAGAAAAGAAATTTACCAGAACACTGATGGATACAGAAGCTAACAATGAACCCATCTGATCAACCAACGAATTCCATACTTCAGAACATTTTTTAATATTTTTTGTTGCTGTGGACCCTAACTTGCTTGTTCCCACATTGAGCACATGATCTTCTGCTTCTTGTTCATGGAACTTGTCAATGGCCCACAAATCAATTCTAGGCATATAGATTATACATCTTCCAAGATTAAGGCATTTTACTGGTCAAGCGAAAGTAAAATACATGATTATTTGCCCATTTCACTGGAAAGAAATGAAGAATGCTAATAGGGTAATACATAAGTAACTACTATATCATTTCACTTCAGCTTAAAGTGGAATTGGGCCATAGCATAATTCTGTTATAATTAAAAGTACTCAGTTTAATTTCTTGCATGATCTTCAATCATTGTATCACCAACTCAGCATAATTTATTGCCTGATCTTCAAACAATGCATCTCCACTATATTGATTGCAATTGAATCATTATCGGGAAATGGCTTCCAAAAATATAAACAATTTAGCATGGTGCAGGAATCTTCAGATCATATGCAAATTTGTCTTTAACGATATAATTTGAAAATATACAGCTCAATGGAAACAAATTCAACCTTGAATGCCAAAACTCCAGTTTGACTCAACTAACTTAAAGTGTAGTGAAAATGGATAGTTAGAAATAAATTTAAATCATTTTCTAAATCGCGATGAACTCGTACTTAGGATGTATTGCGATGTTGAGGTATATACCTCACGAGGAACCAACCAAACACCCTCAAAGATCAACTTTGAGTCAACAGAAAGATCCAACTTGCAGATATAACTGACTTGAACTAATTACTGTTCTTGGTTAAATAGCATTCCCTTTTGAACTGAGTAGGTACTGCTTGTCCAAAATCAGTTCAGGTTGTGAATGGCTGGTTCCCCATATCGAATAAGAAGACACTCTCATCAGTATTGTGGTATATCTGAAGATGATAGCTATGACATATTACATAGTTTGTTTAAATAGACTCTTGAAAAATTTATCAAATGTTAGATCCAGAAAAGCTCCTAATGTTTAATTAACCATTTAAGACCATGTATGAAAGTGTTGAAAAGATAAAACAAAAGGAGAACAAAGAAATGATGATTCGATATGGAAGTTTTGTGCACAATATTTTTTAGGAAAAAAAAAACAACATGATGTATTTGAACCAATAAATAGGAACAGGACTTCCTGTCAAAAAAGATAATAAATATGAACAGGAATGGCAGCTACAGATATGGCGTTGAATGGGAGTATAAATAGAGAACGAAGAAGTCAAAGCAAGAAATGTCAGATGTCTTACATGCAATTGCAGATATTGGGAAATGGGGAATGTGGATAGGCAACAGTAGTGCCATGATATATCAATATGACAGGCATGCTCATGCAATAACAGGTTTAAGTTTGAAGAGAGTTATCATTGATTCTTCTATGCAGACAACTTTTGGAGCAAGCATGCATTTATATAACCTCAGAGCCATGCATACAGACAATATTATCACATATTTGTGGACAATGCCTTTAGATGAACAATTATGAGGTAAAGAAATAAAGAAACTTACGAAGAATTTGTGTGAGTCCACTAAGAATATCACCGTTTCCCTCCTGTGCCATAGTTGCAAGATCAAGCTTGTGTATTACAGTATGACCCACAAAACCATGAAGAAGGCAACGGATCAGATGTTGTTGGCCTGATCTGGGCGCTCCAGCAGCTAAAGCTCTAAATCCTGATAATTTATGTGCTAAACCTCCTTTTGGGTGAGAACCGGTGGAATTCAATCTGTGGGCATCAAACTTCTCGTGCTGTTCATTGTGATTTAACACAGAATCATGGTTTCCTAGTTGATAAGCTATTAGACCATAGCCTGACAAGATTGATGCAATTCTTTTTGCAATACCTTTCTGTTGTATCAAAGATGGGAGATAGGAAGACCAAAATGTGTGAGGCACATTATTCTTCTCCATAGATGAGAAGATAACTTGCTTAATAGAAGCAAATGCCTTCAGAAGAGATGAAGGTAACCAGATTCGCTCATCCAAATAGAGGGAGATAAAAAGGTGCAGCAATGGTTTAAGAAGGCACGGCACAAGATAGGAGACAAGAGGAGAGGAAACTAGATCATTTGCAGCAATCCCTGCTTCTCTCTGTGAACAGGGTGGTGGAGCAGCTGCAAGAGCAGCAAGCCAATCCCTTTCCTCCACAAGAATTGATGGTAGAGGAAGTCGCCCATGCTCAAATCCTTTCTCTGCAGAGAGTAAGATTTCCTTCAATGGGCAAGTCCTTTTCAAAGCATTTATTGCAGCTTGGGTGCAAATTGACTGCAGATCAGCACCAGCATATCCAACAGTTTGGCTTGCAATAACTGAGAGGAATGCCCCAGAAATAGGACTTGGCCATTTTTTCGTGTGTAATGAAAGAATAGCGGATCTATCCTCAAAGGTGGGGAGCGGGAAGTATATCTCACGGTCAAATCTTCCTGGCCTCCTAAGAGCAGGATCAATAGCATCAGGACGATTTGTTGCGCCGATTACTATAACTGAACCCCGTGATTTCAAACCATCCAGCAAAGAAAGCAAAGTCGCCACAACTGAATTGTGTGTCTGGTCTTGTCGTCTGGATCTAGAAGGTGCTAAGCCATCTATCTCATCAAAAAATATGATCGAAGGTTGACATCTTTCAGCTACCTGAAACAGAAGTCTTAGTTGTCTCTCAGCATCGCCAACATACTTTCCCAAACAATCAGCACCTTTTCGAGCAAAATAAGCAATCCTTCTGTTCCCCTGAGAGCATGCCCCTATTAGTGCACGCACTACGAGTGTTTTACCAGTACCAGGATGGCCATGCAGCAGAACACCTCTTGGAGGTGTAAGACCTAAAGAACTGAAAAACTCAGGATACAGAAGAGGCAGTATCACCACTTCCTTCATGCTCTGAATAACGTTACTGAGCCCAGCAACAGACTCCCAGCCACAGTACGCCTTTTCATTTTCAGAAGTGCCTCCTATGTAAACAGGTGCAATTCTCGAAAGATCTCTGTTTAGCCTCTTCCCCTCACGTTTCAAGAATTCCTCATCTTCTCCACAGTTCTCTAACCATTTTTCCTCGGCCTCTATGTCCTTTCTCCATGCATCATGTGACACCTTTCTGATATCTGCCTTCATCTTTTTTATCTTCATTTTTCTGAGCAGTTCAACATATTTATCTCCTTGAGGTTGGAAGTAATGTCGATGATCATTACAGGCTATAAGAAACATCCGGTGATCAAATATACAGGCTTCTGCTCGACTACAAGGCTACAAATCGAAAAGGTTAATGCATATTAAAGGCTAAAGGGCAAAACTAGAATGGTAAAATGTGGTTTAAGTAAAAACCAATTACCAAATGGTAGGTTTTCGGACATCGATCAACTCGACACCCAATAGTTGCACCAGGTCTGCCACATCGGCTGCACTTCAAAAGCCTTCCACGGCAAAGTGCTGCTCTTACATTTTTTAGGCAGCCCAAACCAGCAAAGTAAACCTGAAAATGTGACAAAAGCAAGTTTTTCATAACTCCATTCCATTACATCCAAACCACAAGGTCAAAGCATGCACTATGTTGAAGCATTTAGTTTGTTTTGCTTGCAACACATTTAGCTTGTTTTGCTTGCTTCCAAAGTCCGGAGTAACCAATGATAATCCCAAAACATGTATTGGGGGCATAATGTTTTGAGAGAATATGGTCATGAAAATCACAAGGAGACAATGACCCAGTATAAGGCAGAAGGTACAGGAATAGTATGAGGGTGAGAATTTTATAAAATAATGTGGGGCATACCTCAGGACTCCAAACTGCACAATTCTGATGAACCCAGACACGAGCAATGCCAAACTGATCATGTATTGGACCCAATAACCTTCCAAGCCACCCAGGATCATCACCGAACCCGTCCCACATATCATAGTTTGGATCCTCTGAAGGCAAAGCCCCCTCATAGGCTTCATTATCACTGTCAACTGTATCATGTAATGCAACCTTAGGTGGTCTTCCATCAGTCCCTCCACCACAGAGCCCACAACGTCTCCCTTCTTTAATCTCCATGGTACCCTGTTTTTCTTCCGAAACTGGAAATTTGCGGACTCCTTCCTTTGGGGCCTCCTCGGGCAGTACTACATTTGAGGCACCACCTGTCTGTACATCCTGCTGAACCTCTTTCAATTGCTCACTAGGACTAGAACCATCCAGTTCCATTTGCTGCTCAACACAAAGGTTGCTCTCTTCCACAGTCTGCTCATTTTGCACAAGAAGATGCTCGTGTTCATGTGAACTGCCAGTGCCATCCTCAGCATTATTCTCATTGCAAGGTAGCTCATCACCATTTCGCCCTTCTAGTACTGCTGATCCCAGCTCTTCAGTTCTCTCCTTCTCATGTAAACCCTCCTCGTCCCCTACCTCCTCATGCTTGCCTTCGTGTAGGTCATTTCCAGGACCAATCGCATCTCCTTTCTCCTCATCCGCTTCGCCTCCTTTTTCCCCATCTTCCTCTTCCACCACATTGACACCCTCGACAGCCTCATGTTCTTCCACATTCAAATCGATGGTTAGATTGATTTCCCTATCCCTCACTTCCCTCCCTCGCATTGTCAAGTTCCCACTTCCCTCGCCCATTGTCTCTTCCTCAGCTCCCTCCCGAAGGTCCACCACCAATGTCCTAACCTGCTCCTCCTCCTCCTCCTCCTCCTCCTCATCCCCCTCCTCATCGTCCTCCTCCACCTCCTCCTCCTCCTCCTCCTCCTTCAGCTCCACCTCGTAGTCCTCGTCGAACCAGAGGCTCCTAACTCGCTTATCCAGCTTAGCCTTCCCCTTGACCCTATCCCGCAGCCGAGAGCGCCACACCACGTTCCCCGCCTCGTCATCTTCCTCTTCCTCCTCTTCCTCGCCAATCTCGCGGGCAGCCCCCGCCTCGCCCCGCGCCCTACCTCTGCTTCTCCTCCGCGAGGCTCCCGCCGCTCGACCGGCCACCCCGCCGCCGCCGCCGCGCGCCCTCTTACGGCGCGGGAGGGGAGCGGCGAGGTGTCGAGCAGGGCCGGCGCGCGGCGCACCCGCGTGCTCCGTCGGGGGCCCTCCGCGTCGGAATCCTCGCTCTCGCCGCCGCGGCGCCGACGACGGCGGCTCCGGCGGGAGGGGCGGATACCGGCGCGACATCGTGGATGGCGTCGAGGCGCTTCTGCTTCTTCCGGCCGCGGGATCGCGCGGAGCCGCCGCGCCGCCGCTTGGGCCTCGTGGGGGCATTAGGGTGGAGCGCGAGAGAGAGAGGGAGGGAAGGGAAGGGAATGGGAGAGAGCTCGCGATCGCGCGGCGCCCCGCAGAGGTGGCGAGGGTTTTGGGGGTTCGCTCTCGCAGTCGCAGCGGGCGCGTCTCCTTCCAAGGAGAGGGGTGCGAACGAGAAGGGGCCTCCAATTGACGTCAGACACCAATTGGTTGTGTCACTGACAAGTGGGCCTCGTGCAGTTTCTACCTCTAAACTTTTCCTTTTTCTTGTCCAAATTCGTACAGTACGTTTGGTCTGAGAACTGGAGTACAATAAGCTGGGTTATCACCGGCTGTTTGGAAGTTGAGCTGAGGATTAGTTTGTTCCTTCCTTAGTCCCATTCCAATTAAGAAATGAAAACTGAAATTATCACTGAAATCTTCTAAAAAACGATGCGTTGCAAAATGGGGCATTAAAACGGTAGAGAATACAAAATCAGCAAGGAGAAAGATGGCCAGGAGTCAAGACAGGGGATGGGCAATTGGGCATTTCTGGTTGTGAGTGTCCATGAAGGTTCAAGTTTCCAACGGAAACAGATCTAAAACCGTAACATGTTTGTCAGGTAAATATAATTGAATCGTAGTGTGATTATATTTGTAGTAAGTAGTAACTGTCGTATAACTATAACTTATATAACTTATATGTAACTTTAAAAAACTTGTGGTAACGCATTGTTCTCACGATGGAGACATCTCGGGACTGAATTCCTTCACATCGTTTGTGCAGTGTAATATTTTTCTTTTCTTCTTGTACGAATCTTAAAGCAAATCTAATGGTTCGTGAAAGTTATATTATAATTATAATATAGCTATGTTTATCAAATTTACCGTATATAAAAATCGAACTAAAATGCCGTAAATATTTTGTTTTCGGGGATCAGATGTGATCGTGCCATGCACTAGAATTAGCAACCCACTTTTGGCCCAGTCTGAGCAGTTTAAGCAAATGAGAGGCTTGTTCGGGCCTTCTGTGGGCCTTTAGTAGCTGACGGGTTGGTGTGGCGGCCCATTTTAAGAACACAGCCCAATTAGTAGTTCTAACTGCATTTCGGTCCAGAGCCGATAAGGTCTCGTCTTGAGTCTTTGACCAATCATCACATTCAGAAACGAGAGATGTCTAGTCTTCCCGCAAGACCAATTGCAATCGAAACTCCTAGAGTCCAGTTGGCGATTGATCGCCAGGGGCGATCGGTTTCCCCCCTCTCCTCCTCGTGGTTTTCTTTTTTTTTTTTTTTACACCGTATTACTTTCCTATTTTAGTAAATTTATGCACCTAAAGTTTATACACCTGAAGTTTACACATCTAAAGTTTACAGACCTAAAGTTTATAAATCAAAAGTTTATATACGATTCAAATTTGAATTTGAATTCAAATATTTTTTATATATAGTGTTTCTATACATCTAAAGTTTATAAATCCAAAGTTTATAAGTCAAAAGTTTATATACCCGATTCAAATTTGAATTTGAATTATATCCGATTCAAATTTGAATTTGAATTCAAATATTTTCTATATATAGTATTTCTATACATCTAAAGTTTATACACCTAAAATTTATAGACCCAAAGTTTATAAGTCAAAAGTTTACATACCCGATTCAAATTTGAATTTGAATTATAAAATTTTTCATATATGAGTCCTCTTGTCAAATCCAGAAAGCGCATCATCGAGGTCTTGCTGTGCAAGAACGGCTCGCATCTTCACTTGCCAAAGTGAGAATCTTGTGTCTCGGTCTAGGAGCGGTAGATCATACTTCAAACTCGCCATGGGAATTAATCCTGAATTTGCTAGTAAGAAATTAGGGTAAACCTAGCAAAAACGCGAAACCTGGTACACTTCTCGTGTGCACGTAGCGTAGATCTGTAAACTTCCTGGTACACAAGCTTGGGTGGACGTAGCAATTTCCCTTGGAAAAAATCAGCCCTAGACAGGAGCTCTCGGTTGATTTTAATTTTCTCGGGAACTGTGCGCTGGTTGGATGGATTGGACGCTGCTCCTCCTGCTTTTCTGCTTCTCCCGCGCGGCTTCTTTGCTGCTGCTCCACGCGGCACTGCTGCTGCTCCTGCGTGGATGCGCAGGGCGGTCAGGAGGACGACGAGTCGGCAACTCGACGAGACCGATGAACGACGTGCGCCGCCGCCGCGCCGATGAGATCGATTTCTTCTATCCGAAAAATCTCGCCGGTGGCCGGGAATTAGTAGATTGATCTCCAATGCTCTGATACCACTTGTTATGAAAATAGATGCACAACGAAGACACGAATTTTACGTGGAAAACCCTTACGGGAAAAAACCACGGGCGCCGACCGGCAATGATCACTATAGAGGAGATGATTACAAACGTAGGGGAATAACAATGGGAACGTCACCCCTTCCCGTACGGCTTACAAGAGTATATATAGGGGATAATAGAAAGACACCTAATAGAAAACCTAATAGGAACTCCTACTAGGAAACTGATCCGAATATATTGTGGGCCCAAAATTCGGATCACATATTTAACAAGCTATTTAGCTGGCCAGTCATGATCCATGGACAGTGTGCAAACTGCTACTGGAGTAGTAGGGCTTGTTTGGTTTGCTACCATGACAAAATATTGGCAATACCAAATCATTGGCAAATTTTGGTAGTGCCAAATGTTTTGGCAACGTATGTGTCTTATTGGCACATTTTGGTAGCAAACCAAATACTAGCTGAACTACTATTCAAAATGCCAATATTTTGGTAGGGCACTATTTTGGCATCAAACCAAAATGGCCCGTAGTGCCAAAACATTGGCAAATTTTGGCACTACCAAATTGGGTGGTATTTAGTTTGAACTATTGTGAGTAAAATTTGGTAGCAAACCAAACATGCAATTACTACTATTGAAGTTACCAAAATTTTGGTAGGGTAATAAATTGGTATCAAACCAAACCAGCCCGTAGTTCCCAGCATATGATCGATGATCGATCGACGGCCAACGTGCGTGCAGGAGCGGTGACAACTCGCACGAACCTGTCGGTGACGGTGAGCCCAAGTTCGATGAGTGGTGACGAATTGACTATGGATTTTATATATACTGCTGGTGGTGGAGAGGAAGTCAGCTAGGCGAAGGTGACAGTTATTGCATCATATCATGCGCGTACATCTCTCCAATTCTCCATCCCCCCGTCGGCCGGAGTCGTACGTGAGATCGATCGATCATGCCGTGACGTACGCTTTGAAACTCGCGGCTACTCCCTCCGTCCAAAAAAACCAGGATTGGTTTTTTTTGACGGAGGGAGTAGCTGCAAGAGAAAAATCGTACGCGACTCGATCGATCGTACCTGTGTCCTTCACGGGCAAACCTCACACCTCACCTGCTGCTGTTATTAGTACCGGCTTGTTTGGATCCTTCGGGCTATTAAATATCCCTCCGGAATCTTGCTATTTAGGAGTATTAAACGTAGATTACTGACAAAACCCATTCCATAACCCCTAGGCTATTTTGATTCAAATTTGAATTTGAATTCAAATATTAGTTTATAGACCCAAAATTTATAAGTCAAAAGTTTACACATCCGTTTCAAATTTAAATTTGAATTCAAATTTTTTTTATATAAGTATTTCTATACATAAATTTTTTCAACTTTGTTTTTTTATTTTTTAAAATATTTATAGTGTAGTAGAAAGAGAAGAAGGGGAGGGGAGGAGAGGTGTGTACAGGGGGCATGGGTTTCGCTCGGATCGATCGCCCATTAGCCACTACCAATTGCAATTGCAATGGCACACAAACTCCACGGCCAGATCAAATGATGACGACCACGTACTGTACGTCTGCACACATCGGCATTTGACAACCGAAGAAAACCTACACATTCTGCTTCCTTTTTCGTTTCGATCTGAGCAGAGAAACGGCAGCTATAGCTACCGTTATCCACGATCGATCTGAAGAGCTAGCTCCCGTTCGGTACAAGCAACGACAGGCCGGGTGCTGGCGGTCGAAAGCGTGGCTCAACGTAGCAGGCATGCATGTGACGCCGCTGTCACTGTTCCTCGTTTGCCTGGCAATGGGGGGTGTCCATTCATGATGGCTTCCAACGCAGCAAAGGTTTTAGCCCCCCCCTGCAACTTGTGGGCGAACCAACTAAACCCACCCTCACCTGCAAATCATGCACGGCATTTGCCGCCTGAGACTGCAAGTTTTGATTGATTACTATACCATTTCGTTCCCCTTTTTTTTGTTCTCTCAGGTGACTCGGATGCTACCAAACGGGAAGGAGACCTGCGCCGTAATCGCACTGCGAGAGAAGGTTAAATCTCGCTTTCGTGGTTGGATAGAGAGGGCAGTAGCCAGTAGCTGATAGCTCGGACAAAAGGCCAAAATTAGAGAGTGGTTTTCAGAGAGGAGAGAGCAGCAGAGAACAGCCTAGCTTGCAGATGCAGCTTGCCACATTGCCATGTGATGGCAACAGCTTAATTCAGTTTGCAATGCGCATGAGCAGAGTGCGAGTCAATTAATTGGCAAAGTGGAGACAAATATCGCTATCTGATCAACTACCGCCTCAATTTTTTTTTCTCACGACATGTAAGGCTATAATTCCCGCGTACTGCAGCTAGCCTTAGTTCAGGATCAGAGAGCAATCAGTGCTGAGCATTGCCAGTTTGATCAAGAACGCTGTATTCTATTGGTGTGTGTTGGCGCGCGAGATCTTCTTATTTTATTTTATTCAGGCATCTGCTGATCGATCGGCCTAGATAGTGGCAAGCAGCTCTCTCTACCTGCTCGATCATAAACCAAAGTCGAGCTAGACGGCCGGTGCCCGGTATTATGGTTGATTGATCGCTACGTCGGAACTGAATTATCATTGGTCAATTATCGGTGTACGAGCAAGCTATCTATGTAGCCTTTGTTTTCACCTCCATTAGCTATGTTATGAAAATAGATGCACAACGGAGACACGAATTTTACGTGGAAAACCCTTGCGGGAAAAAACCACGGGCGACGACCGGCAATGATCACTATAGAGGAGACGATTACAAACGTAGGAGAATAACAATGGGAACGTCACCCCTTCCCGTACGGCTTACAAGAGTATATATAGGGGATAATAGAAAGACACCTAATAGGAAACCTAATAGGAACTCCTACTAGGAAACTAATCCTACTAGAAAACTAATCCGAATATATTGTGGGCCCAAAATTCGGATCACATATTTAACAATCTCCACCTTGAGACGAATTTCCTCTTGTAGCATAAAAAGATCAATCACCAAAAAATACCTCATGTAGGTAAAATCACCGCGCGCCAAATAGTCTCTAGGACTATACTGTAACACCAACCAAGCTTGAGCAAAGCTCAAACTTAGTAGCAGGAACTGGCTTTGTCATCATATCAGCTGGGTTATCATGAGTACTTATCTTGCATACCTTGACATTACCTTCAGCAATCACACCTCGAATAAAGTGATATCTCACATCAATGTGCTTTGTTCTCTCATGGAACATCTGATCCTTTGTAAGGCATATTGCACTTTGACTATCACAAAATATATTAATGCAAGACGTAACTCCACAAAGCTCAGTGTACAAACCTCTAAGCCAAATAGCTTCTTTACAAGCTTCAGAAATAGCCATATACTCTGCTTCAGTAGTAGAAACAGTTGCTTGCAAACTTGCCTTCCAACTAACACCACATCCTCCAATAGTGAAAACATAACCTGTGAGCGATCTTCTCCTATCCAAATCTCCAGCAAAATCTGAATCCACATAACCAACAAGTCCATCTCTAGATCTCCCAAACTGCAAACAAGCACTAGATGTACCACGTAGGTATCTGAAAATCCATTGAACAGCTTTCCAATGCTCTTTGCCAGGATTAGCCATGTATCTACTGACAACACTCAATGCATGTGATAAGTCAGGACGAGAACATACCATGGCATACATAAGTCAACCAACTACACTTGAATAAGGAACTCTAGACATGTACTCAATATCATAAGCTGACTGTGGACATAAATCTGAAGATAATCTGAAATGTGCAGCTAAAGGAGTACTCACTGGTTTTGCATCATGCATATTGAAACGACGAAGAACTTTTTCAATATAACCTTTCTGACTAAGATATAACTTGCCAGAATGTCTTTCTCTAGTAATTTCCATACCGAGAATTTTCTTCGCTGCACCCAAATCCTTCATCTCAAATTCACTACTCAATTGTGCCTTCAACTTTGCTATGCTCTAATTGTCTTTTGCAGCAATCAACATATCATCGACATAAAGAAGCAAATATATAGCTGAACCATCAACAACTTTGAGATAAACACAGCTATCATAATTGGATCTTCTAAACTTCTGAGAAACATGAAAGAGTCAAAATCTCTTATACCATTGTCTAGGTGACTGCTTCAACCCTAAAGAGATTTCTTCAACCTACAGACTAGGTTCTCTTTTCCAGGAACAACAAAACCTTCAGGTTGCTCCATATAATGTCCTCTTCTAATCCCCATGTAAAAATGCAGTCTTAACATCCATTTGCTCTAGTTCATAATTATGCATTTGCAACAATACTGAGTAAAGTGCGAATTGAACTATGCTTCACAACAGGGGAAAAGACATCATTAAAATCAATACTTGGAATCTGGCTATAACCTTTAGCAACTAACCTTGCTTTGTATCTTGTCTCATCACTTGGAGACATACCTTCCTTTCTTTTGAAGATCCACTTGCAACAGATAGGTTCTTCTCCTTTGGCAATTTCACCAATTCCCAAGTATGATTCTTTTCAAGCGACTCCATCTCATCATGCATAGCAGTTATCCATCTATTGCAATCATCAGAAAACAATAGCCTCAGAATATGTAGAAGGTTCGACATTACCCTCAATTTCTTCTGCCACACTCAAAGCATAAGCAACTATGTTCGCTTCTTCAATATATCTTCGAGGAGGTTTAATATTTCTTTTGGGCTTATCTTTGCAATAGAACGTTTTGGAGACTGCTGAACAATAAGAGAATCTGAATTTTCAATAACAGGTGCATCTTGGTTATAGCAACATTTTCTTTTTTTGGTGCATGCCCTGAACTGATCAAGTGCTCCACCTGCACACTTGCTTTCTCCTGATTCTCAACAGGGAACATTAGTAGAAGGTTGTTCATGTAACATAACTGATTCATGGAAGACAACGTTTCTTACTAATCACAACCTTTTTGGTTTCAGGACACCATACTTATAGCCTTTCACACCAAACGGATAACCAAGAAAAATGCACTTAATAGCTCTAGGCTCCAATTTACCATTATCAACATGAGCATAAGCAGTACAACCAAATACTCTTAAAGTCTGAATAATTAGTTGGGGAAACCAGACCATACATCAATTGGAGTCTTTTTATCAATGGCATAACTGGGTGATCGATTGATAAGATAACAAAGCAGTGGAAACGGCTTCCGCCCAAAACTGTTTAGGCAAACCTGCATTAGACAACATAAAACGGGCCTTTGATATAATTTCTGTTCATACGCTCTGCTTACGCCGTTTTTGTTGAGGTGTGTGAGGAACGGTGTAGTGACGCACAATGCTTTCAGACTTGCAATATGATTTAAATATCTTAGAACAGAACTCCATCCCATTGTGCAGTACGAAGGATTTTCACCTTCCTTTCAGTTTGTCTTTCAACCATAGTTTTCCACTCTTAAACACATCAAAAGCTTGATATTTGTGCATTCAAGAAATAAGGCCAAACTTTTCGCGAATAATCATCAATGATAGTCCTCATGTAACGAGCACCTCCAAAAGATGTTCTTATGAGCAGGCCCCCATAAATCAGAATGGCACATAATCAAGAATACCTTCAGTGGTATGTATAGATGTGTTGAACTTCACCCTCTTATGCTTGCCAAAGATTGCAATGCTCACAAAATTTGAGTTTCCCGATGCTTTGTCCATCTAGCAATCCTCGCTTGCTCAATTCTGCCAAAACCAATTTCACTCATATGCCCAAGACGCATATGCCAAAGATTAGTAGCATCGAATTAGATAACGAATCAGAAACCGCCAGCAACATTACCTAATATAGTTGTACCTTGCAAGATGGTACAGGTTGGCAGATTTATATCAGCTTTCATCACAACAAGAGAGCCTTTAGTTACCTTCAAAATTCCGTCTCCACCGAATATTTGTTACCCTTTGCGATCAAGAGTACATAAAGAGATGAGATTTCTCTTCAAATTTGGAATATGCCCGCACATCTGACAATGTTCCTGATACAGCCATCAAAACAATCTTGATCTGAACTGTTCCAATTACCTGCAACCTCGCATGGTGTATCATCACCCATTCAAAACAGTACCACCTTGCACAGCTTCATAGGTGGCAAACCAATCCCTATTCGGGCACATGTGATAGGTGCATGCAGTATCAAGAATTCCACTGGTCACTAGGTTTGTGGCACAACCAGCATAGCAACAAGCCAATTCTGCATCAGACTTCTCATCAGTAACAATGCGGCTTTACCTTCTTCTTCTCTTCTTACCTTTTGGTACGATATTTTCCGGTTCTCTTGTCCTTATCCTGTAAGCTTCCAACACTCAGAGATATCATGTCCATCGTCTCTTGCAGTATTTGCATGACCTTAACCTGCCTCTGGGCTTTGATCTCCCACGGTAGCTACTTGAGCTTTTATCTCTTGATTGGTTCTTTGTGTTCTTCTCCTGTTGCCTGCCCCGAACAACCAAGCCTTCTGCTTGTGAATTTTGAACCTTCAGAGGGTACCATCTTCTTCATCTTTTCTTTGGCATGCAAAGCATCATAAACTTCTTTCAAAGTAGAGTATCACGGCTATAAAGAATAGTATCCCTGAAGTTTGCATTGAGCTAGGCAATGAACACATAGAATAAGGCCTAAATCCTCTTCATCATACTTTACCTCCATAGACTCAAGGTCAGCAAACAATTTCCTTGAAAGCGGAGAGATGGTCCATTACAGACCCATCATCTTGCAACTTGTGCAAAAATAACTTTTGCTTCAGGTGCATTCTTACTGGTCAGATCCTTAGTCATGCATATCTGTTCCAGCTTCAACCACAGCCCAGCGGCTGTCTCCTCCTTAAGCACCTCCTGCCAAAATATTGTTTAGATAGATGAAAGATGAATAATGACATAGCCTTACGATTCTCTTTTTCTTCTCATCGTTGGACCAATCCTGAGTCCTCTTGTCAAATCCAGAAAGCGCATCATCGAGGTCTTGCTGTGCAAGAACGGCTCGCATCTTCACTTTGCCAAAGTGAGAATCTTGTGCTCCGGTCTTAGGAGCGGTATATCATACTTCAAACTCGCCCATGGGAATTAACCTGAATTTGGCTAGTAAGAAATTAGGGTAAACCTAGCAAAAACGCGAAACCTGGTACACTTCTCGTGTGCACCGTTAGAGTAGATCTGTAAACTTCCTGGTACACAGCTTGGGTGGACGTAGCAATTTCCCTTGGAAAAAATCAGCCCTAGACAGGAGCTCTCGGTTGATTTTAATTTCTCGGGAACTGTGCGCTGGTTGGATGGATTGGACGCTGCTCCTCCTGCTTCTGCTTCTCCCGCGCGGCTTCTTTGCTGCTGCTTCCACGCGGCACTGCTGCTGCTCCCTGCGTGGATGGCGCAGGGCGGTCAGGAGGACGACGAGTCGGCAACTCGACGAGACCGATGAACGACGTGCCGCCGCCGCCCGCGCCGATGAGATCGATTTCTTCTATCCGAAAAATCTCGCCGTGGCCGGAATTTAGTAGATTGATTCCCTCCCCCCCCACCATATGCTCTGATACCACTTGTTATGAAAATAGATGCACAACGAAGACACGAATTTTACGTGGAAAACCCTTACGGGGAAAAAACCACGGGCGCCGACGGGCAATGATCACTATAGAGGAGATGATTACAAACTGTAGGGAATAACAATGGGAAACGTTCACCCCTTCCCGTACGGCTACAAGAGTATATATAGGGATAATAGAAAGACACCTAATAGAAAACCTAATAGGAACTCCTACTAGGAAACTGATCCGAATATATTGTGGGCCCAAAATTCGGATCACATATTTAACAAGCTATTTAGCTGGCCAGTCATGATCCATGGACAGTGTGCAAACTGCTACTGGAGTTACTGAGACCCCTATAGTAGGCGCATGTCTGGTTTGGTTCCTAGCTCACATGACTAGGCAAAATAATTGTAGCATACCCAATTGTGGCAGAATTTTAGAATAGTGCCATGATTGGCAACGTATGTTCTTAATGGCACATTTTGGTAGCAAACCAAATACTAGCTGAACTACATATTCAAAAATGCCAATATTTTGGCTAGGCACTATTTTGGCATCAAACCAAAATGGCCCGTAGTGCCAAAAACATTGGGCAAATTTTGGCACTACCAAATTGGGTGGTATTTATTTGAACTATTGTGAGTAAAATTTGTAGCAAACCAAACATGCAATTACTACTATTGAAGTTACCAAAATTTTGTAGGGTAATAAATGGTATCAAACCAAACCAGCCCGTAGTTCCCAGCATAATGATCGATGATCGATCGACGGCCAACGTGCGTGGCAGGAGCGGTGACAACTCGCACGAACCTGTCGGTGACGGTGAGCCCAAGTTCGATGAGTGGTGACGAATTGACTATGGATTTTATATATACTGCTGGTGGTGGAGAGGAAGTCAGCTAGGCGAAGGGTGACAGTTATTGCATCATATCATGCGCGTACATCTCTCCAATTCTCCATCCCCCCGTCGGCCGGAGTCGTACGTGAGATCGATCGATCATGCCGTGACGTACGCTTTGAAACTCGCGGCTACTCCCTCCGTCCAAAAAAACCAGGATTGGTTTTTTTTGACGGAGGGAGTAGCTGCAAGGAGAAAAATCGTACGCGACTCGATCGATCGTACCTGTGTCCTTCACGGGCAAAACTCACACACCTCACCTGCTGCTGTTATTAGTACCGGCTTGTTTGGATCCTTCGGCGCTATAAATATCCCTCCGGAATCTTGCTATTTAGGAGTATTAAACGTAGATTACTGATTAAACCCATTCCATAACCCCTAGGCTATTTTGCGAGACGAATCTAACGAGTATATTAATCCATGATTAGCGGATGATTACTGTAGCATCACTGTAGCAAATCATGGATTAATATACCTCGTTAGATTCGTCTCACAAAATAGCCTAGGGGTTATGGAATGGGTTTTGTCAGTAATCTACGTTTAATACTCCTAAATAATAAGATTGGCTATTAAATAGCCCTCCGGATCCAAACAGGCCTCATCCGTCGATCGGAAGAAGCAAATGTCAACATGTACCCCTGCAGCTATTAATCACCCGATAGATACTCCCTCCGTCCCATGTTAAGTACAGCTATGGTATTTCCGCGTTCTACTTTGATCGTTCGTCTTATTTATTTTTTTTTAAAAAATATAAAAATATAAGTCACGAGTAAAGTACTATTCATATTTTATCAAATCATAACAAAAAAAACATACTAATTATAAAAAATTTACAAATAAAACGGACGAACGCGGAAACTTATGGTTGCACTTAAAGGGACGAAAGGAGCACGAGACTTGATGGCGCGCGGATGCCTGTGCATCACTGCAGCTACGCACTCCTCGTGCCGTACGTATTACCGGGTTTCCCGTGCGCCGCGCCGCCGCCGCCGCAGCAATTCGGAATCAAATCACTACTGCACTGCATGCGCCATCAAATCGTGGCCACCGAACAGTATTACAGTACCAGCACCGTTAGTCCACTCCTCCCCTCTCGCTCGCGCGCGTCGCATGAATGCTCCACACGCCGATCATGACCTCCCTCCCGTCCGTCCCGCAACCACCGCCCGGGCCGGTGGCACGTACCCGTCCCCACCCGAACCAACCAGCTCACCTCCAGCGATGACCCCCTCCCCCCACCACCCCACCCCCGCTATATCAACCAATCCTACCACCACGTAGTACACACACACTACGCTTCTACGCTACTACACACCACTACTCTCACAGCAATGGCGAGGAGCGTAGCCGTGGTGGGTGTTGCTGGCGATGGCCGGCGGTGGCGGCGGGCGCAGGCCGGGCCGCGCGCGACGCCGGCGGCGGGCGCCACGGCGCCGCGAACGTGACGGCGGTCCTGGAGAAGGGAGGGCAGTACACGACGTTCATCCGGCTGATGAAGGAGACGCAGCAGGACACGCAGCTGAACAGCCAGCTGAACAACTCCTTCAACGGCAACGGCTACACCGTGTTCGCGCCCACGACAACGCCTTCAACAACCTCAAGCCCGGGACGCTCAACAGCCTGACGCAGCAGCAGCAGGTGGCGCTCGTCCAGGGCCACGTCCTCCCGCAGTTCTACTCCATGGACTCGTTCCAGACGGCCAGCAACCCCGTCCGCACCCAGGCCTCCGGCACCGACGGCCCCTACACCCTCAACATCACCTCCACCACCAACAGCAACGTCAACGTCTCCACCGGCGTCGTCGAGGTCACCGTCACCAACGCGCTCAGCGCGGTCAAGCCGCTCGCCGTCTACTCCGTCGACAAGGTGCTCCTCCCCTTCGAGCTCTTCGGCGTCAAGGCCCCCGCCGCCGCGCCCGCCGCGTCGACCGCCAAGCCCAAGAAGGGTGGCTCCACGGAGGCCGCCTCCGGCCCCGCCGGCGCAGGAGACAGCCGAGCCCACGGGCGCCGCCAGCGCCAGGGCCGTCGGCTGGGGCGTCGCCGGGCTCGCCGCCGTTGTTGGCTGCCTCTTGTAAGACGGTGTACGGACACGATGATCGAGGAAGCTAGCCATGTGCATGCATTTCTTTTCTTTTCTTTTTCTTTTCTTTTTCTTTCATTCTTCCTCTCTCCATGTTTAAATTTATTTGATTTTGACTAGTTTGTTCTTTACATTATTCTTGTTCTTGGTGGTTTGTAATATTGGGCTGTGTGATTGGAGTTTTCTGTCTGAGGCCGGGATGTTAATAATGCATTAGTACATTTTGAGTCATTTCACTTGTTTTCTTCTACTTGCTATTGGTACCACGGTTTAAGATCAGGTATGATCCAATCCAGCGCCGAAAAAACACATATGGTCCATTGGCCACTGGATGTGTTTGGTCCTTTTGCAAAGCAATGTGGTACCCGTCGTTGCTTTAATCATGTTAGGTGAAATAATGATCAAGGACTACTGGATCAGAATAAGATTACTTGGTCCATTGATTTGGGTTTTCCGATCGATCAAAATGGGGATAATGATGGTACAGACGTGTAGTTTTAGCTCTTGGATTTATCAAGCCTTTGGGACAAATTGAAGGCTAGGCTAGGCTACTCATCAGTCATGATGGAGTTGGTGGAACAGAGTCAGGCCCATTCGTTGCACGACCACATGGTGGCAGGTTCGTTTGGTAAAGAGTCGATTATCTTGTATATCTACGTATATTCTCTCTCCTCTTAAACTAATAAGAGTAGCTCCACATGTGTTGTGCTAAATATGTCTCGAGTAGCTAGCTTCATGGTTAAAAATGCTTCAGCCAATCAGCCTCACCTGCTTAATCCAATATAAGCTTCTCGATTAAAAAAAAAGGTTTGAATAACATGGTTTGAACAACATTCTATCACTTTGCATCCAAATGTATTTCGATCAACGTTAGATGTGATTAGCCGTACAAATCTCATCACCGGGTCCTTCTTAATCCGATACAAATCACCCAGGGGGAGCCACTGTCACTCTGTCAAGCCAGGTCCTGGGGAGAATGACAGTGTGGGTATTATCAGCTCTTGTAACTATCGCCATTGTCCGTCGGTATCAACTCGTAATTGTCGATGACCAATGATCATATCGTGCACACACGTACTCCTAGGTGGAGTAAGTAACTTAACTAATTCTGCACTACACCGAACCGCCGCGGCGTTGTCAAATCTGATGGGGAGATACAAAGCGGAGGCGCATCGCTTTCAATCATCAACGGCCAGCTAGCGCTGTCGGTATGCGACCTGTTTGTGCATACAGATGATGATTATCCAGTACGCTTAGTTGGTAGTACCACGAGAATACTTTACCAGACGACATATATACTTTACTTCTTTTCTTCTTCTATTTTTTTCCCAGGGCATATATACTTTTAGTTGTTCGCTTACAGAGTAGTAGTGACTTGGACCGATTTGAATGACAAACGGAAAAAAAAAAATGTGGCACACCAGCAACTGGCAGAATTGCCTCAGAAGAAAAATGGCCTCAGCCTTCCAGGAAAAAATATTTTCTCAGCGTTCGGTAACTATACTCTGGATTTTTGTACTTCACATTGGGGGCTTCTGCCTTCCAAGAAAAAGAATTTCTCAGCGTTCGGTAACTATACTTTGGATTTTTTGTACTTCATGTTGGTTGCACTTACACGACGACGTGCTGCCAGAAACGTCACCACAAGTAAAAGATGGAAAGCATTTGTTGGGCTTGGGCGCCTGCAGGATATGCGTGCATGCTTCAAGTGCTTGTTGCTTCATGATTTGTTGGCGTGTAGAAATAAAAGCGTTTTCATTGCGCCAAGGAAAGAGGAGAGAGAAAATTGCACCTCCATCGCATACATGAATTTTGAAATGACCCGGCATGGGTAGATGGTATATTTTCATTCGAACAGTCACAAGTACCTGGTGATCACAAACTTACTACATCATCAAGGATGCTAGATCAATAAGTGAATAAATAACTTCAGAATCCTACGTCTGGCTTGGCGATTGATAGGCCAAACATTCACCATTATTTCTAAGGCACAAAGGCAGCCATAGGAAACCGGCGAATTTCACAATTTACAGATGCGAGATATGTACAGCCACCACATTTGATTATTTGACAAGCCACTGTGAGGTTAGCAACAACATTTAGCCAGATACATGACGTTGGGCCAAGCTTCAGTCAGAGCGAATTCCACCCATGAAGGTTCTTGGGTCAGGGCAGGTTCCGGTGAACTGAGCCTGGGAGAAGTCGAATCCTGGATTCTACACATCATAGAGACAAGCAAATAAGAACTCAAACAATAAGGGACAGTGGCTGGAGTGCATTTCCACCAGAACAGTACAATAGTGCTAGATCAAATACATGGACACAACCAGTTTCTGAAGGATCTTATAGAAGGTATTAGCACAACTTTGTGTAAACAAGGTAAGAAAATATGTTAGATGTTTGCTCTCGTTTTTGGGCCGATACACTACCCCCACATCAGCAGCATAATCATCTTGCAAGTGGCACGCTAATAAGGACTTGCATAGGATGCAATTGATGCAATTTTAATAATTAACTAGAACTTGTCAAAAAAGTCCATTCAATAAATTCTACAATTTGACTTGAGGCATTAGCATGACAACAATGTACTGCTTGCCTATCGTAGGTAGGCGTGCACAATTGAGCATAACTACTCAAACATACTAAAACCAAAGCAAGTGTGGTTTAGGAAAGAAAAAGGAGCAAGTAATTCATTATACCTCTTCTTGAAACCTTTGCAGCATAAGCCGTTTTTGTTCTTGGTCTGCAGCATATGGATCTAAGCTACCTTGGCCTTGTATTGGAGATGACCATGTTTTCCCCTTCTCTCTTTTTTGCAGTGTGATGTGCATTTCACCATCCTCTGTATTGTGATATAACCATTGTCCAGATTCATAGAGCAGCAGAAGATGCTAATGACTTCAATGACAGATTAAAAATAACACCCTAGCACTAAACCTCGTATGTGTGACTCCTGACTCGCTATCATATCCTTATGCAGCATTGTTAGGTCAATTGATCTCATATTATCAATTCATCATCAATATACCAATTATGGCCATCTATGGTCAGTTGGTCACCACAACATTGTGACTTAACAAAATCAAGCATGTCTTTCCATATTCAGATATTTTCTATGAACGAAGTCAATTAAGCCACTAGAAAACTACAAAAGAGTTGCCAAATAAACTACTTCCACTCGCTGGGTCTGCATTAACTCAGACAAATTAAAACCAGTCGACAGTAACAAATTCTGAATAGTTGTCTGCAAAGCAACCTCAGAGACATTTTTTTTTATTACCAGAACTAGGAGTCCATTCATCAAACTGTTCACTAAACTGGATTGACAATTCTTAGAGGAAATAGCTTCCGCAGATATAAAACTGCAAACAACAATTTTAAGAATGCACAAATAGTACCACAAATCCTAACCTATTGTCCAGAACGATGAATCAGTCTTCACTGGGAGTGTCAGGTCATGCTGCAAAAAAGAGGGGGCACAAATCAGATCTTCCAAATTCATGACAGCATACAAGGAGAAACAATATCTTAGCAGAGAATTAGCTTTAATTGTAAAAGGTTAAGGGGAGAAGCACATACGTTGAGGTAGGGTGGATTGCCGCGGATGCCGACCTCAACATGAGTGGCCTGGATGGCGCAGTGAAAGAGCTTGGTGGGCACACCCTTGGGGAGCTCAATGTACATGTTCACTTCCTCCAGTGTTTGGTCCCACTCAAAGACCTTCTGCCCTGCGAATCACACCCAACCCATGACAGAGGATGGGATGGTCAGGGGGCTCCTGAATTTTCTACAAGGTTGCAGAGTACTGGAGGTGTGTGGAGGCTCACCGTTGTGGACGAAGGCGTGCCGCTTCTCGGGTCCCAATTTCTCTGCCATGTCAAGGCTCTGGCATATACATGTGGGATCAAATATTATGTATTAAATAAGGAAGAAAAACAACTCAAGCATGAAATCAACTTTGAAAACAGACCACACGAAATAATTTATTGTTCTGGTAATATTATCAAGTAAAAAGCTCTAAAATCGATACTAACAAGCTGCAGTTCATATCAAGGACTTAGAGAAAAGGATTACAATCAGAAGCTGAATTTGAATTTTACAATTTGATTGTAGGATTAATTTTAGGTGTTTTCCTTGTCAATTTTATTGCCTAGCTATCTCATGATTGCTAACAATACTAGTAAAAGATGTAACTAAAATTATTCTTAAAAATCAAACTATAAGAATTTAAAATCGTTTTGTATTGAAGCACGTGAGCTACAAGGGTTAAGAAGGAGAAACAAGCAAATCCTCATATTAAAGCAGGAGCCTGTATATATATAGTAGTTACTGTCATGGACAAATAACAGGGGCTGATCCAACTTGGGACATGGGGGTTCAGTTGAACCCCCAAACTTTTTGGGGAACAAACAAACTGTTAATCGTATTAAGGTTAAGGCTCTGAAATTAAGAGAAGAGCTTCTTCCACATCGAGAAGAGAAGCTAGGGTTAACGAACGCAACCAAATTCCAGACAAAGGTAGTCCCGGTGGGAGAGAGATGAATCAGAAAGAGGATGTGGATGCTCACCAGGATCCCCTCCCCTCCCCCTCCCCTGCTCTGCTCGCCGGATGGAGATCGGCGCCCCTCCCCTGTTCAGCAGCGAGATGGCGCAAGGAGCGGAGGAGACGAGACGGGAGATTTTTTTTTCTTTTACGCCAAGGGAAGGGGAAGATACTCTAGTTAACAGGGAATATTTGAGTATCTGCTTGGAGCCGATGCGCCCGCGCTGCCGGCGCGCCGCCTCGTCGCCGTTGGCCCCGGCCGCCGCGATGCTGAGCGCTGCGACTTGAGAGCGAGATTGGGAATCGGGGAGGACAGGAGAGAGAGAGAGAGAGAGGACGGCTGAATGGCTGATGGAGCTCGGTGGTGGACGGTGGTGGTCCCGGTGGATCTGAGTAATTGTGTTGCTGAGCCTGGGTGTGGGCCAAATTTCGGCGACTCTCGATGTTTCGAGTTTCCTAGGCCTCGATGTGGGCCAAAATTCGTGGTTGTGCCATGTGGGCTGTTCCTGGTAGCCGGCCCAAATCGCGAAAATCCCCTTCTTCAACCTCCAGACACTGAACTAGAGCTCCAAGCCCCCCTTTCAATGGAGGTGTGGCAAGAACTTTTTTGTGGGGGCTATGTGGGGGCTTACATGGTTCCACCACTAGTAGTAGGGGGCATAAGACCCCTCCGCCCCCACGTTGCATCCGCCATTGTATATTATAGACGCATAGTGTCCACATGTTATAGATTATAGGTAGCAAATAATTAAATGTCACACCTTTAAAGTGATAAATAGTTAAATGTCACGAGTTATATGGATGAAAACGGTTCGTAAACGGAAAGTGTCCATTGGAATTTTCTGGAAACTTTCCGAAACGGAAACGAATTTGGATTTTTTTTTTTGAACAGAAACGAACATGATAATCGTACTATCCGTCAGAAACGAATTCGGAATTTTTTTTCTCGGAATCTAAAATGAAGTATTTCTCATATACAGTTGTTTAGCTTTAGACTTTTCTATTCTAGATAATTAGATTTATACTATGTGCCATAGTATTTATAATTGCAGTTATAGATAAATATAATTCTTTTTCTCTAAGAAAATAAAGCGTACAACTAGCTATATTGTTACTAATTTATAAAAAAAATAGAAATATCGATTTATTGTATTATAAAAGATATTGAGCTACATCTATTAATTGATTTGAGAAGTTCAGCTTAAGGTTTTTTTTATTATATTCCTTCACTCCTGCGTAGCTCTGCTCGACTCCAATTAGTGTGCCGCTTCGCCACCGCTAGCAGCTTCGACAAGCGTCGGTCGAGCTCGGCATGACCACTCCTCCATTTCCACCGCTCCTCCTCCGCCCAGCAGTGGTCGAGCTCCCACCGCGCCTAGCTCCGCGCGACCTCCTCCTCTCCCGTCTCCTTGTGCTTGGCTACCTCCGCCCCTCCTTGCTATCGTAGCCAATAGAGGGAAAGAAGAGGGATAGCAAAGGGGGTGCTCCGACAACGAGGAGGAAGAGAGAAGAGAGGTAAGAGAAGGGGTGATGATGTGGTCTCATGGTTTTTCTGACTTTAAGTGCCACGTCTATACTACGTAGGAGTCACGTCAGACGAAATCATCTTCCAAAAGGGTATTGGGATCTTATTTACGCTAGTTTTGGGAGTTGAGAGATGAATCATATATGTACTGCGGTTCGTAGATGAATTTTAGATTCAGTGACAAGTTGAGGGACCAACAGTGAACCTAATCCATTAGCAATTGCGGAGGAGTTGGGCCTAGTTGTGGGCTTGTAGCATTTTCATGGCCAGGAAGGTGATGAACGGTTCCTGGTATAAACCAGATCAGGTACTCAATTCCGCGGGTTGGAATTAAAACTAGGCTTCACCCGGCAGCAAACAGTTTTTTTTTTGGTTCGTTTCGGGAGCTTCGGGTGGTTTGACTGTTTTTACAGGGTGAGCTTCATGCATGCAGGTAGCTTAACCATATAAAACTTCGCACCGAAGCTGACCTGCACCATCACGAGTGACGATCAAGTGTATGATTGGTTTCCAACCGATCGATAAGTACAATGTCAACAACAAGGAAATTAGTGGAGAGGGCCAGCCAAACAAAGATAAGAGCTTACACGTGCTCCAAACCTATGACTAAAGGCTGATTATATTAGGTTAATCACACTTTGGAGCAAATTATTATGCTCCCTGCTTTCCGTTGTACACTGGTGGCTCACGGCCTCTGTGCATTCTGAGTGAGACGCTTGCCGTCTCCGTAGAGACTCGATTTTAAACTCTCGAGAGATATTATCGTGTTGTTTATGTGTCATTTAAATAAGGAGAAGATTTGCTAAGATGTGATGTATCACTCCACAAACATGTAAATTAAAAATCAACTTCTACATATCGCAACGAAAAAAATAACTGTGAATATACGTCAACTAATTGTAGTTTAATTTTTTTTTTTTTACGGTGAGACGTAGAAGTTGATTTTGAACTTGCATGTTTGTGGAGTGATATATCATATATTAATACATCTTCTTAAATTTTTCATAACCATTTAAGTAACAACCAAACAATGAGGGAACATCTCTTCGAGAGTTTAGAATATTTTTCTGTCTCTATGTACAATTGTACAAAAGGTCATCGGCGCAAAGGTCATAGTGATGTAGAGGAGATTTTACCTGGCGGCCCAAAGGTTCAGAGGTCAACAGAGAGAATGGATCAGACCATTTGTGATATATCCTGTAAAAACATAATAAAGCTTATAAATTTATAGAAAAAAAATACTAGAGATATATGTAGTACACTCTCACCGAATCTCAACTTCAAAATCAACTTTATTTGAGAGTAAAATAATAAATTTCAAGTAAATAGTTTTCTCTCAAATGAAATTGAGTCTAAATTTGAGATTTTGATAAATGTATTTCATGTATGTACCTGTCTCTAGTAAAAAAATTCATGAATTTAGACTTTAAAATTTTAGATATGGTTTTCACGAGTTTTAATTTATTTAGTGGTTTCATTGTATCCTCTCTCCATCCAAAAAAAAAAAACGGACAACCTTCACATTCTATGTTGCCTTTTTTTTTGGGGGACGGAGGGAGTATTTCTCACAAACAGGGAATGGTGACAATTGGATGGTCTCCCCGTACTGAAGGAACCCACGACGTGACATCTTTTCCCATATGCAAGATTATCAAATGGCCAACATGTTGTTTCCGGATTTCTGCCATACTTATCAAGTTAGTATGATCATATTCTACAATTCTGAACTCTCTAATCTCTAGCTAACGTATCTTCTAGTTTCATTAGTAAAAAAAGGCTAACACTTCTTTTTTCAATCACATACTCACTCTATCATAAAATAAGCAAACTTAGTATGAGATATGATTGTTCATAGTTCTAGTATTATAATGGTAGGAGAGAGTAGTACGGTGCATAATCAGATAAGCCGTGACCATGTGATTGATTAACTAGCGGTGCAAGACATCTTTCTTCTGTGCGAACAATAATCCCAAGGACAACATGAAGGCATGATTACACATGAACAGGGTGCTGCCGCACCGTGCTAACACGTAGTCCACGACAACCGAAAGCTTTACGACACCAACTAAGGCTGTGTTTAGTTGGATCTAAAGTTTGGATTTTGGTTGAAATTGGAGATGATGTGACTGAAAAGTTGTGTGTGTATGACAGGTTGATGTGATGGAAAAGGACTGAAGTTTGGATCCAAATTTTAGATCTAAACACAGCCTAAGCGAGTGGATAAGCGGCGACGTGGGTGGGGGCGTGCATATCCGATACACGTCAGCCCGGATCACCCCCCCGGATCAGCCACAGCCACGGCTGACGTCAGCGCGACGGAGACTGACGGCTCCCGCGCGCGCCCCCGCGTCCGCACGGACAAGGCGCGCAAGCCCAGCAGCACATGCGTGGGCCGCATGGGCGTATGGCGGGGCCCAACACGAGAGCGCCATCCACGCCGCGCGCGGGGGCGCGGCCGGTGGGTTGCCGCCGCTTGGTGTACGTTCTCCTGTCGCGCGATTGCCTCGCGCGCGCGCTCGCTCGCGGAGCCCGCCCCCTGCGCATGCAGGTGCGCGTCCGCGTCTCGCGCGCAGTTTCGACGATGGATATACTCCATGCGATTGCGCATGGCGCTAAAAAACGTGAACCGACGCGGGACTTGGTCGGGCTACTGCGCCTGCGAGCAAATGCACGTTGACCGCGCGCGGAGCGGCAAGTTACTCGCGGCTCACATACGACCCAAACGGGAAGTGGACTTTCTGTATCGCGTAAACAAATGCCGAGTTCAACTCGATCCCGTGGATTATGGCTGTGTTTAGATTTAAACTTTGGATCCAAACTTCTAACTTTTTTCTATCACATCAACCTGTCATACACACACAACTTTTCAGTCACATCGTACCAATTTCAACCAAACTTCCAACTTTGGAAGAAACTAAACATAGCCTATGTGGAGTTTGAGATCGAGCTCGAGGTCAACAGGGTACATACATGGACTGATGGACAAGCTAGGGGGTGTATGACCGCTAAGGACTTGCAGTTAGTACTGTTACCTATACCTAACTCTAACTGGTTTAGTGGTTATGGTTTGGCCTTCGATCGGTTGATCTCC
>CM020178.1:27121982-27156428 GCA_009805545.1 Oryza longistaminata | reverse complement strand
GTATAGATATAGAAATATACACACATATATATAAGATTTTATCTTCAAATTTATAATATTAGTCACAAGACTAAATTCGAATAAAATTTTACTCTTAAAACTGTCATTTTTAAATCTTATTATGGCTAAAGTATAATAATTTGAATATGAAAATTTTATAGATATGTGTAATAGTTGAGAGTACGAGTAAAAATTTTCAATTATCACATCTCTAGATTGCACAAGCGCTGTTAAAACCAGGAACGGTAATTTTCCTCGTAACAAAGGCCTGACGAAGTGACCTGGGAGCCTGGCCCACACACGCAACGTTTCGGCCCGTAGCAACTATAGGCTGGAACTGGATCGCAACTAAGGAAAAAGTACACCGAAGGTCCTAAACTTGTCATCGAGTTACAAAATCATTCCCAACTAATAAACCAACACCGGCCGTTCCTGTATCTGGTTTTTTGGGATGATTTTGTACTCGATGACAAGTTGAGGGACCTTCGATGTACTTTTTTCCTCGCAACTAAATAGGCCTGAACGGGATCACGGCACCCGTGCGGCCTACAGTAACTGGGCCGGAGCGGTATTAGCGACCAACGTGAGGCCCACTGTATAATTGGGCTGATTCCGTCGAGTCGCGCGGGCCGTCTTATATTTGGGCCGGATCGTGCATGCGTGTCAGGTAAACTATACCACACACAGAATACACACGATCTAGTGAAGTGGAGCCGTAGCTGCAGTACACAGTAATTACACACAGAATAAGGTGAAGTTCACACGGATTACAGTATAATAATACTCCTTAAACATGCAGCGAAATTACTTTTACTTTTCTTATTCGAAAAAAAAGAAATTACTCTACTACTTTTGCTCAGAGAGAGCGTAACCACGTTTCCCTTCTCCGTCCCTCTCCGGTGACGTGATGGGCTAGTGGACCGATGACTCGGACCTCGGTCCCCCTGCATCAACGGCCAAGATGCCACCCCAATCACCACCAACCTCTCATCCGGACCGTCCATCCACACACACCCGCTTGCTCACCAACCGTGACACGCAACCTCCCCCCTCCGTCTCCCCGCCAAAATGACATCCCTGCCCCTCACAACCCTTCGCACACCACCCGCGTCGAAGGCGGTTTTTCCCGTGGAGTGACGGAAATGCCCCTATCCCCCTCCCTCTAATGCTTCTCTCTCTCTTTCTCTCCCCTCTACTCTCTCTCTCTCTCTCTCTCCCCCCTTCTCCGTCTCCGTTGTGCAGCGCGAGCCCCCGGAGGCGAGGCGACTCCGCGTCGCCTTCCCCCCGAGCGCGCGGGCCGGCGAGAAGGGCGGGAGGCGGCGGGCGGCGAGGTGCTCCTCTTCTCTCTCTGTGTCTCTCGTCGGCGACCTCGCGCGGTAGCTCCTCTCCCGGTGGTGGTCGCGCGCGCGCGGCGCGGTCGACGAGGGGTTTGGAGGGTGGGGCGCACTCGGGTTGAATTCGCTCGAGCTGACTCACTCCAGGTAGAATTGAACAGCGATTTCGTGTTTCGAGCAATTGAGTGAATTGGTTGGAGGGGTTCAGCTGAACCCCCACGGTAGGTTTTAATTTACGGCGGTGATCTGGGTGCTCTCTGTTCGTGATTTCGGGGTTTGTTTGATGAGATTTCAGCGTTTTTCTTTTTCTAATTAGGAGATGTTAGTTTGGTAGGGAGGTTGCGGTAATTCGTTGAGATGGCTGCCACGGGGTGAATTTTCCTTTCTAGGGTTTGGGTCTTCGCGTTGGTCTTACCGTGATCCCACCTGGTTGTCCCTCAATTTCGTTGCTTCCTTGGCTCTACTGACGCTTTATTACTGCCGATCTAGCCGTAGAAAATTATCTTTCTGCAATAGTACCGTAGCTGTACAAATGATCTCGTCTAAAGCTTCTGCTCTACTTCGTTTTCTATATGCAGCATGTTTGCTAATCTTTTTATGTTGCAAGTACAAATCTGTTGATTAAGGCATGATTAGTAGGTTAATACGTCTACTGCTATGCGATTACTTGCGTAACTGAAGAAAGGAATTAATTTAACCATTTTAACGGTTGCACCTCCTTTGCTGTTAAAAGAACTAAAGGAGTCTGCTTTTGAGGAAGCAACTGAGTGCTTGTAGAAGGCGTGATTGAATAGTAAAAACTGTCTTAAGAAAGCTAGATCTTTTCTCAACGGCAGGCTTTTCTTGTTATAGGTTGTACTAAATGTTTACGTTCCTTCATGAGTTCATTTTAAGGCTGTGTCTATCGACCATATATATTGAGATCTCATATATATTTCTAAGGTGTATTCTCCAACTTTTGTATTTGTTCTGCAGAGGGTTTTATAGTTTCAAGCACAACGCTGCTCAAGATGCCAGCACTGAGGATGAAGAGGAACTTTGACGATGATGTTTTTAGGGATGAGTTTGATTCCAAACCCACAAAATCTATGAAGATCTCACATTTTCAAGTCAGCGAACTAGAGCAGTCAGCTGTGTTGAACTTGCCTTATAAAGATCCCCACGATGGTAAGTGACTGCAGGCAGCTCTGTGGGAGTTAAGGCTGATTTTTTACTGATGTGGAGTTTCTTTCAACTTTCCCTTAAAATATATGTAATTTAGCTGTACTGTTTATTACAGTTCTCTTGAACAGGAACTGTGTGTGCCTAATGTTGCATTCGGAAGCTATTTTTTATAGGTAGATAATTTAACAACTCATGTTTGTTAAGTTGGTTTTTCTTAGCTATTTGGAAAATGTGTTTAAATTGTGCATTGTTAGTGATCAAAGGTTAGTGAGGGTGTGCATATTTCATTGATTCTATTTCCTTTTTCAGAGCTGGATTTGACAACTCAGTTAGCTGGCCAGGACATTATGATCATGGAAGCTGCTAGTTTGGATGATGCTCTTGGAGGAGCATCTTTGCTCAAGGTGTGGCATCATCATCTGATCATATATTATTATAATTATTATTGTCGCACTTTACTTTTGTGTTCAACCGTTTGGCTTCAATACTTCCATTTCATTATTATAAGTTTCCTCTTGTACTTCAGTTTGTCTCTCCAAACTAATTAGTCCAATGAACTTCTGATTACAAATGAGTAACCACTAACTTCTGAGTTCTGATTATGGAGATATAACTATTGCAATTTCTTTCCAAAGTTCATTGCACTAATCAGTTTGGGGAGACAAACTGAAATGCAAGAGGAAACTTATTATAATTAAATGGAAGTATTGAAGCCAAGAGGAAACTGATTTGTCATTTGACCTTGCACTTCCAACTAGTTTCAGTTAATGATTTGTTATAAAGGGCAGAAGGCATTGTGTTTGTTTCTTATTTGTGTTATGAACTAACATTTGTAGGCTAGGTATATAGCTTCATTATTTTGGTGTCTTCTCTCCTATTTTATGTCTCAGCACTCTATATCAGAATCATTGTTATTCTGTTATTTTATAGAATCTTCTGCAATGTAATGTTTCCATGTTGATTTACAGGATTTAATATCTGAGGTGGCAGTTTCACCAAATATGGAGAATGATATGTTAGTTAATTATGAAGACATCAGATCTCAGTTAAATGTAGTAAATTATTTTGACAAAGGTAAGGAGCAACCCTTTCACCTTAAGTGACTTAGGATATATATCCATTAAGCGAAGTAGCAAGATTAATTTTGCTATGCGCTAGGTATTTACACTTCCATGCGCGCTTTGCATTTTCATATTGCAATTAGCAAAGCATTTACAATGTGATGCCATAGATTCTAAGTTATCTGAAAACCAATCTTACCAAGAATAGAATTAAAAACAAGATTTCTTTGCTAGTAATGACTGGAATATTCCTTTGTTACTTTTAAATTATATTGGACTTTTTGGTCATCAGTCTTTATTTAATGCATGATTCTGATCATTCTTTGTGTATACACTTTTGAAAATGTGTAAAAATATGTATGCTACATTAGCATCTGGTGTTGCAAATTTAATATGATTATTTCTGTGCGGTCAAGCTATACAGTATACACTGAATTGCTGAAAGGGAATTGTATATAAATGATCCAAATTTCAGAAGTTCTACTGCAAGAATGCCACATTAATCTATTTATGTCCACAAACTGGACACTGTTTTTGTCTGTGCCAACTTATCACAAATTCTGATTTTGCTTGGCTGGAGGATTTCTGATCTTTTAATTTCATTGCATCTCTTGCTCCAAAAACGATGTGCCACATATGTAGTTTTTAGCTGAGATAGCAATGCAATCATTTCAATTCCCCCTAGTTCGAAAACCTTTTTGTCATAATGCCATGTCAGTCTCTCAACATTATATCGTTGAACAAACCTAGGATGTTTGCTTAAATTGATAACTTGAGATGAGCTTTTGCTGTACATGCTATCTTTGGCCTCTGTATAAAATCATGATATGCAATATATACTTGTCCATTCTATTGTGGAAAGAGAAAGGTGTGCGCTGGCGCTATATGCAAATGATCATACCAGAAATTCATGGTGACTGATTGTCTAGGCATTTTGATTGGTATTGAATCTGAATAATATGTGATAGTGGCAAATCCATCAAATATATCACCAGATTAAACCCACAAGATTATCATTTTTTTTGTGATAGTGGCAAATCTATTAAATATATCATGAACTGCTTCTCTTGAAAGTTGTCTATTCATCTACCTATTGCCAATGAACGAATTGCTAATTCTTGCAGTTGTGGGGCAGTAACTGATAAGCATGATTTGAATTGTGTTCCTTATTTTGTAATAGCTCCTTGAGGAGAAAATGTAGAAATATTTATTTGGGACATGCTTATGTTGAACATTTAGTTATTACTACTCAAAAGCAAGTTTCAGTTTGTAAATGTGCGTACTTATTTATAATTATGCATGGTATTTTTTGCAGATGAAGATGCAAATTCTGCATCATATAATAGCTGTACCGTTAATTGTCATGAAGAAAGCTGGGGCTCGAATGAGGGTTGCAGTCTGTTGGACATTTATAATCCTGATGATGCTTTCTCTTTCCTATTGGATACGCCCTCTGAGTTTCTGGGTAGTTTTACTGCATTATATGATGAAGTTGTACCAATTGATTCATTGGTGAATATAAGTGGCCGATGTGGAGTATTCCCACTTACTGAGAGCACTACAGAAGCCAGTATTGGTAATGAGCCATGCAGATCTGAGGGGGATATGCTATTTAGTAACTCAGAGGTGTTAGAGTGGCTCAATCCACATCTGGCTGAGGAGGATTTGCCTAATCTCGTTGATTTTACTGAGCTGAACTCACATGCTGTATCAAAGGAGCAAGGGGCCAGGAAGGTCACTCTTGTACTTGATTTGGACGGTATGTTGCTGGTTTTAAAAGATTTATTATTTTTTAGGACTCTATTGATGTTTCCCAGAGAATAATATATTGTTATTTTTCCTTTCCTTCCTGTGCAGAAACCCTTGTTCATTCGACCACAGAGCAGTGTGATGACTATGACTTTACCTTTCCAGTGTTCTTTGATATGAAGGAGCATATGGTTTATGTGAGGAAGAGACCACATCTACACATGTTCCTCCAAAAAATGGCTGAGATGTTTGAGGTTGTTATATTCACAGCCAGCCAAAGTGTTTATGCAGATCAGCTGCTTGACATCTTGGATCCAGAGAAAAAACTGTTCTCTAGGCGTTATTTCCGGGAGTCATGTGTATTTACGAACACTAGCTACACGAAGGATCTGACAGTTGTTGGAGTTGACCTTGCTAAAGTTGTCATAATTGACAACACTCCGCAGGTAAACTGCTGATAACTTGTTCTGCGCTAATGCACTTCGTGTTCTAAATGTTGTCACTTATGTTTTTAAGAAGGTTCAGTGTTAAAGTGTCCTGGACCTACATCTCTCTGAATTTTTGAAATCTCCCATTCATCAACTATCGCATGAAGTATCCGATGAGCACCTGAATACTAATTTCCATGTTTCATTCAGGTTTTCCAGTTGCAAGTGAATAATGGTATACCCATAGAGAGTTGGTTTAGCGACTCCTCTGATGAGGCATTACCTCAGCTGATTCCGTTCCTGGAGACCCTTGCTTCTGCGGATGATGTCCGACCCATAATTGCCAAGAAGTTTGGCGACAAAAAGGATATTGCTGAGATTTTCCAATAAATGTTAGGGATAGCTTTTTGTTTACTCAGATAGAGGAACAGAAACTTAATTAACATGTTAACCGGGCTTGTTGACCTTTTTCTTTTCCTTTTTTACAGTGGGTGGTTTTCATAGGATTAAGAATTTTGGTGTTAGAGCTAGTTGTGAATTGTACATATCCTCGTATTTCTTAAACAGTTCTGTACATAGTATGCTGCCGGAAATTAAAGTGAACTTTACAAATTTTGTTCTCTGTTTCCTTCCTGTTAAGTGTCCCGTACATTTGATGTTGCCGTTCGATCAGACTGTTGGGACTGTCCAGGACGGATTCTTGCATCTCTTTTTCCCACTGTCAGATTCTCAATTGGCAACTAATTAATTTAGTCGCAATTGCGTTGTGGAAACTTATGTTTACATGTTTTTTTCTCTCGAGATCGTTGAAACAGCGCTGCATTTGAAGTAATACTCACCACGTCCAAATATAATTTGCTCGTCGATGTATTAAATTTCGTAGCATTTGAAGCACGATACCACCTAATTCATGTTTGAACTCTGGTCTACAGGTACTGCTCATGCTGTAAGCCTGTAACCGTTAACCAAATTCATCTCAGTAGTTAGTGGTGCGGTCAGTTCTGACAATCCTAAAACACAAGTAACATCAATTCACTATCATTTCCCATCACTCTAAGAGAAGCAAACAGTTCATTAACATTTACTATAGTCCTCAGATTTTTTTTTTTTTGTTCTTTTTTATGTTACACCAAAATGTACTCCTGTTCTACAAGGGAATTGTCTCGCAAGCATTTGTGCTCAGACGCCCAGTGATACAAAAAGAAAACACACGCCACCACATGTCCACATGTGGAACAAAAGAAATGGCTCTCTCTGGCAGTAATATATAGAATCAAGTTATTGTATATACATAAGCTCGCTATTTTTATTCCCATAAGTTCTCTTTCATTCAAAGTAGATCGCTCATCTTTTTCCCTTTTCTCCCATTTCTTTTTCTTCTTAGCAGCAAATAACTGACGGCACGGTAATATGGCATGCCTTTCTTGGCAGGCTAGATCAATGGCTAGCAAGATGTTTGTCTTTTCCACATTCTGTAATTTCATTTTCACCGCCTCGACGCTTCCTCGATCAGATTGTTGGTCCTGTATTCTTTGTCTGAATCTTTGGCTGATAAGGCACTTGGGTACTTGGATTTTTTCATGTTATTAATCAGCTCAGCGGAGCATTTTTGAAGTGGCCATTGCACCCTAATACATCCTCGAGACCCCATACTGAACAGTACTGACTTTATTGTAGTTACCTCCAACTGCAGCAATGCCATTAAAAGGGCCAATTCCCTGCATCATGTTGGATTGTAAGGCAGCTCTGTCTGCTACATCAGATTTCGCCTTTGAAACGTAGTAAGAGGAAGCTCTCAAATCATGGGACATATGTGACACCACCTTAGCATCCATGAAATGCTCTGATGGCTGGTACCGCATGCGATCTTTCTCAAGCTCCTGCTGGAGCTCTCTTTCTGAGCTATCCGATTTACGGTGGTAGGCATATGCTGATAGGTTGGTGGTGGCTGGAGGAAGCACTGGATTCCTTACCACCCTTCGTTGATTGTATGGGCCCATTGCACTCAAATTCTCAAATGGTATTACAGGGCAAGCCCCTCGTCCTGTTCTACCTGAGAAATTATCAGAAGAAAATATATCAGATGGAATCCTCTGAAGAAATGAGCTTCAAAAATTTATTTAGGAGAAACTATTACCTGGAATCCTTTGGGGTACTTGGGAAGTTATATTTTGATGATCTTTGGGAGGAATTGGAGCAGAATGAACTGTAGTAGTCCTGCAAATTAGAAATTAAAGGTCAGCACCAATATTACAACGGTGGTCTCTGTTATTGATATCACCTCAAATCACCCACTTTCTGATGTGTACAGAGGTTTTATAGTACCATAAAATCATGAAACAAAGTTTTATAATGATGCAAGTACGACAATCTGTTTGATTTGATGCAATTTTCTTAACAGAAGCAAACTTGGCATCATAATCAACAAAAATATACTTTCAATGGGAAGAAAACCATTGATGGTTAAAACGGTTTTAGCCACCTTGGGAGCGAAACATGTTTCCTGTCTGATGGAACAGCATCTCCATTCTTCCCTCCATTTTCTTCCAGGTTAGCAAATTGTCTCCGAAAGTTGTCAAGGGCACTGTGTAATAACAATTAGGCGCAACCGAAAATGTATTAGTTATAACCAATGTGGTGCAGAAGATGGGAATAAACAAAAAGAAAGGAGGTGGGGAGCATGACTGATGGAAGAGAATCCATGGGACGAACCTAGGATATAGGAAGTTTGTTTTTTCGGTTCCATTCATGTAATCCTTAAGAAGTTGAGGATGATACTCCAGTATTTCACGGAATATAAGTTCCTTCACATCCTCTTTAGTCACCTTTCTCCGCTCAAACTCAAACTCCATCTTTGTTATTGGCTGGCATGATGGTTCTCTCTCTGCTTTCGCAAGGCCTTTAAAATATGGATCAGCCAACGCCTGATATGTAAATCAATGAAAATGAATATCATTAGAATGATTTCAGCACCAAATGACACCAGGTGCAGCCATCACATGGAAGTACAAACTACAGAAGTTTTAATTCGACATTCATAAATAAAAACTAACCTCTTCAGCAGTTGGTCTATCCTTCGGGTCGAATGCTAAAAGCCTCTGCAGAAGTTTGAGTGCAGCAGGATCTGCTTTTGGGAATCTCTCAGAAAAAGGTATTGGCTGCTTTTTCCTCATACTGCTCAAGTACCTCCTTGCTTTCTCATTCCGAATCTGCAGTTACAACATGATACCTGGCATTTATTATGGATAGTTCACTTTGGAGCATTAGTCATTGATGAAAGGCAAAGCATACCCTTGTAACAGTATCCATTGATGGAGTACCCAAGAGATCAGTCATCAGATCCAACTGGTGAACCACATTTTTACCAGGAAACAAAGGCTTCCCAGTTAAAATCTCAGCAAAAATGCAGCCAATACTCCATATGTCAATAGCTGGTGAATACTGCACAGTACAATCGATTTAGCATCCATTGAAATTTACAGAGGAGCAGATATTAGTTGAACAGTTGGCGTAAAAGTGAAGAAAGTATCAGCTAACTACATTAATCCTATCACTTCGCCTAGATGTCAAACAGACGAATAAACTCTCAGGTTACTGTAAATGCTGTACTTTTCAAACCTAACCAAATAATACTAATAAAACTATCTATGATGATCAATGAAGGCAATACCTACTAAAAAGGTAGCAAATGCCGCCTATGAATGCAGCTTCTGAACAAGACAATTTGGAAGGAATGATCCCTGTTATACCAGCTGGTAAAAAGCCAAATCGGAATCAAAGGGGATGAATGGCCTGATGTAAAATCACATATAGCTATGGGGGTACTTGTGCATAAAAAGGGTTATGTACAACAGGATAAATTTAACACATAGACATTAATCTTTCAGGAAAATAAAAAATGACCGCATATGAAGTTTCTAAACAGTAACATGTGCATATCTGTAGGGAGCTTGGAATCAAGTCACCCGATTAATCAAGATAAAGTAAAATTGAGCCAGACATCATAAAACAGAATATAGACACACGATCGTTGTCAAAGATCCAAATGAAGGCTTGGAGGAATGGGAAAGAGGCCATAAAATGTGAAGTATGATTTATGACGATATGTAACACTAGTTAATTCGAATTGTGATTGCTAAATATTAGGAAGTCCACTTAGCATCAACAGTAGTTGCTATGACTGACATAAATGGCTGCATATCAAGGAAGGGCCACAGATTGACAAGTGACAAATATTGTATACCAGCATGTTGGCGTACCACCAGTATAGTGTGTGTGGCCATGAATACTAGGCTCTAGAATAGCTGCCATTATCATTCTATTGGCATAACACTCAATGTATTACACTAGTTAAATTGAAATATTATGTCTTTATGATATAAAAATATTACATTTCTCTATGATAAAATGTGTACAGTCAGAAGAGCATGCAGAAAACCATAGCAAAATCATGTATAGGGATGTGACAATGAATTTTAACAGAAAATATAATTCAGCAATATACCATCAAGTAGACCAAGCAAATCATGTTATAGGGCTTCTGGGGAAGTAGCCCAAGCAAATATTCCAACAAACAACACATGAGAACTGCAGATTAATTACCTTAGTAAAGAAAGAACCACACAACTCAGGAGCCCTATACCATCTAGTAGCAACATAATCCTGCAAAAAACAAAGAAAGAAAATTATGAAATAGAAAATAAAACTTAAGTAGCAAAACTATGCATGTACTATTGCAGATAATGCAATATATGAATGTACAATTTCACACACCGTCCAGAATACCGTTGTAGGAGTGTCATTAAATGCCACTCGTGCTAGACCGAAATCGCATATTTTGAGTTTACAGTTAGCGTTTGCCAATATGTTCTTTGGCTTCAAATCACGATGATAGACATTAGCTGCAGTACATAAACTGATGGTTAGGATAAGCAATACATGTAAACCAAGTGCATCTCCCCATTCTGAAATATCTAAATGAGCATGCAGTTTAAAACTCGACGAGAAGGATTTTCAGTGGTGGTAATGTTAATGGCTCAACAGTGAATAGCAGAAAACAGTAATGATGACATGTTGTACAATTAGTCAATTTCTAGATAGACAAAGAAAGTGCAAGTATAGTATCTAGTAATCAATAAAAGATGCAAAATAGTGGGAAATACTTCAAAGAAATAAGAGGATGGCAACAAACAGAATCTCCACACGGCAAAAATAATGTAATGAACAGAATAAGCAACTAAAGGCAAATGATGTGGGAATGACAATTTCCTTTATTTATAGTGGACTTATTTATTGGGCTAGCACTGTGTCAAATTCATGTGCGAGCACACTACAAGATCGTTTATGCTCTTCATGAAGCATAACAAAGAACCCAAGAAAATGTGAATAAACTTTACCCAACATTTCAGAGAATAAATTATCCCTCAACACTAAACAAATATTACAGTCATCAATAAACGCTGTGCTAGCTCAGACCTCAGTTTCTAAAAGGAAGCATACCAGTATGAATATATTTCAAAGCACGAAGCATCTGATAAAGAAAGAACTGATGATGTTCTTTGGTTAAGTCATCATTTGCCTTGATGACTTGGTGGAGATCGGTATCCATCAGCTCAAAGACAACATATATGTCCTTGAAGTCCCTCCTTGATGGAGGTAGCATTATATGCTTGATCTCAACTATATCAGGATGCCGTAATAGCCGGAGTAATTTGATCTCACGGAGGATTCGGGCAGCATCAGATAAGTGCTCAAAGATATTGTGTATTTTCTTGATTGCAACCTTGTCGCCAGTATGTTGGTCAATAGCTGAACAAACTACACCATAGCTTCCTTTGCCAATGACTTCCTGTATTTTGTATCTGTTAGCATCACCATATTCGCTGAAGAAATCCATCTCTGGCGAACCCTGAACATAAGTCAATAAATTGAGTTAACACTATGCTGGAGATAGCTTGTTTAAAAAAGAGGGAGTATATAATTCAAAGCTAATGTCTTTGAATGCATAGAAGAGTACTTGCTAACAGACCACTGAAACAGCAGATGGTTAATCTGCGTACAACAAATTCAGACAGATCCTAGTTCAACAAACTCAGATAGATCCTAGAACGAGAAACTGGACTCTAGTAGCTGATGTATCAGAAAAGACAGTAGCTACACCTGCCCTTCTGATGCAAAGACTCCTTAGTCTCCACTCTCCAGCAATGAGCAAAACGAAACAATCAAAGCCTAAGACCGAACAAGACTAAAAAAAAGCCAAATATACTCTTAAGAAGTGCTCTTGGCCTCTGGGGCATAAAACCATCTCGATCAATATGCCTCCAAAGTGGGCATGGAATATATTGATTAGATAATCCACTGGGACAATTAAAATGATTGGCTATTCTTTTCTTGCAAGTAAAAAAACCCAAGAAGGTAAGAAAGGCCGCAGAGCTGGCTTAAGGATAAACATATCTACTCAGCGAATCTTATACCGCATTTGTGATGCTTCTAAGTAGCATCTGAATTAATCTTCTCTCCTTGGAGTGTTATCTCGGATTAGAAGTGGGGTGGGAAAATTCTCTGAATTACTAGTTATTCATCAAGGCGCAATGAGTATTCGTCTGACTCGGGAAAAGTTGTCAAAGGATGCCATTTCCTTTCGAGGGCACAAAAAGCAGACGTCGCCCCAGCACCAGAAGGTTTCAGATATTATCAAGAAGGCATCCACGGTTAAATCGAACAGAGAACCTTCTGACAATTCGGATAATTTCTGATCCAGAGAAAGGCGAAGGGGAGGGGGAAAAAAATCTCTTTTGCGAACAAATGGAACATGAGAATCGAGAACTACAGCGACTGCAGAGCTCAAAATCCACTGAAATTCACCACAATCCAACATACGGAGTCATCCGCAGATAAAAGTCGAGCAAAAAAGCGGAGGAAAACAATGGCAAGAACAAACCCTTACTACGCTCGTACGCATCCGAATCCGAAGCTCCACGAGAAAGAAAGAAAGGGAAACAAATCGTTATTTTGCACAAAATCCCACGACTCCATATAACTCAAGATCGTCTCGACCCGCGGGACGACCAAACCGATCTCCAAACGCCAACCACCCATGACCATGAGACCACCACCCTCCACCAAAAACCCAACCACCCCCGGCGAGAAACACCGCGCAACAAAAAAAAGAATTGCCACCTCCTCTCACCTTCCTCCGCTGCTGCTGCTGCTCCGTCTGCATCGCCATCGCCGCCGCCGCCATCGCCGCCCCCTCACCTCTCCTCCTCCGCCAGCGACGAATCCACCCGCATTTGCCTCGCCTCGCCGCGCCGCCGCATGCGACGCCCCCGCCCGCGAGGTGCTAGGGCGAGCGAGCGAGCGAGCGAGCGAGAGGGAGAGATCGATCCCACGCACCCTCACACCCCCACACGCGCGGGGGGATCGAACCAGCGCAATCCCCGACCGGGACGCCCGCCCCGCCCCGCTCCCACCTCCCCCTCCTGCGACTGAGCAACTCGCGCCGAGGAGGTAGGCCGCGCGTGCGTGCGTGCAAAGCCGCCTCGCCTTCGCGAGTTCGTGTTGGCGTCGCGAGCGAACCACTGCAAAAATCGGTCGGGGTCGCGGACGCGGCCGGCGGGGGTTAAAAAAAACCAACGAGCTCTTGCAGTTGTAGTTGTAGCGAGAGCCGAGAGCTCCTCGTCCCTGTCTGTCCTGTCGCTTCCGGCCTCCGGGTCCCGGGAGGATCACGCTAAAAACACGCACGAAACGGTGAAACTAACCGTGAAACTGCGGTGCGGTGCCGTGCCGTGCCGCCGGATTCGTTGGTGGGTTTCGGGCGCACTCGGTGCAAAGCGCAAACGCGGCGTGGCGTGGCGGGCACTGGGGTTGGGGTTGGGGATTGGTTTTTTTGGGTGGGATTTTTCGGGTGCCTTTTGACGCTGTGGTGGTGGAGGTTTTCGGCTCTGGTCGGTCGGTGCGACGGCGAGCAGGGTTGACGCTGTTTTCGCGACCTTTTTCTCCCTATTTTATCCTCTCGCCGTTGCTTTAGGTGTGCGAATCACATGGGCATATATATGACCAAGCTGATCGGGTTTTCAGGCCTTTTTTTTTTCTTTTTTCTCTCATCGTGGATCGCCGTTAGCTCGTGCAGCCGCTTGGGTATGAAGCTTCGTGCGCCGTGCGATGTAACATGATAAGATATCGCAATTATCGGTGGTTAGATCTGGGGTGTTGGTTCACTTCCCCGGGGGTGGCGAGATATATAAGACGATAAGGTTTTTTTTTATTCGGGAATTCTAAAATAGTCGTGTATGGCATGTGATGCTAATCATGCTCTTTTGCATGCATCGTGTGTATATCTGTTTCCCCCTTTTTTTTATTTTCTTTCTTTTCCCCTACGATACCTTTTTGCAATTATTATTCCAATTAAACCGTCGATATGCATCACGTGTGATCTCCCCGCCCTAACATGCTCTGTCAACTTTGCGTTTACAAACCTAACATGTTGTCAGTTTTCGATCAATTTCGATGGGAAACCAGAGAGTCAGCTTACTTATATTAGTACAATTTTTGGTGACAAATCTACTTAACTGTAAATCTATTTTTTTTCTTGATATTTATATTAATGATGACATTTTTCAATGATACAATATTAATAGTTTGGGATTTGATACATATATAGATTCATTAACATCTATATGAATGTGGACAATGCTAGAAAGTCTTACATTGTGAAACGGAGGGAGTAGATTTCAGTTGTCTAAAACTACACAACACTAATCTAAAATTGCATCGTTATGCAAAAGTGCAATACTCTCTCCATCCCACCAGTTTGGTAATCCCCTAAACAAAAGGCACCAAGACAGTTTGGTAATCCCCTAAACAAAAGGCACCAAGACCAAGGAAGCTAAAATATTCATCATTCTCAAATTAATCATCATCGCTTAAGTTGCTCCATCGCTTTGTGTCTCGTGGATTGCACATGTTTTAAATATTGCATGTCATTACACCAATAGAAATTAATCTTGGTTTGTTGTATGCAATACATTCAATGATGCACATTTACTCTTTGCACAAATAAACAAATAAACATTTGTTAGAGCAAGTTCAATAGTATAGCTAACTACTAGCTACAATTCATCTATAGCCAATCTAATAGATTATTCATACAATAGTTACATACTATACTATTAATACCTGGTCCCACATGTCATACACACGCTGTGTCTTGGAGTCTGTGCTACAGCTGGCTACAAATCTGTAGCCTGCTGCCCTTCTCTCTCCTTATTTATCTCTTAAAATATGTTTGCAGCTGGCTTATAGCCTGCTATTGTACCTGCTCTTAGATGATGATTATGTTGGGAAGATCAATATAGGATGGAGGGAGTATTAGTTTATTGTTACTTTTATGTTGAGTTTGAATACTTAATATGCAACTTTTTATGTTCTTTATGAGTTGAAAAATTATTTGATGTTTGGGTTAATGTAGTTTATTGTTTTAACATATTTATCTATGATACAAGGGATTTTCTTATTGAATATTTATTAATAGTGAGAGTAATCAAAACCATTAGGTTCTCATTTTAGGGTTATGATGATAAGTTGAGAACATTTTTGGTCAGCTGAAATCTAAACACTTCCTAATTGTTTCGGATAATGGTAGAGAAAGTTTTTGGGTTGATTACACACAATTTTTAAATGCATTAATTTATGTGAGATCGGGTGCAGTACAGATGAAAGCTAGCGTTTTATTATTAGAAAATTTTCCTGCATTATATGGATAATAAAGAATTTAATGCTGTTAAATTATGAGAAACAATCATTGTGTAAATTATTGCCCCCTTTTTGATTGCTGCGTCCAAACTATGACTTTTGTTCCTAGGTTGCCCTGTCATTGCTAAAATTATGTGTACGAGTTGCTATGCTATTTTAAATAAGGGGAAAATGACATTTTAGCTAGTTGTCTTCACATTTTTCTCCCATGCGCCCTGTATGGTGTAGTTTGGCTGCTGAACTAATATCCTTTGAACTAGATTGATCGTTAAGTCTATTTAATTATCTCCTTCAATTATAGCCAAGCCTAAAAGATAATTTTAAAAAATACATTTCTTTGTGACTAACAATAATAATAGTCCGCGATGCAAGTAGATGAACAGTCAAATAATAATTTCAATCTTAAAATATGTGGAAAGACAATAAATGAGTCAGGCCATAGAGTTATCACATACTAAACTTTTTGATTACGTGGAAGAGAGAGAAGAGTCCATTTCTTTCTTTATATCAACTCTAGACGCAACTTCTGATGTAGCAATTGCTAATTCAAGTAAATTGGAAGGAATAACGGGAATAGAAAATTTGATATGGAGAAATGGCTAGAGCCAACTAAGAGTTCAAACCGTATATTTGTAAATTATACTACTATCTCTGTTTGTGGATAACGAAGACTTCTAATATCCACAGTTTGAACTGGACATTAACTATTCATAGTCCTATGGATTATTAGAAGCCGTCTTATTTCATATTGAAAATCTCGTCTTTTCGTCTTGTCGGTGTCACGTGGATCTTGTATGTTTGCTCAAGCAAACACAACAAAATTATAATTAGCGTGTGATGCGTGCGTGGTTATGTTGATTTACTTTCACACGCGTCTTCGTCCCGACTTTTTATTTGTTAAAGGCCCTGTTTAGATCCTCTAAAATGGCAAAAGTTTTGCCATTTTGTAGCACTTTTTGTCATTTTGGATCTAAACACTAGTAGCAAAAGTTGGCAATTTGGCATTTGGCATTTGCTAGTCCATAGTAGTAAATTGTGTCAAAAAGTGCTTTGGGACCACTCCCCCTCTCTCTCTCTCACTTTAGTGCTAGAATGGCAAAACTTTAACATGCATCTAAACATCAACTAGTACTTTTGCAATGCTAAAACTTTTGCCACCAAAACTTTTGCCATTTGCCATTTGCCATTTGCCATTCCAAATAGAACTAAACAGGCCCAAAGTATGATCAATCGATTACCAGCGATCCCTTTACCGTTTCTAGCTAGAATGCGACACAATAAACACGGAGAGATGACATCCACGTCGTTCCGTTGGTGTCCATGCATCGATGAGAATGCCAGCTTCGCCAAGACTAGGTATTCTGTCAAATATGTTTGGCACTTGCTAGCTACGTACTCCCTCCGTACTAGAATATAAGGATTCTTAGAGTTGGACGTGGACATTAAGAAAGTAAATAAAATTAAATAAGAGAATGTTGTGATTGGTTGAGAAGCGGAGGTAGATGAGAAAATTGAATGGTGGAGGGTTGTGATTGGGTGAGAAGATAATGTTGGTGAAGAAGTTATTATATTTTAAGACAAACCTTATGGGGCTATAATTTGTTAGTATATTTTGGAATGGAAGGAGTATATGGACAGATCACATCTCGTACCCAAAGACAGGACAGAAGCTAGCGCCCTAGCGCCATTTTTTCTTTCTCCGTATCGTTTAGAGCATAGAAATTTCTGGCTTGAAAGCTTGAAATGAGCATGCTTTTGTAAGAAAAGAACTACAATAGGCCCAACAAATATTAATTGCATCCGTATCGTTGGACATTTTCAGCAGGCCGGCGCAAGCGGTCGGCCGGCTGCCCGTTAGAGCAGGTACAATAGCAGGCTATAAGCCAGCTGCAAACATATTTTAAGGAGATAAATGAGGAGAGAGAAGGACAGCGGGCTACAGATTTGTAGCCAGCTGTAGCACAGACTCCAATACACAGTGTGTGAATGACAGGTGTGACCAAATATTAATAGTGTAGTATATAACTATTATATGAATGAGCTATTAGATTGGCTATAGATGAATTGGAGCTAGTAGTTGGCTGTACTATTGAACTTGCTCTTAACATGCGTACCGCTCGTCTCTCTGAACCATGGCTCCCACTTGCGTGGATTCTGATTAAGCTGCATACACAATAGTAACGGCGCCTTTTAAGCAGTAGCGGTAAACATAATTGGATGTACTCCCTCCGTTTCACAATATAAGTCATTCGACATATATATCTATCTAGATTCATTAATATCAATATGAATGTGGGAAATGCTAGAATGACTTACATTGTGAAACGGAGGAAGTAAGTCTCTAAGTCCTATTTGGAGGAGCTTAAGATTCTGAGAAGCAGCTGCTGAGAAGCTAGCTGGTGAGAGTCTGGAGAAGCTGAGGTTTCCCAGCTTCTAGCTTTTAGTTCATTTTCCAGATTCTACGACTACAGATTCTCAGAATCTGAGTAAAAAGCTGAATAGTTTGGGGGAGCTTCTGACAACTGGAGATTATAGGAAAAGCTGCATCTGCTAGAAACTCCCCCAAACAGACCCTAGATTGCACACTACACGGTTCATAGCACCACAGCAAAAATATTGTAGCGTGAAGTATTGTCCATATAGTTGCTATAGTAAGTATTCAATCTGAACCGTTGATTATTAAAACGGATGACCAGAATTACGTGTCGGCCATGTTTAGTTCCAAAGTTTTTTTTTCCAAACTTTTAACTTTTCATCACATCAAACCTTTCATACACAGATAACTTTTCCACCACATCGTATCAATTTTAACCAAACTTCCAAACTTCAGTGTGAACCAAAACCTTTCATACACAGATAACTTTTCTACCACATCGTATCAATTTTAACCAAACTTCCAAACTTCAGTGTGAAACAAACACAGCTTTTCAGTTACAAAAATCCATGATGAGACCCTGATGCATCCACAGGGCCGTAGTACGTACGGGGACCGTTGCTTTTGCTCGGAAAGCGACGTCCCCAGCTCTCGCGTTAACCGACCGTTGCTCCTTAATAATGTAAAAGCCAACGTGCGGCGCTGGTGCGCTGGTGGGCCGATCGACCGGTTCGGGGCCAAGCCACATGGAAGAAAATTTGGTAAGACTGAAGTCTTACGCTCCTGCAAAAGACTTAATCCCCTGTGCAACACGTGTCCTGTCACAATCTCAAAGCACATAACTCCCTCAAACCCTCTTAACTGCATCCTGACGTCGTTAGCACGTGAGAAGACGAACGGACGCGACGAGCGCGGCGCAGGAGATGAACCGGTGCTCCTCGATGCAGTGGTGGTTGCCCGGCGTGCTGGTGATGGCGGTGAAAGCGGTGAAAGCCCTGGCGGCGGCGGCGGCGGCGGCGTCAGAGTCCCTGCGGTAGCTAGGAGCGAACGTGGAGATTGAAGCTCCCATGGCCGGCGATGCCTGAGACGGTGCGCGGGTCTCGTAGTGGCATGCCGGATATGACATTGAACAATAAGGCTTTGACTCCTAACAGTTACATCAGCATCATACATACGGTGAGCTTATATTGGTGATTAGATAAATTAAGTACAGAGCTCTGCTATTGAAGCTCCGATAACAACTTGATTGTTGTGATTATATAAATTGGGAATTAAGATAACAAGCTCCAACAGTGAAACAGAACAAGAGAACAAGCTTAAGCACATAACTTCATCAGATTAGGAGATGTCTTACATATCCATATGCAAAAACCCAAAATAAACAAGACAAGAACTTGCAGAGAAGCTGAGCTTGTGTCTCTGACAAAGTAGAACTCAAAATGATTCTTCTAACATCAGTCATATGCTTGTGTCACTTGCCGCACCTCACGCAGAGAGCACCGTGTTCTATCTCTTGCGCCAGCGCTCGTCCATCTCCCCGCAGCAGCGCGCGCCGCATCCATTCGTCTTCTCACGTGCTAACGACGTCAGGATGCATAGTTAAGAGGGTTGAGGAGTTATGTGCTTTGAGATTGTGAGCGGACACGTGTTCACAAGGGATTAGTATTGCAGGAGCGTAAGACTTCAGTCTTACCAAAATTTCTTCCAAGCCGCATGCGGCTGATTCGACAATTTTTTTTGGGGCGCTGGGCTTGCTCGCCTCCCTGCCGTTGATCCATCCGCGCGCAGGTATGGTGACGCGCGTGACGGCGGCCACTTGCGCGAGTCTCGGTGCAAGTTGGCTGCAGGCGAGCGACGGACGAGAGAGCCGAAGCCCGGCGGCGCGACAACGTCGCGTCGTCCGTGTCGTGTCGATATCGTGCGGTGCAGATTGGCAATTTTTGGGGGGGGAGGGGGGGGGGGGGGGGATCGGTGAATGATATGAGGCCGGCCGGATCTCCACCGTCGCGTCGTTTTTGTTTTAATTTCTTTTTTGGCAAGATTGGTCTATACGCAACGTGAGTCATATGGAGTTATTGTTGTATTGCTAGTGTGGACGAATTTGTCCTGATATCTCAGATCGCGACGTAACTTGTTTCCTGCAAACCGGTTACGAATTGAGGAAGTACTATTTTTATACTCCCTCCATTTTTTAATAGATGACGCCGTTGACTTTTTCTCACATGTGTTGACCATTCGTCTTATTTAAAAAATTTAGTGTAATTATAATTTATTTTGTTATGACTGTTTTAATCACTTAGTACTTTAAGTGTGACTTATATCATATACATTTTGCATAAAATTTTTGAAAAAAAACGAATGATCAAACATGTAAGAAAAAGTCAACGGCGATCATATTAAAAAAAACGGTAGTAGTTACTGTTCATACTAGAGTACGTATCAACACTACTGTTCTATACTGTATGTCTGAATTGGCGAATCATATAGTTACTCCTACGTAGTTATGCTATGTAGTCGCTTAGTGCTATTGCAGTTTCAAAATGCATCGATCCTTTATACAGAAATAGGATACTCTGTTTCATGTGTCATCAGGGCTTAGGAGTCCGTCTACCGGTCGAATATATATACCTACGTTCAACCAGTCTTTTTTTTTTAAAAAAAAATACTATCTACGTTTTAAATATACTGACAGCCTTAGGGATCAAATTCATAATATAGAACATATCTTATTTATATTATATTGTATATTATGAATTAACGAGAAAGTAGCAATCATTGATAAAAATGCAATCAAACAAACCAACATATCCAGCATAACTCTGTACTAAATACAGAACTCTATCCTAAAACAAATATAATTCTAGGATAAATATGAATAAGCACTTATCCATATTCATATGATAATTTTTTTTACGGAGAGCTAATCAAAGAGTACCTCAGGAGAGCAAGAGTCGGTAGAATGCTGTACTAGATCGATCATTCTATTTTCTCCATTTCGTGAGCAGCAATGCAGCACCACAAGAAACACGAGCAAGCAGCCACCGTCGACCGATCGATTCATCGACGATCACAAGCTAGCACGACGACTCGCAATAATGGACGCTCCTCTTAACTTTCCCTTTAATAATTGGCAGATAAGTAATTATCAAATGAGCCCACATGCCCTCTGTCGGCCGTATATATGATTGCAGATGTTATAATGGATAGTCAACAGTAGTGATTGTAATAATTGGATCCTGTTTAATGCTATTGATATAATCGCTTCGGCCATTTAAACAGGTCGTTGCATTGAACATTGATATTTTGATGTCATGTCTTTTTACTATGTGGGATACAGTCTATAATGCCTACATGTCTTATCATTACTTATCTAATTGTATATTTATATAACTTAAAATATAACCATGTAAAAGTATTTTTTTTCATGACAAATCTATTGTAATCATTTTCATAATATGTTTTAATTTTTTTTTACTATTGTCAGAGGATGATCCCTCAGCGGGAGACTGCAAGGCCTCCCTTTGTGAGTTCGGCTGAGGAGAGTAAGTGCAATATAGAGAGCGTGCTTTCTCATGAGCGAGATGGATCCGCGGGCAACAGGCTCACGAAGTGGAAGGCGAGAGAATGAGAGAGGGATTATACAGATTCGGCCGCGTGTCAAGCGTAATACCCTACTCCTGTGTGTGATGATCTTTCAAAGCTTACAGAGAACTCCAGATTCTGAGCGTACAAGCTAGGGCTAGAGCAACCTTCCACCCAGAATCCGGTTTTCAAAAGAACGCCCCTTTACTCGTAGGGCAGGGTCCTCCTTTTATAGATGAAGGGGATACACATGCATCGCCCCTGCCCTCTCCACGCGGGGAGGGTCCATGATCACCTATATTAAAATACGTCTTGTGCCTTGGGCCGGAACCGATCCCGCGCGGCTATTCTTGGTGGCCCCCACCGAAACCCGCTGACACGGGGAGCCCCCCATCATTCATTCCTATTAAATATTTGGCGACTTCGTGGGCACACACGCATTGGGCGGAACGACTGCTCAGACCTCCCACTGCGCACCAGCCATACCTGCCCCCCCGCTGCCTGACACGAATCGAGACGTGGGTGCAGCAGGCCGCCCGTCCCACATCCATCGCTCAGTGCACAGACCGACGTCAAAGGCGGTCGCAGGTGCGCGTCACGCCTGCGGCGCACAATGTGCCATGTCACATTAAATGCGACAGGGGCGGTTGCCACGCCGCTCTAAATGCGCCTGGCAGACGACGCTCATGCCCGCTCAAGGATCCCCGTGGCGGCCGAGGCGAGGCCTCGGGGCGGCCACCCCTCGGGCCCGAGGGTATGACGAGGCACCCCCGGAGCTCCGCCGGGGGGGGGGGAGGAGGAGGGAGGCAGCCGCTCTCCACACGAGGGCGCGACCCCTGCGGGGGATTGGGCCCGCCGTACGCGTCAGACGGAAAGGGCTTTCTTTCCCACTAGACCATGGACCCCAGGGCCCATATCATCGATAACTATATTTACTGCAAAATATAACAATTAAATATGAACATGAATATGTCAAGATTTATAGTCAAAAGTTATTATATTTTAGCATCGCGTAGTAACTACCAAGATATTATAGTTTGACCGTACGTATTCTAGGACATCACTTTTTAAGAAGGGAGGTAGTACAATACAAAAGTATGATATTTACCATTATTACTATATATTTATAGAACCCCTAACATAAACAATAATATTGTGTAAAGTTCACATAACAAGTTCTATTATTTCCATACATCGAATTCATCTGTCAAAAAAATACATCAAATTCAAATATTTAAATCCACACACACATGTTTATGGCTCCTTCTAAACACATGATTAGAAAATATAGAGAAATAGGAAAACAAACAAGGGATTTTAAACAGAAACGTAAGTGTAAAACGGATAATTGCAAATCACAAGAAAAATATAAGAATGATCATTTGAATAGAATGTAGGAAAAACATAAGAATCCGATGAGTATGATAGACTCAAAGTTTTTTTTTTTAAGAAATTGGAGCTCTTACCAACTTTTCTCTAAAATATATGTAAGATTATTCATTCAACATAAATTTCAAAGTAAATGGTAAGATTGAATCCTTGTATCAACGACCTTTCTAGGAATTTTTCTTATAGGTTTGAAATCCAATCCTCTAATTTTTCTATGTTTCTCCTACTAATTAAAGAGGGCCTTAGAATTTTGAAAGTATGACTTAAGAAATAATGTCCACAGCAATACTTTTCTTTACCATGCCAGTCTTGGATTTGATGGCTCGGATATTATTCAAACATGCGTGTATATGATGAAGGGTTGAACTTGGAGTGTTTCGGATAACCATAGTTAATCCAAACATACTATTACAAAAACACAAAAAAAAAAATGAAATCATAAAAATATGGTGCGTGCTAGCTAGCTAGCTCTCCTCAACTGGTAACAGTACCCGATAAGCAAGTACATTAAACGCCAAGAAAATCACCCTACCCCTCTCGGGTTCTGTCTCCCACGAGCCATCGCACTCGTATTTGACCGCAGAATCGCATGTGATCTGCGCCCTTGGAAGTATGCTCAACATGGTTACTGTGCGGCTACCAATCCCCCATGGCATTATCCAGTCGACGATCGAGCACAGCTGAGTATAGTATGCCTGGGTGACACGGAGAGCAAGAGAGAGTACTGAAACGTACACCCTCCGTCCAAAAAAAATTAAAAAATTTATGTAATTATAATTTATTTTGTTATGACTTGTTTTATCACTCATAGTACTTTAAGTGTGATTTATATCATATACATTTGCATAAAATTTTTGAATAAAACGAATGATCAAACATGTAAGAAAAAGTCAACGGCGTCATATATTAAAAAACGGAGGTAGTATTACTGTTCATACTAGAGTACGTATCAACACTACTGTTCATACTGTATGTCTGTAATTGCGAATCATATAGTTACTCCTACGTAGTATAGCTTATGTAGTCGCTTAGTGCTATTGCAGTTTCAAAATGCATCGATCCTTCTATACAGAAATGAGATACTCTGTTTCTGTGTCATCAGGGCTTAGGAGTCCGTCTACCGGTCGAATTATACTACCTACGTTCAACCAGTCTTTTTTTTAAAAAAAAAATACTATCTACGTTTTAAAATATACTGACAGCCTTAGGGATCAAATTCATAATAATAGAACATATCTTATTATATATTATATTGTTATAGTTTAACACGAAAGTAGCATATCATTGATAAAAATGCAATCAAACAAACCAACATATCCAGCATAACTCTGTACTAAATACAGAACTCTATCCTAAAACAAATATAATTCTAGAGATAAATATGAATAAGCACTTATCCATATTCATATGATAATTTTTTTTACGGAGAGCTAATCAAAGAGTACCTCAGGAGAGCAAGAGTCGGTAGAATGCTGTACTAGATCGATCTATCCATTTCTCCATTTCGTGAGCAGCAATGCAGCACCACAGAAACACGAGCAAGCAGCCACCGTCGACCGATCGATTCATCGATCGATCACAAGCTAGCACGACGACTCGCAATAATGGACGCTCCTCTTAACTTTCCCTTTAATAATTGGCGATGTAATTAATCCAAATGGACCCACATGCCTCTGTCGGCGTAATATGATTGCAGATGTTAATAATGGATAGTCAACAGTAGTGATTGTTAATAATTGGATCCTGTTTAATGCTATTGATATAATCGCTTCGGCCATTTAAACAGGTCGTTTTGAACATTGATATTTTGATGTCATGTCTTTTTTTACTTGTGGATACAGTCTATAATGCCTACATGTCTTATCATTACTTTATCTAATTGTATATTTATATAACTTAAAATATAACCATGTAAAAGTATTTTTTTTCATGACAAATCTATTGTAATCATTTTCATAATTATGTTTTAATTTTTTTTTACTATTGTCAGAGGATGATCCCCTCTAGCGGGAGACTGCAAGGCCTCCCTTTGTGAGTTCGGCTGAGGAGAGTAAGTGCAATATAGAGAAGCGTGCTTTCTCATGAGCGAGATGGATCCGCGGGCAACAGGCTCACGAAGTGGAAGGCGAGAGAATGAGAGAGGGATTATACAGATTCGGGCCGCTGTCAAGCGTAATACCCTACTCCTGTGTGTGATGATCTTTCAAAGCTTACAGAGAACTCCAGATTCTGAGCGTACAAGCTAGGGCTAGAGCAACCTTCCACCCAGAATCCGGTTTTTCAAAAGAACGCCCCCTTTACTCGTAGGGCAGGGTCCTCCTTTTATAGATGAAGGGGATACCACATGCATCGCCCCTGCCCTCTCCACGCGGGAGAGGGTCCACATGATATCACCTATATTAAAATACGTCTTGTGCCTTGGGCCGGAACCGATCCGCGCGGCTATTCTTGGGTGGCCCCCACCGAAACCTTCCGGCTGACACGGGGGACATCCCCCATCATTCCCTATTAAATATTTGGCGACTTCGTGGGCACACACGCATTGGGCGGAACGACCTGCAGGACCTCCCACTGCGCACAAAGCATACCTGCCCCCACGCTGCCTGACACGAATCGAGACGTGGGTGCACGGCCGCCCGTCCCATCCATCCATCGCCAGGTCACAGACCGGTCAAAAGGCGGTCGCAGGTGCGCGTCAATCGGCCTGCGGCGCACAATGTGCCATGTCACATTAAATGCGACAGGGGCGGTTGCCACGCCGCTCATAAATGCGCCTGGCAGACGACGCTCATGCCCGCTCAAGGATCCCGCGTGGCGGCCGAGCGAGGGCCTCGGGGGCGGTCCAACCCCTCGGGCCCGAGGGGTATGACGAGGCACCCCGAGCCCCCGGTGGGGGGGGGGGGGGGGGAGGGAGGCAGCCGCTCTCCACCGAGGCGCGACCCCTGAGGGGGATTGGGCCCGCCGTACGCGTAGACGGAAAGGGCTTTCTTTCCCACTAGACCATGGACCCCAGGGCCATATCATCGATAACTATATTTATGCAAAATATAACAATTAAATATGAACATGAATATGTCAAGATTTATAGTCAAAAGTTATATATTTTAGCATCGCGTAGTAACTACAAGATATTATAGTTTGACCGTACGTATTTTAGGACATCACTTTTTAAGAAGGGAGGTAGTACAATACAAAAGTATGATATTTACCATTATTACTATATATTTATAGAACCCCAACATAAAACAATAATATTGTGTAAAGTTCACATAACAAGTTCTATTATTTCCATACATCGAATTCATCTGTCAAAAAAATACATCAAATTCAAAATATTAAACCCACACACACATGTTTATGGCTCCTTCTAAACACATGATTAGAAAATATAGAGAAATAGGAAAAACAAACAAGGGATTTTAAACAGAAACGTAAGTGTTAAAACGGATAATTGCAAATCACAAGAAAAATATAAGAATGATCATTTGAATAGAATGTAGGAAAACATAAGAATCCGATGAGTATGATAGACTCAAAGTTTTTTTTTAAGAAATTGGAGCTCTTACCAACTTTTCTCTAAAATATATGTAAGATTATTCATTCAACATAAATTTCAAAGTAAATGGTAAGATGAATCCTTGTATCAACGACCTTTCTAGGAATTTTTCTTATAGGTTTGAAATCCAATCCTCTAATTTTTTTATGTTTCTCCTACTAATTAAAAGAGGGCCTTAGAATTTTGAAAGTATGACTTAAGAAATAATGTCCACAGCAATACTTTTCTTTACCATGCCAGTCTTGGATTTGATGGGCTCGGATATTATTCAAACATGCGTGTATATATGAAGGGTTGAACTTGGAGTGTTTCGGATAACCAAGTTAATCCAAACATACTATTACAAAAACACAAAAAAAAAATGAAATCATAAAAATATGGTGCGTGCTAGTAGCTAGCTCTCCCAACTGTAACAGTACCCGATAAGCAAGTACATTAAACGCCAAGAAAATCACCCTACCCCTCTCGGTCTGTCTCCCACGAGCCATCGCACTCGTATTTGACCGCAGAATCGCAGTGATCTGCGCCCTTGGAAGTATGCTCAACATGGTTACTGTGCGGCTACCAATCCCCCATGGCATTATCCAGTCGACGATCGAGCACAGCTGATTGTATAGTATGCCTGGGTGACACGGAGAGCAAGAGAGAGTACTGAAACGTTCACCCTCCGTCCTAAAAAAAAAAAAAGATAAACTGTGGGTTTCCATGCCAACGTTTGACTGTCCATCTTATATTTTTTTTATAATTAATATTTTTTATTGTTATTAGATTGATAAAAACATGATTAATATTTTATGCGTGACTTATCTTTTTAATTTTTTTCATAATTTTTTCAAATAAGACGGACGGTCAAACGTTGGACACGGAAACCAGGGTTTATCTTTTTTTGGGATGGAGGGGGTACGTGCTCACCAGCAAGGAGAACCGTGCGAATTGGAATTTCTCACTGCAGAAATCCAAAACAGTCACTAGCAACCAGAGCATTTCTTTACATGTAAATTGGACCGACGTATCGGCTACTGCAGGTCAGCAATTATGTATTTTTAAAGAAAATTTGCGTGGACGCCGTGATGACTAATTTTGCTGGGTTTAACACTGACTAGGACACCCCAAATAGGTCTAGTCTTAAATTTTTAATGTCTCATGTACGATGAACGACTTAGTAATAGGTGGTGATCGAAAGAACGTAACATTGCTGAAGTATATAGATCTCCAATACGAAAATATTCTCTAGAAAAGATCGCAAATTATTAGGGAACAACGAACACAATTTTGAATGTTTGGACTAAAATACTTGATCCATATGCATGCCTATGTGGCGTCTTAACATATCCACGTCGGCCTCAACAATACTAGCTACTATATATTATGCATGTGTTAATTTGGTTTTGGTTCGCACGCGCTAGTTGTACAGATTCATGTATAGAACACGTATTTTGTAAGCTTATCTACCAATGCACTCAGCTCATAAAACTGTACTCCATCCGTTTCAAAATATTTGACACTGTTGACTTTTTATTACGTGTTTGACCATTCATTTTATTCAAAAAATTTAAGTAATTATTTATTCTTTTCATATCATTTGATTTATTGTTAAATATACTTTCATGTACACATATAGTTTTATATATTTCACAAATTTTTTTAATAAGACGAACGGTCAAACATGTGCTAAAAAATCAACGGTGTCAAATATTTTCAAAGGGAGGGAGTATATTGCTAGTGTAATTTACTTTTCTTTTAATTAGGCTAAAGATTGTAGTTCAGTTCACTCGAACAGTCAGTTAGACAGTGATGTTCTAATTTAATTTGCAAATTGCTTGATTTGGGTTGCTTACCAGAAGTGCCATGCAGCTATGCAGCTTTCCTTTTGGCACGATGTGTATGCACCTGTAGCACCTTGACGACGGGGTGCAGATCAAACGGCCAAAAAGATGGACGCCACCTGTAGAAGATCCAAGGGGAAGAAGGCAGTGTCACTTTCAATTTTTATTTTTAAGACTCGCTTTCAAATTAGTGATTGTTTCTTGTAGTCTCCATCAACACCACACTACCTGATCTAAAAGGAACAAAAGGAGTTTGCTAATTGTGATTACAGGTGTGCCTACGCTCACTACACAAAGGTTAAGGAAACTAGGAAAGCGTTTTTTCTCCAGTCCTTTTTCATTGAAAGATGCAGGTACAGGTTAAAAAAAAAAAGGTATACAAGGTCATGGAGTATTATTAATATGTGATTATTGATTCACTAGGATATGACACAGAGTCAGCATGCTATAACTTGCTAGTGTACTAATACCCTGTTTAGATGGGACTAAAACTTTTAAGTCCCTATCACATCGGATGTTTGAAAATTAATTATAAATATTAAACGTGGACTATTAATAAAACCCATCCATAATCTTGGACTAATTCGCGAGACGAATCTATTGAGCCTAATTAATCCATGATTAGCCTATGTGATGCTACAGTAAACATTCTCTAATTATGGATTAATTAGGCTTAAAAAAATTGTCTCGTGAATTAGCTTTCATTTATGTAATTAGTTTTATAAGTAGTCTATATTTAATACTATAAATTAGTGTCTAAATATAGGGACTAAAGTTAAGTCTCTGGATCCAAACACCACCTAAATTATGCTTCTGGACAATTTCTTTAGAGAGAGAGAGAAGTTGGACATTCTCTGATACTACTACACTCTGCAAATGCAAGACAGTTTGAAGTACAGTGACAGCCTGACTGGTTAACAGCACGCAATGCATGCTCATTAAGATCAATGAAAGATGGGCAATTAAGCAAGGTAATCATTTTTTGAAAAAAAAAACACAACAAGGTAATCAGATCAACCTCACCAATTTATTTGGATCAGAGACCTAGCTCAAACCTCTAATTATTCAACCACACAAGCAGGTACGGCAATGCCAGACAGTGACATAAATTCAGCAGCTTAAATATTCCATCCGTCCAAAAATAAAACCAATCCCCAATGTTCAGATTCATATTTAGGATTTAGGTGGTGTTTGGATCCAGGGACTTAACTTTAGTCCCTGTCTTTCGACACTAATTTAGAGTATTAAATATAGACTACTTACAAAACTAATTACATAAATGAAAGCTAATTCACGAGACAAGTTTTTTAAGCCTAATTAATCCATAATTAGAGAATGTTTACTGTAGCATCGCATAGGCTAATCATGGATTAGTTAGGCTCAATAGATTCGTCTCACGAATTAGTCCAAGATTATGGATGGGTTTTATTAATAGTCTATGTTTAATATTTATAATTAATATCCAAACATTCGATGTGATAGGGACTTAAAAATTTTAGTCCCATCTAAACAGGGCCTTAGTTTTTTTATAGAGGAAGTAGTACGTCTGAGAATACGGCATGAGGATCCACGTCGGCAACTCGGCTAATCCTATCCATAGTTGCCTACCTGTATGGACAGCATTCGAAGCTCGGCAAGTGAAGGGAACAAACTGAACAAGTGTGCAAGTGCCAAAAGCTTCTAGCCCCTCTCCGTTGATCTCATGGACCACCTGCAAATAAAAAATAATAATGCTCTCAAAAGGGGACATTATTATGAGCCAGTGCTTTTGGGGCACTTTGCTGCATGGCACTTTTGGTGCTCTCCCTATCAATGTCTAGAAATGATACGCGTACGAAGAAATCTAGATGTATACTAAAATATTTAAGGCTGGACACGAATCCTCTGCGGCAGTGCACTTACAATAGCAGTGGTTGACAAGTGAATCCGGTTTCACATGTCAGTGGCAGCTACTGCAGGGACAATAATACTGCAGTCTGCGGATAATCCCAACAGTTCAAGGCTTGTTTGGATGAAATAGGATTTACCTATTTACATCCACCCCCAATCCGTCATGTTTTGATTTTTGTTGGTTGGATATGTTCATATGCAGATGTTAAAATTCATCCAGATTTTTTTAAAAAAGGGGGAACCGAATTAAAATCCTTGTTATTGCAAACAATTCGAAGAGATCGACTATGTGATTATTTTGGTTCGCCTTCGCCAAACAAGTCCGAAGAGACTCTTTGTAGCCATCAGATGTATATATATCAGAGTGCAAGGTATTTCATGGGCTTAGTTCATACTGAGTACTTGGTCGATGTATACATACCAAGTACTCTGCTCATCCATAATACTCTGTATACATCAAGCTCGACAATATCATAATCAGATAATAATGACTACATCCGACTATAATGAGATACTTTCTCCATTTCACAACGTAAGACTTTATAGTATTGCCCATATTCATTTAGATATTAATATATATACTAATATATAGTATATATATATATATATATAAATGAATATGGTCGATATATATATATTAACAACTATATGTATATGGACAATGCTAGAAAGACTTATATTGTGAAACGAAGTGCGTAGTATGTCCGTTCAAGATTTTTTCCCCAAACCTCAATCATCGACAAGCGTTCCTAAAAGCCTCACCATACATACAAAGGGGGTACAGTACAAGTGACACGACTCAACAGCCACGGGCAAAACCCATTTTCATTTCGCGGCAATTGCTTTCTCCTTTCTACTAGATTAGTGGCGCAAATGTTCGGTACATGCTTTTGCCATGCATCGTCATTAGCCATTGATTTCTCCATTATCGCTAGCCCCTGTGGGCTCCCTGTTCCTTTTTGCTTGTGACATTCAAACCACACGAATTTTGTAAAAATGACGTACGGAAAATCCCCAAGCAAAATTCATCGCCAAACAAATGTGCTGTGAGTACGTGTTGATGATTAATCGCTTGGAAGTCGCTAGAAACAGTGTATGATGCGAATAGAAACGAACGGAAATGGGGCTCCGGCTAATAATTCGAAACGAGCCGCTGGGATTACTCCCTGTCGCTGTGGATTTGGCTGAACCATTATTACGGTAAAGTAATAATGACCGTGCACGAGGAGGAAAGAGATCATTTTACTACAACTCAGAGTACCCGCAATGGTAAAGTAAGATGCTATCTATAAAATATATACATATCAGCAATAGACTAAGCAATAGAAACCACTTCAATGGTATGTCTATATGGATATCTATAGCTCTCTAATCCATTGCCTCGTTTTTCTCTATAGACTATCTCCAAATGGTTAGGAGATAGCCAGGGACGAATCTAGAGTACGGAGGACCCGAGTGCACACTTCATTTGCACAAGGCACTCAAGGGCTGTAGCTGTTGCACAAAAGGTGAAAACTAGATGCTAATAGCTGAAAACTAAAATTTTCCCTGGTGCCTGTGCACTCGGCAGGATGAACGTGGCGTCGCTCCTGTAGGTAGATTTGCTCTCTCTATTTATTTAATCTCTTCCAAGTAGAAAAATATGCTGACATGTATCTAGTTTATAGATAATTATTGCGAGTGCCCTTAGTGACCAAGTAAGCCAACGTCGATGAGTACAAGCCGTGCCATACATGTCACTCACCACCCTTCAATGATGGTGTTACCAACAAATAATGCAACCGAGTTAATTGAAAGCCGGGAAATGGATGGATTATGATATTGATATATACTTAAAAAAATGTATTTAAGATAGATGCATGTTCGGATTTACTCTTAAAAGTTATTTGTTTTGAAGATATAGGAGTTGTTCAGATTGATGCAATTTTCAACCATACTACTCCTTCCGTCCTATAATATAAGGAGTTTTGAGTTTTTGTTTGTATTATTTGACTACTCGTTTTATTAAAAAAAAGTGCAAATATAAAAAACGAAAAGTTGTGCTTAAAATAATTTGGATAATAAAATAAGTCAAAATAATAATAATAATTCTAAAAATTTTCGAATAAGACGAGTGATCAAACCGTGCAAAGCAAAAACTCAAAATCTCTTATATTATGGAACGGAGGGAGTAATTTTTTTTTTAAAGTTGTAAAAAAAAGTTTAGTTTGTTGCCAAATTTGATAAATATATAAAAACAATCCTACTCAAATTTTAGCAACATTACCATCTTTAAAATTTTATGTCAAAATTTGGTAAGGTGTACACGCCATGGTTGCCACGTCGCGCGAGTGAGCGCGTATTTACGGCACGCGCGCGCGGAGCTAGCGACGACGTGTCGTCGTGTCCGCCAAGACAAAAAAGGGCGCGAGCACTCGCGTCGCCGCTCGAAATCGTGCGCGAATTTCTCATCTTGTGAGACCTCGCCTCCCGGGGCGACTGGTGAGTACGCCGTGTGAGGCGAAATGTGATATTGTGATGGAGCCAGACGGCTTTTGGCATCTGCAGCGCAGTGCCAGTGCAGAGGAATATGAATGGTCCAGAGACAAGGCAAGTAGTGATTCCTGGTTTGGTTTGCTAGGTACTGTAGTGATTAGGAGGCCTGTCTATATGCTAGTTTTACCCTAAGAGCAAGTTCAGTAGTATAGCCAACTACTAGCTCCAATTCATCTATAGCCAATCTAATAGCTCATCCATACAATAGTTACATACTACACTATTAATACCTAGCCCCACCTGTCATAGACACACTGCGTCTTGGAGTCCGTGCTACAGCTGGCTACAAATCTGTAGCCCGCTGCTCTTCTCTCTCCTGATTTATCTCCTTAAAATATGTTTGCGGCTGGCAGAGCAGGTACAATAGCAGGCTATAAGCCGGCTGTAACCATATATCGAGAAGAAAATAGAAGAGAGAGAAGAAAGCGGGCTACAAATTTATAGACGGGTGCAACACGAACTCCAAGATGTTATGTGTGTATGAGAGGTGGGACCGTGCATTAATGGTGTAGTATATTTTTATAGTTAACTATTGTATGAATGGGCTATTAGATTAGCTATAGATGTTTTGAAGCCAGTAGTTGGCTATACTATTGACCTTGCTCTAACCTAACTTACCCAAGGTGTGACGAGTCACTAAAAAGTTTGGCCAACAAATTATTATCCACAACGAAATGAGTGTCATCTGATTAATTTTCTTGTAGTGGAATCTGTGCACTCAGATTCAAGTACTATATATCTACGACCAATTACAATTTCAATGCTCGATACATTAGTGGTGGCTTCGTTAGTCCTAAGATATAATACCTCCGTCTTTAAAGGTTAATCAGATTTATGCCATTATAAATTTTATGGTTTTAAAATATACAATTACTATTCATCTATTTTAAACGTTGACATTACAATTTCACAGATATTTGAAATATACCACTACTTACTCATTCAAAGTGTTCTCTAAAAATGTTGGATCAAATTGCCCCTATCTTCTTCTCCCCCCTCCTCTCTCTCCTGTTCATCTTCTCCACTAATGGAGCTAGATCTGGCCGACTCCTGCGACGGTGCGTTCTCTGATGCTATATCTATCCTCCTCACTCTGGTGAGACCTTGGTGCCCACGCCCTCTGTCCTCCAGGTTACAAGGCTTCTGAAGAATTATTCAGAGTTTGTTTTTCCCTACCATGGGTTTCAATGATGAAAGGGCTTTGTGAAGCGCAGGGGGAAGCGCGTGCCATGGGAATGGAGCACTAGGAGGCGTGGCGCTCGCCGCCGGCGGCGGCGGACGTGACAACGGTGGCCGCGGTCGAGGCTGCGGCTGCGAACTTCATCGGCTGCTGCTGCTGGACTGCTTCCCTTTCGTGTTCAGTCTCTGCATCTTGCATCTTCAGTTAACAGTACAAAAATTGACAATCATCGACATCAACTTGCTGAATTTGACAGTGTCCAAGCTTTGAATCATTCAATCGCTTCCAGTGGATCTGTGGATGGATACATATTTACATTTCTTCCAGTGGACTGTCACCTGCTGTAGTGCTGTAGCTCCAAGACATCGGATGCAGGCCGGATCCATCTCCATTGGTACAATTTGGTCCAAAAATTTTAAAAGGAGTAAAGTACACAGCCGGTCCTTAGAGTTAGAGCGAGGTGTCACTTAGGTCCATGATATAGGAAAATCGTCATTCGGGTCCGCGATCTTGTTTAAGTGAATCATTTAGGTCCAAAACGCCTCTGAATGGGTTGACTTGCTTATGTGGCCGTCCACGGTGGCAGTATATTTGCATTTTAGCCCCCCCCCCCCCCCCCCACCCC
>CM020178.1:27104426-27121957 GCA_009805545.1 Oryza longistaminata | reverse complement strand
AGTTGGAGCGAGGTGTCACTTAGATCCATGACCTAGGAAAATCATCATTCGGGCCCATGATCTTGTTTCAGTGAATCATTTAGGTCCAAAGCGTCTCTAACCGGGTTGACTGACTCACGTAATCGTCCACGATGGCAGCATATTTGCTTGGCTCCTCTTGCTCTATCTCCACATGCTGCTAGCTGCTGACCACCACGCGTGCATGCATGAGCATGCATGGGGGCGGCGGGCAAGCAGCTGCACCACCTTACCAAGAACCGCCGCCGCCATTGGCTGTTGCCGTTGCCGAGCATGCTGCTATTCTAGAACCCTGGGGTCTTAATGCGCCCAGTACTCTCTGAGAGAGAGAGAGAGTACTGTATACAACCTACGCACACTCCGCCACCCCCTTGGCTTCCATATCCATCGCCACTCAGAGAGAGGGCGTGCTGATGATCGAGAGAAAATCTGTCCGTCCGCAATCGCCTTATATGTGCACCAGCAACCTAGCAAATGCTTATAATTTGTTGGACGGAGTGAGTTTCGTGGTTGCTGTTCAGCAGCCTCGACGTTGACATAATATGTAATGCCTTTCGCATACGCCTACTGTTGCCCAAAATCTTCAACATTGAGTTTATGTCCTAGTTCCATGAAGAATCAGATTTACTTTGCTATTCTGCAGACACTTGAAGTTACTTCATGACATGGCTTACTAAAGATGGATTTAACTTATGATGGCCTTCATTGCGATGCAAGCTATGAGGTAACTATTCTATGGATGTGTCTGCATCATTTCCCTGACAGCATCTCTAGTGCCTGAGAGCTTACAAATGATTTGCCAGAGATGATGCTGAAGATACATCGAGCCAAACTAGCTCTGGTCGCTTCCCAAGACGGTGTAGCAGGCTCATATGCACAGTTAGCTATCACAATTCACAGTCTCTGCGCATCAACGATGACAGAAATCACACTGCTCAAGAGGAATGCGCCAAACCCGCCATTCCCCAGCTGGCGCGTGCGTGTCTTGGGAGAAATCGAGCACGGTCTGACCTTGTTGTTGCTGCTGCTATCGCGGTGGCGGCATGCGAACTCGCCGAGATGTAATCGCGCGTGCTATACTCCACCGACATCCCTAGCGACCCCATCTGAGGCAGAGGAACGTAGCAGCTGATGCTCCTCAGCACTCCATCGCCGAGAACACGCGCCCACACTGCCCTGCCACCGGCGCTGTTCACCGCCGCCAGGTTGCCTCGGGGTTGCACATGCTGCTGCTCTCCAAGCTGCGGGAACGCCGTGAACTCCAGCGACTGCAAGGCGTGGCCGTGGTGTTGCGGGAACGCCAGGTTGAGGTCCTGCGCGCCCTTGTGCACTCAGCTTCAGGTCTTCCGCCAGCCCCCCCGGGACCGAGCCGGACACGCGCCGCGAGGTGGAGGCCGACGCGGCCACCGATGACACCACGAGGACGACGAGCGCTTGTTCTCCCGTGCCGTTGCCGCCGTACGCGCCTCCCTCCTCATCGTCGTTGTCGTCCTCGTGGCCACCGCCATGTCTCCACCGCCACCCCAATCGCCGCTGCAATCGCTAACCCTAGAAATCACACAGGGTGGAGGATTTGGGAGAATGGTTGGATCAGAAATGGGGGAGCCAAGAATATGAATATGGTCGATATATATATATTAACAACTATATGTATATGGACAATGCTAGAAAGACTTATATTGTGAAACGAAGTGCGTAGTATGTCCGTTCAAGATTTTTTCCCCAAACCTCAATCATCGACAAGCGTTCCTAAAAGCCTCACCATACATACAAAGGGGGTACAGTACAAGTGACACGACTCAACAGCCACGGGCAAAACCCATTTTCATTTCGCGGCAATTGCTTTCTCCTTTCTACTAGATTAGTGGCGCAAATGTTCGGTACATGCTTTTGCCATGCATCGTCATTAGCCATTGATTTCTCCATTATCGCTAGCCCCTGTGGGCTCCCTGTTCCTTTTTGCTTGTGACATTCAAACCACACGAATTTTGTAAAAATGACGTACGGAAAATCCCCAAGCAAAATTCATCGCCAAACAAATGTGCTGTGAGTACGTGTTGATGATTAATCGCTTGGAAGTCGCTAGAAACAGTGTATGATGCGAATAGAAACGAACGGAAATGGGGCTCCGGCTAATAATTCGAAACGAGCCGCTGGGATTACTCCCTGTCGCTGTGGATTTGGCTGAACCATTATTACGGTAAAGTAATAATGACCGTGCACGAGGAGGAAAGAGATCATTTTACTACAACTCAGAGTACCCGCAATGGTAAAGTAAGATGCTATCTATAAAATATATACATATCAGCAATAGACTAAGCAATAGAAACCACTTCAATGGTATGTCTATATGGATATCTATAGCTCTCTAATCCATTGTCTCGTTTTTCTCTATAGACTATCTCCAAATGGTTAGTAGATAGCCAGGGACGAATCTAGAGTACGGAGGACCCGAGTGCACACTTCATTTGCACAAGGCACTCAAGGGCTGTAGCTGTTGCACAAAAGGTGAAAACTAGATGCTAATAGCTGAAAACTAAAATTTTCCCTGGTGCCTGTGCACTCGGCAGGATGAACGTGGCGTCGCTCCTGTAGGTAGATTTGCTCTCTCTATTTATTTAATCTCTTCCAAGTAGAAAAATATGCTGACATGTATCTAGCTTATAGATAATTATTGCGAGTGCCCTTAGTGACCAAGTAAGCCAACGTCGATGAGTACAAGCCGTGCCATACATGTCACTCACCACCCTTCAATGATGGTGTTACCAACAAATAATGCAACCGAGTTAATTGAAAGCCGGGAAATGGATGGATTATGATATTGATATATACTTAAAAAAATGTATTTAAGATAGATGCATGTTCGGATTTACTCTTAAAAGTTATTTGTTTTGAAGATATAGGAGTTGTTCAGATTGATGCAATTTTCAACCATACTACTCCTTCCGTCCTATAATATAAGGAGTTTTGAGTTTTTGTTTGTATTATTTGACTACTCGTTTTATTAAAAAAAAGTGCAAATATAAAAAACGAAAAGTTGTGCTTAAAATAATTTGGATAATAAAATAAGTCAAAATAATAATAATAATTCTAAAAATTTTCGAATAAGACGAGTGATCAAACCGTGCAAAGCAAAAACTCAAAATCTCTTATATTATGGAACGGAGGGAGTAATTTTTTTTTTAAAGTTGTAAAAAAAAAGTTTAGTTTGTTGCCAAATTTGATAAATATATAAAAACAATCCTACTCAAATTTTAGCAACATTACCATCTTTAAAATTTTATGTCAAAATTTGGTAAGGTGTACACGCCATGGTTGCCACGTCGCGCGAGTGAGCGCGTATTTACGGCACGCGCGCGCGGAGCTAGCGACGACGTGTCGTCGTGTCCGCCAAGACAAAAAAGGGCGCGAGCACTCGCGTCGCCGCTCGAAATCGTGCGCGAATTTCTCATCTTGTGAGACCTCGCCTCCCGGGGCGACTGGTGAGTACGCCGTGTGAGGCGAAATGTGATATTGTGATGGAGCCAGACGGCTTTTGGCATCTGCAGCGCAGTGCCAGTGCAGAGGAATATGAATGGTCCAGAGACAAGGCAAGTAGTGATTCCTGGTTTGGTTTGCTAGGTACTGTAGTGATTAGGAGGCCTGTCTATATGCTAGTTTTACCCTAAGAGCAAGTTCAGTAGTATAGCCAACTACTAGCTCCAATTCATCTATAGCCAATCTAATAGCTCATCCATACAATAGTTACATACTACACTATTAATACCTAGCCCCACCTGTCATAGACACACTGCGTCTTGGAGTCCGTGCTACAGCTGGCTACAAATCTGTAGCCCGCTGCTCTTCTCTCTCCTGATTTATCTCCTTAAAATATGTTAACAGTATGATAAAATCTCGGAACAAGCAAAGCACTGTAGGCTAGGCTAGGGTACGTCACCGGCGAGGTAGATCAACCCAGAGCCCCGGATGGATCCGCGGGAACGGGGAGCAGCACGGCGATGGCGGTGGAGCTTTCCCCCTTGGGTGGGAGGAGGGAGGGGTTTGCCGCGGAGAGAGCTCGATGAGGGTGGCGTGAGATCGACGTGGGGAAGGAGAGGAGGAGGAGGAGGAATCGAGGGGTAGGCGATGGGGATGGGCGAAAACTTTGCTTTGGATCGGGAGGGACACGTGTCTGATGTTAGGCGGCGTACGCGCCTACGCGGAATTTCTTAGTTGGGAATGGGGCAGAGTGAAGAGATCTGTTGCGCTCTCTAGCACGGATTAAGACACCATTTGTTTGTCACTGGTAGATGGGCTCATGACTAGCGGACTTTTTATGCGTTTGGTTCACTCGCCCAACTAGCCTAGCTCGGCAGTGCTAAACCATCTCTTTGCCAGCTTGCTAGTCTTGTCGTGGCTTCTATGTTTGGATAGTTTTACTTCATGTGGCAAGGATTAATGGTTACCTGCTACATATGAGTTCACCTTTTGTTGCTAGGGTGTGTTTCGTTCACGTCAAAATTGAAAGTTTGGTTGAAATTGGAACGATGTAACAGAAAAGTTGAAAGTTTGTTTGTGTATGAAAGTTTTGATGTGATGGAAAAGTTGAAAGTTTGAAGAAATAGTTTGGAACTAAAGTTGGGGTGTGTTTAGTTCACGCCAAAATTGAAAGTTAGATTGAAATTGGAATGATGTGACGGAAAAGTTGGAAGTTTGTGTGTGTAGGAAAGTTTTGATGTGATGGAAAAGTTGGAAGTTTGAAGAAAAAGTTGGGAACTAAACCAGGCCTCGGCCTAAGTTTTTATGTGAATCGATTTTTTCTTTTAGATCCAGACTGATTGTTCACTGTGTTTATGGGTTTGGTAGAGAGGGCAATTTTCGACAAAGCTTGAGCGAGAGTTCGCAACAAGAGCCGGAAGAAAAGGCTGGCAAGATTGGGTAAGTCGTTGAAAAATATCGCTGATTTTACGTCGGTGATTTCGGATAAGTGTGTGTCGCCCTCATTCCAATATTTTCGCGCGAGCGAAGTTTGCCGTCGAAGGAGATCGCTAAATCGGCTCTCCCCTGCTAGCTAGATTTTTCTTGCCTCGCAAAGCCAGCTCGCCCCAAAAAGCTAGATTATTTTACCGGCACGTAGCTTGCTTGGGCTAGAGTTGTTTTGTAGCCTATCTACTCTTGAACTAAGTTGGCGCTATGGAACGAATTGTTTTAGGCAGTTTTGATAGGCTAAATATACGTGCAGATTTGGACTGAAATTACATCTACCAATGGGTTTGGGGAATTTGGCCAATACATTCAGGCTAATTGGAAATATATGAAGGAGGTTTTTTTTTAACAGTCGAGCCTGATAATCGTCGGGGGTTCTTTTTTTTTTTAGTTTCAAGAAATCATGTCAACTGATGTGACCCTTCTGCTTCACAGCTTACCCATCGTATTTCCTCTAATCGTCATTAAGATACTAAAAATTAAACCTAATTTTCATTGAGGTTTTATTTATAGTTTTTATATGTTCCATTAACCGCCATCACGCTGCTCTTTTATAGCATTTGCCACCACTGTGTTCTAGATAAACTGCTTTTAGTACTACTTATTTTTTATTTTATTTTTTCATTTCTAGATTGTATTTGTACTCGAACTCTCATTTTGGAACTTATTATTTGTTTTAATTAATCTCGTGTTGTGTTATGTATGAACTTTTTTTTAATATTTTTTTTATTCTGAATTTTAGTTATTTCTAAATTGTATTTCTATTTGAACTCTCAATTTTATTTTTCTAATTTCTGAATCGATGTTTGATAAATCGTGAGGTTATCTAATGTTACATACTATTCAATATTTCAGAATTTTATCATTGCACGTTCAAGGCCTCATTCCAATTCCTTCTACAATCATTCATATTATCAAAATATATTCAATGATCGATTTTTAATTAAACTAATTTGATAATTTAGATATTGCTAAATTTCTCTATGAATTTGGTCAAAGTCTGACTAAAAAAGTTAAACAAATTATAATATGAAACGAAGAAAGTACTATTTTAGGTCTGGGCTCATTAACGACCAACTAACCTTCACAAGCAAACTGGTGACACCGCACACAATTTGAGCTTCCTCTCCACCATTGACAGCTGGTGTAAAATCAATGGTTCGTCTGTAGTAGTTAACACCATCACCAGCTTGTGCAACAATTGTCACTATACCAGCATCTCATCCAAAGAAACAGCCATCACACGGCGATATTATAGTGGGATAGAATGTCCATTGCCATCGGCAGCCACCACACCAGCTGCTGGAAAATTGCTATCATGAAGCACAATGCTATCTTGGATGGTGCTGGTGCAAAGCTGTGATCCCTCTCCACAGAAATGTCCTCCCTGATTCAGGTGCTCAACAGAGATGGTGGCCTCCACTCCACTGCATGACCGACAAACGCATAGGCGATGTGCACGGTGCAGAGCCTGATGCTGCTGCTAGGAAGAGTGAGACTTTGAACCGCAGTCTGCGTATTGCTCAATTTTTTGGTGCAGGCTGTACGCCATCCAACGCTAGCAGTCCTTTACTAAGTTGTTTGTCCGTGTGGCCTCGACGATCATCCTTCATCTTTGAGATCAACCTCAAACTACACGCCGTCATATAGCACCAGTCCTCGATGAGGGCCGGTCAATGTCAAAGATTCATCCTACAATTGAAATAAATTGTACTGACCGATCGATGATCTGTTGTACATGATGCGATTCATGGAATGAGCTGCTTGCAAGCGTAGGGAGGGTACCTGGCTCTGAGGCGATGAGTTGAGCATCTTGTCCGGAGCGGCGGAAGAGAGGAACACATTTCAGATCAAGGTGGTACACTGGTCTACACGCTCCTGGGGAAGGGAAACACACATCGTCGTCGTCGTCGTCATCACACAACCAAAATCAAAATCGGGGTAGGAGGGGACGATTACGCGGATGGCGAGAACGTTGATCATATCGCGCAGGAAGCGGAGGGCTCGGGCCGGTGGGGTGTAGGCGGTGTCGTCGGTGAAGCGCATCGGAGCAAGGCCGGACTCCTCGTCGAGGTCGAGGTCGGACATGTCGCCCTCTCCTGCTTCTCGTGCTCCAGCCTCTCCGCCGCCGCCGCCGCCGTGGCCTCGGCCACGGTCGCTGCCTCGTCGTAGAAGGAAGGCTCCGGGTTCACGCGGTCGCAGTCGCCGTCGTCCGCCATGCCGCCGCCGCCGAGAGGAAAGGGAAGAAACAGCCCCTTGCTGGGCCTTGGGCCTTGGCCCACATTATACGGCCCATTCTAAATCTGCATACTTCTTGCTGGGCCTTTTTTCTCTGTGACACGCCACTATAGGCCGAAATACACGCCATTTTACGCCGGAATTTGGAGCAGTTTTGGACCAAAAATTGTACCTGTTCTATCTTGGGCCGTAATTACGCGCCACAAGAGGCCGGATTTTCGCTTAACTTTGGGCTGAAAACCTGAAACAACACGGAAGAAATAGGCATAAGTTCACTTTTAGTCCCTCGAATATAGCTCCAATCTGATTCGTATTCTTGAACCACAATACCGATATCTTGACTCTCTCAACTATTGAAACCAGTGTAATTTGACTTCCTCAGCGGTTTTGGAGAACGGTTTCGCTGACATAGTGCTTTGACATAGTCCAACCAGCTCACTTAGCATGTGGGACCCACATGTTCGTGTCACATTTTCTTCTTCCCTCTTTCTTTTCTCTTTTTCTACCCTTTCTAGCCCGGCAGTGCGAGGCGGCCAGCGAGTCGACAACAGTGTGGAGAGGACGATGGGAGGAGGGATGGATGGAGGTGGGGGAGCCGCTCAACACCGTCATGATAGAGCCTACTCCCATGGAAGTCGCATGGTGGAGGGCGGCGCTGGTGCCGCCCAGCTAGGCAAGCTCGAGGCTGCGCTCCTAGAGAAGCTGCTCGACGACGCTGCCCCGCTGCTTGCTATCGATCGACTTCAACGAGGTGCTTGACAAGCTCGAGGCGAAGCTTGCCCCCCTAACTCCGTCGCCGCCTAGGACGGGCTCGACCCTGGCGATAAATGGCCGGATCCATTGGGGAGGGAGCCACCACGGATCTGGAGTACGAGGTTGCACCTCCTCGCAACACCTGTGCTAGCTCCATGCCTCCCCGATTGATGGGCACCGATGAAGTGGGTGGCTTGGGTGTAAGAGGTTGGCCGTCGGGCGAAGAAGGAAGACAAAAGCACGCTGCTAGCTCCCTGCACCCTACGTGCCACGTTTCGATGGCAACCTCCATCATCGTCGACGGCGTCGCAGCTGCCTTTGGATGACAGAAGCAGTAACAGCGTTCAGGGTCTCCTATCGACTGAACAAGGCCATGCCGCTGCTCCGCCTCGAGCCTCAAGGCCCTACCACTGCTACATGTCAGGATCGTCCCGTTGCTGCTCCGCCTCTGTCTTAGGCCACGCTGGGTGCCAGCTTCTATGTCATCTGCACCTCTGTCTGGGCTGACTGGCCTCTCGACATCGTCGCTGTTGTGGTAGCAGAAAAGGAGAGAGGGAAAGTGAGAGAATAACATGGAAGGAAAACGAAAATGTGACACTGACATGTGGGCCCCGCACGCCGAGTCAACCAGTTGGACCGGGTCAAAGCACCACATCAATAGAACCGCCTTCCAAAAACGTTTGGGGGGGGGAGGGGGGGTAAATTACACCGGTTTCAATACTTGGATTTTCTAGATATCCGATATTGTGGTTACTTGCAATGCAACATGATACGGACTTCGGGATTTCTTCTCGCGTTTTTGCTTGGACTCTCACCAGTGCCGAGGGACTCGGTTTACACCGGTTTTAAAAGATGGAAGGATATGTATGTTATATACTTATATCAGGCTTCGTGGTTAAGGGACGTGATTGTAACTCGACTCTTAGACCAGGGACCAGGGTGAATTTTTGCCTTTTGCTTGGACCTTTTGTTTTTTTTTTTCCTTCTGCTTGAACCTCTCCCTTTTTCCGGGTTATATAAATCAGGTAGATCAATTTTGTTCTCCCAATGGACAGAAAAGAAACATGTGGCCAACAGGCCAAGTAAACCAGGGTTTCCCTTACCGCCGGTAACCGCGCGGTTACCGCGGTTATCGGGCTTACCGCGGGGGTACGGTAATATAAATTCCGCGGTAACCTCCTTAAATTTAAATAAATTTAAAAAATAATTTAAATTTTTGATAAATTTTGCACGGTTTTATACGGTTTTTCACAGTTACCGCGCGGTAATCGTGCTTACCGCCGGGGCGCGGTAACCCCGGCCCCGGCGGTTTGGGAAACCATGAAACTTCCGAGGGGAGCTAGGAATGTCCAAGCAAAACAAAAGGGCACGTGAAGTGAAGAGATTGGTTGGCATTGTGACAACAGCTCACCTCGACGAGCGTTTAAGCTTAGTATTCCACACACACACACACCCACCCACCTAACCCTGAAAGTCCTCTAAGACCACAACTAAACAACATCAAGCAAATCAAACCGGACAACCCACAGGATAACTAGTCAGTTTTTCCAATGAATCCATCCTCCTCTGCAAAAGCTGTTAGGACGCACATTTTCCTTCCTTGAGACGAGTAAACTATAGTGCAGTACAGTACATTATTGCTGCCCCGTCGATCTCAAATCATCAGCAAGCATGAAGGCACATACAACCCTCCTAGCTACTAGTCTTTCTTTTTTGTGCTAGTAAAGAAAAAAAAAGTAACAAATATACAGCTGGGCATCGTCTCACAAGACGACTTTCAGGTTTCAGCTTGCGAGAACATATATTAAAAAAAACGCCCAAAATTCCCAAACTATAAAAGAATCGACGCCAAACAACCAGGCCGACACAGCAACAGCCTACAAGGGGCATGATTAGCCTGCTCCCCCCGTACATCAATCCCGACCGTACAGTGAACGCATTGCCCAATGCAGATCGAGGCTGAGGCCGAATCAAGGCCGTTGATTTTATAGTTTCAGGATAGCTGGACGTCGGTCAGGTGAAGAAGAGAAACAGCTGCTGGATTCCTGGGATTCATAGGTGCGCGCCATGTCGCGCTCTGTCGGTCACTCGGTGTCTCGCGGTCGCCGCGACGAAAATTTTGCAGGCCAAACGCGGGCCGCGGCCGGCAGGTGGCCTACTCCCGCAATCCGCGGCCGCGCGCGCGCCCACACGCATATATCAAACGGCCAGTTGGTTACTGGTCGATCAGCTTGTCGTGCATGATGATAGTTTTCAACTTTTAATTTAATCTCCAGTTAACAAGACTTGTCGGTACACGGTTATTTGTTATATTGATATTATATATAAAATAATAATAAAAAATAAATTGGAGTATTCAGTTTGGCGTCGCAATTTTTCACAACGTGTAGAATAGATGGGTTCTTAACGTGGTCCACAATGTTAAATTGGAATTTATTATCATGATAATATGTTCTATCTATGGGAGGCACAATTTTTATAAGCTTACTTATTATAATCACATTATGTGGTTCTTTAAATTTATCAGTTGATTTTCTTTGTTAGGGTAGTTTGGGTTTGTCCCTTCACCTACTATTTTTTTCAGCTAAATAACTTATTATCTATGTTGTGTCATATGACAGAGGTCGGAGGCGTAACACATTTCTATTATCTAAAAAGGTACGTTCTTTCTAATCAATGGTCATATTTTTCTTTCTAATTAATGTGTGAGATTATACGAAGTGCCTAATAAGTATAGGTTGGCATAGATAGTTTTTTAAGGGCTATTAATTAAATCCATGCCATTACAAATGTACCATTTCAGAAAAATACAACTACTATTCGTCTATTTGTATCCATGTCATCCAAATGCGTACAAAATTGAACACCGTCACACTTTTCATTTTCTTCCCCAATTTCTTTTTATACTCTCTCTCCCTTCCCCTCCTGCTGGCCAGCCACAGCAACAACGCTGATGTCATCGTCGCCCCACATCTCTCCCCCCCTCTCTCTCTCTCTCCTGTGGAGCAAATGACAACAGCGCCCGACAACGACGGTGGCGGCGGGTCACGTGTCTTGCAATGCCAAATCTCCAACATCGGGCTTGGGGCTCCTCATCCTCCCGCTGGCAGCCACAAAGACGATGATGTGACGAGGACGGGCGGAGCTTGTGGTGACTGGCGACAGGGAGGGCATCAACCTATATTTGGCGAAAACCATAATGTCAGGAGTAGGTGGGGCCATTGGGAGGAGCTTGGGGTGGGTGGCGGCATAGCAATGAGCTCGAGCACTACCCTGGCTTCCCTCCTTGCTTCTCAAGCCAGTGGGTGAACGGGAGCCAGCGCTTCACCACTACGCTGGTTGTTGCCTTTCCATTCGCCTCTCTTGTCGACCTATGCTTTTGGCTCAACGAGGTGGAGAGAGATGAGGAAAAAGAAGAGTGAAGGATGGAGTTAGAAGATGCACGGAACTGACATGTGGGTCTCATGTCTAGAGGTATTTTGGTCTATATGATAAAAAAAAAATGTGATGGCGATCAGGTGATGGTATGGTTCTAATTTTGTGCGTATTTGGATGGCATGAATATGAATAAATGAGTGGTAGTGGTATTTTTTTTTTCTAAAATGGCATATTTGTAATAGCATGTATACAATTAACTTTTTTATATAGTACTCTCATCATTTCATATTATAAGTCGTTTTAATAAAAAATTTTCTAGTCACATATTCTTTTTTATGATTGATAGACTTTATAGACATATTTAAAAACATCTGCAATATTAAATTAATTTTTATCAAACCTAACATTGAATAATTTATAATAAAATGTATGTTTTGTGTTAGAAATGTTACTATGATTTTTTTATAAACTTGATCAAACTTAAACTGATATTTATTCTGATATTTTGTTTCAAAGAAGTTAGTATTATCACATATATCTAGTGTTAGCTAACAAGGCGACAGATAATCAGATATGGCCATTGCATGGGGCCTCTGCCTGAACTGTGATTATCCCTTCGCCATAATGGCATTTAGGGGCGCCTAATGAAGTGTGTCCCCTGCTTCGTATGATTAAAGACGATCATGATGGGAGCAGCAAGCCAGCAACTAACCAAGTAACCAACTCTAGGCGTGCGCATGTAGCTAGCCTGGAATAAAGTTAGCGCAATTATGCAATGCTGTGTTGCCAACACCTAACATTTGTTGAGTGCAAATAAAATAGTGATACTAACTTATCAGGGCATTCACAGATCGAAGCAGTACACAAAGTTGTCGTTTTTATATATTTTTCATAGGTGTTCAATCCCCTCCAAAGACTTGACTGTGACTGACTGATCGAATGGCCTAATTACCCGTAGTTGCAGGCAACAGACGAGAGATTAATTAAGGTTGGCGTAGCCGGATTAGATGGGGGCTTGATATCGCCTCTTGGTGATGAAAAGAGTATTTAACTGCACCGAAAGAACTTATGTCCTCCTTATTCCTTAACCATGCACTGTCATGAGAGCACACTAGCTAAGCTAGCTAGCTAGGAAATAAAGTGCATTTTTGCATATATGCATGCCCTACTCAACAGCTCGACTGTTATTGATGTAAAGCTACGTGTCACATGAATTAGGCTAAAGCATCAGCTTTTATAATTTGCTTTTCTGTCTCAATGTTTGTCGTGCTAAACATGTTCAATACCGGTACCGGACTGAAAAAAAAAACATTTTCGTTTTCTGCAGACTGATCAAAATAGTATAGGATTTCATTTTTTATATCTCAAGCGCGTCTCTGTCAAGACTCAGGATGTTGACCAGAAAAGAATTGTTTTTTTTTTTTTGTATTTTAAGATGTTGCTAAAGCGGCGAGACAGTCAAATTGTTCTCTCCAACGCCAAGTACACCCAAGAAAATGGTGTCTTTTTTTCTGTATGGGAAAATGGCGTCCTTTTGGCAATTAATAGGATCCAGGGAAAGATAGCAAATTGATTTTTGATGGACTCTCAAGCACATCGGATAGCTACAGTGACAACACAGTGGCACCAGCTCAATCTCATCCGTCGGATCAAACAGGAAAACAGACATTCAAAGTAGTCAGCTATCAGCCATGGTACCAATGATGCTAAGCAGTGAATAGACTTTAATTATTATGATTTATGAACCCCTTTTTCCCCACTGATCATATATATTTGAGATTGCACTGTACGCTGCCATTATAACATGAAGAGTTTTAGAAGATGAATTTGCATACAACCGAAATAGGAAAGATAACAGATCCGCCACCATACTACCCTCTCACTTTAACGGACCCATCGTTTGGCATGGCTTATTAGGGAATAAAAATAAATTTATAGGTAAAACTTTTATATATGCGTTCTTGATGGCTTAAAAGCCAATGCTGAAAAAAAACTACATTAAAATATCTCAAAATCAATCTTAAAATTAATTTTAAAAATTTAAAATTTAGCTTACTCTTTGACTGTTTAGACTATCCGATGAGAGCAATAGTAAGTTGTTCCCAAATCCCAATATATCCTGCACAACAACGACGATACCAGTATACGTGCATGATGCAGACCCCCAAAAATCTGCACTGGTAAACAGGTCGTTACAGTTGCACCACCCACCGCCACCGCACTGAACGGCTGGAGAAGCCAGAGACCACGAAAGAACCAGGCTAAACTACACCCAGATCGGGGCAGAATCTGACGGAACATGGGCTGTCCGCCGGGCCGCGGCAGCGCGTGCTGTTCCCACAGCCACCCCGCCCGGGCACTGGCACGTCTTTTCCCACCCCAAGGCAGCCAGCGCTCCTCCCCTGCACCGCACTGCACTGCCGTGCGCACGCCACGCCCCCGCCCCCGCCTCCGCGCGCATCATGGCCACGGCTCGTGCCCGTGCCTGACTACCGCGCGCGCAACACTGCTCGGGCGCGGCTTCGCTTCGCTACGGGCGGGGGCGCGCTACCCAGGCTCGAGCTGCCCACCTCCAGCGGGAGTACACCCGCTCTCCCCGCGACGTGCTGCCCACGCACCGGCGGCAGGCACATTCGTCAACAACGCAGGCCACGAGCGTCCCGGATGTCCCAGGATCGCGCAGGATTTTGGTGCGCCCGCGGTATAGGTTCAGCGCAGTCGACAGGAGGTACGTAGAACGTTACCGGTGCAGTGAGAGGCGAGTGATTAAACATTAGGCGGGGGAGTGGTGATGACAACTGCAACAGATCGATCTCGTAGAGCGGATGCATGTGTGCACACGTCCTCGGGTCTGGCCGTTTTTCTGGCTTTTATTTGTGTTCCAGACTCTGGTGTGGATAACAGAATATCTAGTCCAGGGAGTTGGTCTCAAGGAGGGATTTTGCTCAAGCTTTATTAATCACATGGGTCTCTGAGGGTCATGCAAGCTCCTCGAAGTCAGCCATCGCATGTTTCACAGTGGCAATCCGCAGAGCATTTTGGGAGGGGTACTCATTTCACGTATTTAAAGATAGGCGTAGAATCCTGGGAAGCCTTCTTGGCTTTTAAGGCCAAACGGTCTTATTATCCACCAGACGGTTGAGGGGCATGGTCCAAACCGGAGAGGCGGACAACGTGCTGGTTAAGTTTCCTGGAAGACCACTTGCACAGTGATCGTCGCTCGAGGTGGGTGGCTTTGGCTTTTTAGTAGTGTAGAGGTGTTTACCGCACTCTGCATTGCCAAGCGTGCGGGCGTTACCCTGGTAATCTTCATAGATGTAGGTTCGCAGCCTTTCAAGCAATCTGAGATCCTCAATGAAGCATTGTTTTCGGTAGAATATATGTCCGATGGGCCTCGATCGTGCCGACCGCCGCTTGATCGTGGTGTTCTTGAGACTATTATTTATGTGTTTTGGTAAAGCTTTCGGACTGCAGGCTATTTGATGGACGACCGAGATTGATCAACAGAGGTAACACCCAAGTGAGATTAGGTTTGTTCGCCATGCTATCCGGCAGGTAGCTGAGTCCTACGTGGGCCACAATTCCATCCCATCACAAACAACTTTGATAGCACAGACGAGTTATTACGGCCGACACTTAAAGAAGGGACCTATGATTAAAGAAGGAGTACGTATATCTCAAGTTCTCGTGAGGGGACAGAGATGAATTTCTAAAGGTTAGGGGAATACTAGCCACCACAGATATGTGGGACCTTTCAATCTACGGCTAGATCGTCAAGAGAGAGTTTTGCTATTCAGATTGAAATTGTGAGCTACCCCAGTAAAGCCTAGAATATAATTTCGAGTGGTCCGGGATCGGGCACATGTCGCCGTCAAGGCTGTATCATTCAAGAGAAACATATTGTTTTACCACGGAGATGCCCTCCAAAAGTGAAACAATATGGAAGAATCGCCGACTCCGTTGTGAAAAGAGATAAATTGCACCCCCTTTAGCAGAGGAACCTCTCCGTGGCGTATCGCCCGGGTCTACCTTTGAGCTTGCTGCGAACCTGTCACGGAACCATATTTGTATTTATCGCAAGGCCGAGAAGAGACTAGGAGCAAAAGTGTGGCAGATGTACAAGGTGCAATTGGAGTAATGCAGCTAACAGGGCCGGAGCACGGGGGATGGAAGCACTGGGGAGGGTTGGGTCAGCCTAGTTTCTTAAGGACGGAATGATCCGCATCTAATTCGAGAATCGGTGGCGGGTTCAAATCTCAGCGGGACGAGATTTATTTTAAGGAAAGGGGTGGGTTTGTAACCCTGAAAATTCGCCGAATGAATTTGGAAGAAATCAAACCTGCCCTAAAAATCAGAAAAACAAAAAAACGGTTATTTTCAAAAACTTTAAAATACTTCATGCATATGCGCGCCACCTTCTCATTTTGTCAAGTCACTTCGAGTTTTCTCGTGCCGCTATTTTTTTGATTGATCCTCAGCTTTTTTAATCGTCTGGAGCTCCAGAATAGTTAATTGGATAACTCTACAAAAGAATTGGTTGACTAATATTAAATTGAAACAAATACAGGGAATTGATGTGATAGATAGCAGACAGTAGAAGCTTGTGTAAAGCATAATTATTCAGAACCGACATCACTTTGGTTATAGATCAATTAATTAAAAGTGGTACAGCATAGGAATAAACTCTCAGGAAGATAATTCAACTTCACAAGAAAATTGCGTAATAAGTCGAATAAAATATGGGCTAATTATGCAATGGTGTCACATCTCATTAGTTGAGAAACACACATATTGGACGTTAAGCGCAATATGCAAAAGAATTTAGAATGGGGTGGAAGCAAAATTTATATGGGAAATACACTAAAACAGGATAAATAGGAAAAGTCAGCTATTCATTGCGCTGTAGAAGGTGTTCGACCGGTGTCCTAGCCGCAGCTTGTGGCTGCATCGCCTGGCCTAGCCAGCTTCTTCGAGCCCCGCGTCAGTGCCGCTGCCTGGGTATGATTGCGGTGCCGCTCGGCGCCGCGCGCGAGTCCTCAACTGCGGGCGACCGCGCATAAGGACCCATTCCGGCTGCCGCGCCGTCGCGTATCCGTCGCCGTGCCGTCGCCCGTCTCGGTCGCGCGGCGGGTACCCCAAGACCGTGCACTCGCGCCGCTGCCGGCGCACGTCACGTTCGCCGCGTGCAGTCCACAATCGCGTGCTATCATGAAGCGCGTCACGTCGCCCGCTGCCTTCCGGGCGCGTTGTGGTGTTTGGCTCCTCCGGCCCGGTGCTGCGTCCTCCAGCCCGTACCGCCGCGTCCGTCGCGCGTCCTGTCTGTGCCGTTGTGTGCGCTCGTTGCTCAGCCCGTCGCATATGCGCACCGCTTTGTTTCCGGTCTAAGTTTTCATCGCCTAGCAGTCGCGCACGCGTCTTCGCCCTCGGCGGTGGGTGCGCTGGGTCGTTTCACCTCTCCCTCTCTTTCTTCCCTTCTCTTTTCTGTCCTTTCTATAAAAACCCTGGCCCTTTCCTCTTTTCAGCCAATTATCCATTCCCTCGTTACTTGCGCTTCTCTCTGCACCTCTTCCCCTTCTCCACGCGCGCGTTGTCGTGCGCCAGGTGCGCCGCCCGGCCGCTAATTCCGAAGCAGGCCGCGCGTCGCCGCAACCCGGAGCCGGCGCGTGCGGTCGCTCGATCGATCGAGGTCCGCAGGACTGTATTAAAGCGCCCGGCCCTGCCACCTTCGGTCGTGTCGTGGGACGCTCCGCGCGGGGCGGCCCGCGGCGCTGCCGCATTCCGGAGGCCCCACACAGGGCGGCGTCGACAGAACTTACACGACGGTATCGAGACGAGCCACGCAAACACGAAGCCGCGGCGGCCGGCCGGGCGGTTTTCGGTCGTGTGCGATTGGATGGGCTCTCTCCGGGCTCAGTACGTACTCGCGAACCAATTCCAGGAGCATATATCGGCGGTGCCGGAAGCATGCTTGACCCGGATGGCTCTTTCTCTTCACTGTCTTAACATTAAGGGTCGTCCGTCTGGGGAGCGAAATTGACAGTGGCGTTTTTTGGCCTTGCCTTTTACTTGGCTCATGGGGTGTTCCTGTGGTGGGCAGTCATGCATGCTTGATTACTTAATGTGGGGTACTACTCACTACTATCCACCTATATCCTATGTTTACTTGTGCGGCGCGTTAT
>CM020178.1:27031514-27104401 GCA_009805545.1 Oryza longistaminata | reverse complement strand
TAAAACTTTTAAGTCCCTATCACATCGGATGTTTGAATATTAATTATAAATATTAAACGTAGACTATTAATAAAACCCATCCATAATCTTGGACTAATTCGCGAGACAAATCTATTGAGCCTAACTAATCCATGATTAGCCTATGTGATGCTACAGTAAACATTCTCTAATTATGGATTAATTAGGCTTAAAAAATTTGTCTCGTGAATTAGCTTTCATTTATGTAATTAGTTTTGTAAGTAGTTTATATTTAATACTCTAAATTAGTGTCTAAAGACAGGGACTAAAGTTAAGTCCCTGGATCTAAACACCACCTAGGTTGTGCACTTAGATTTAGGATATATGTTAGATTCCTGCATTATCTGTGTGCTTTTGATTCTTTTGCAATGTACCTATATAGTTTGTAAGCAAATTAGTTTATTTACATGTGTATCACTTCTTGAACTTGCAAAAAGCAGACCGAAGTTGTAACTTCAAGGCTCCCATTATTTGTCCTACAACTTATAAATTGTTACTAAAAGGTTAAGGGCCCCTTTGAATCACAAGTATGAAAAAACGAAGGAAAAATATAAGAAAAAACATATGATTTAGATAGGAATGCAAGTGTAAAACAAAGGATTGTAAAACATAGGAAAAATATAGGAATGACTGTTTGATTGAGCCGCAGGAAAAAGCATAGGAATTTGAGGAGAGATAAAGACTCGAAGGATTTTTAACATGAGGTTCTAAACTTGCATGGGAAGTGGCATTCCATAGGAATTTCATGGGATTTCAAGGGATTCATTCCTTTGATTCAAAGAGCTATATAGGAAAAATTCATATAGGAATGAAATCCTTTAAAATTCCTATAAATTTCCTTTGAACTAAATGGGCCTAAAATTTAAAACTTAAATTTATTTTGTGACTTTTCACCATACCTTATTGTACAACATTGATAAGTTTTTAAATCTCATAGAACACATATATAAGTATTTCACTAATGGTTTTTCTCTAGTAAGCCATATGGCTTATAATCTGCATTAGGGGAACCGATGGCGGCCCAGGTCTGGAATGAATACTCGTCCAGACTCTCGGACTAGGTCCCCAAATAAAACTCATCACGCAAGTACACCAAGCTAATACTAGTACATCACCAAAGATACCTTGTCTTGTGCTCCCAGGCCCCAGCTAATGCCAAATGGCCAACTCTGACAGAGGTTGCAAAAGGGGCCAGATCCACCTAAGATCGATCAGAGATCACCTCACATTGTCACACACACACACACACACACTGGCAAGAACTGCCCTTTCTTTTGCAGCTCTGACGACGGGTTTGGGGGTGGTTCTTGATGGGATTCTTGGCCAATGGGGATGAGCTGAAGGCGCTGCAGAGGTAATCTCCCGGTCTCTTTCCTCTTCGTGTTTTGTTGGGGGAACGTCGGCATCTGTGATCTTGGGAGGTGTTTGACTCTGTGCCTCTTGGAATTGTGATGGGCTTTGGGATTTCCGGTGTGGGTTGGGGGTGGTGTCGGTAGAATTCTGGTTTGTTTTTGCAATTTGCATTGTGCGGATTTTTTTCTTTCTTGGACACCCTGTATCTTGCATTTGAATAATTTTGTATAGGCGTGGTTGTTGAATAAACAGTTCAGAGTTCTGAGTCCCATCAGGAGTCCATGCCTCGCTGGTGGTTTGACCCAGAAATGGACATTTTTTTTCCTGTTTGATTAGTTTGCTTGTGCGAATTGTTCTGTACAGTGATATGAAAGATAATATTTTTGCCCCCTGAACATGGAAGAATTGGGCCATCATATGCGCGCAGCTTTATTACTTTTATAGTTCTGTTCATGTGCTGGTTCAGGTTTCAGAGTTAAGTAATAGAGTACCTTTTGTTTTTTAACAGATAAAAGCAAACCAGGATAAGTTTGTAAATTCAGCTGGCAAATCCGTGCAAGATTCTGAATTTGTGAGAGCATCTCTGATACAATTCTTGATCTTAGACTGAAGGATAGATATGTCGTCCGACAGCAACTCCATCAGTTCAGCACTGTCACAGACAACACCCGTGCTTCGCTTGAGAGTATGGGTCCTGATTGCCATCGGCATTGGGATACTGATGGCAATTTTGTTCATCATAGCATTGTGGCTCTCTATGCGGAGGAAAAAGAAGACGGCGGTTGGATTCGACGGGAGATCGCATATGGAGATCCCGGTTGTGTCGAAAGATATCAATGTTGACAGAGTTGATGCACAGAGCCTGCATGACAGTGGAACACCTATCATGCCAGTGCAGGATAAATATGAACAGATGAAGGGTGTTTCGCACTTGGCAGAGAGTAGATCTGTCGATGTCGACGCGTTCAGTCAATGCAGCTCAGTGTATAACATAGAGAAGGCTGGGAGCTCATACTCTGAAGATTACAGCAGCTCTGGGCCTGGTAGGAAAGGCAGTTCATCGTATGGGTATGCGTCCGCTTCACCGCTGGTTGGGTTGCCTGAGCTATCACATTTGGGATGGGGTCACTGGTTTACCTTGAGGGACCTCGAGTACGCAACGAACCGGTTTGCAAAGAGTAATGTCCTTGGAGAGGGTGGCTATGGAATTGTCTACAAGGGTCGACTGATGAATGGGACTGAAGTTGCCGTGAAGAAGATCCTTAACAATGTGTAAGTATATATTGCCTTACGGAGCTTACTGTATGTTAACCTGGAGCTAAGATTTCTTTGCTGGGTTTGCAGGGGGCAAGCAGAGAAGGAATTTAGAGTTGAAGTTGAAGCCATCGGTCACGTTCGGCATAAGAATCTGGTGCGACTTCTGGGGTACTGTGTGGAAGGGATACACAGGTGATCATTTCTTCCTCTCTGTTCCCTTTGTTCTGCATAATTAACTTTGCTGCTCAGCCCAGTTTATACGAATCCACCATGTGCAAGTTCATTGTGACACTAAGCATTATGTTCTTAAGGTTCAAAAGGGAAAATGAATTATCCATTTCATAAGATGGAAATTCTGTTCCTTCCCTTGTGCATAATCAATATGTGTTTTCCTTGTTCCCTTGTTTCTCACTGTACATCGACCTTTTCTGAATATTCACCTGCAGGATGCTTGTCTATGAATATGTCAACAATGGAAACCTAGAACAATGGCTTCATGGGGCCATGAGTGGGGGCATCCTTACTTGGGAAAACCGTATGAAGATTCTCCTTGGCACTGCAAAAGCGTAAGATCACAGTCTGGACCTTACTTGCAGTTATTTCCCATGAAATTTACCCTTCTCACATAAAGACAGGTTTTGAAGATCAATACTACTACATGCTAATGTAGATGAGTTTCATGATTTTCAGGCTTGCATATCTTCATGAAGCCATAGACCCCAAAGTTGTACACCGAGATATTAAGTCAAGTAATATACTAATTGATGATGAATTCAACAGCAAGGTTTCTGATTTTGGGTTGGCCAAACTACTGAATTCTGATAGTAGCTACATCAATACAAGAGTGATGGGAACATATGGGTATAGCTTTTTTTTGCACCATGTTTGTTCTATATTATTTGTCTTCTGTAAATTTGGAAAGAAGCACATCTTAATTTTCTTCTTAATCTGTTGTTAGGTACGTTGCACCTGAATATGCGAATAGCGGGATGCTAAATGAAAAGAGCGATATTTACAGTTTTGGCGTTGTGCTCTTGGAATCTGTGACTGCTAGAGACCCAGTTGATTACAGTAAACCTGCAGATGAGGTAGAAGCTTTTCCTATTTTTCGACAATTTGAATGACCAGTCTATCATCTAGTACTCAAGTCATTTTTTTATGTCATTTCAGACAAATCTGGTAGAATGGCTTAAAATGATGATCACCAGCAAGAGGGCGGAGGAAGTAGTGGATCCAAACCTTGAGATTAAGCCCCCGAAACGTGCCCTTAAGCAGGCAATCTTGGTTGGCCTGAAGTGTGTTGATCCAGATGCTGACAAAAGGCCAAAAATGAGTCATGTTGTCCAAATGCTTGAAGCAGTTCAGAATGCATATCGACAAGTACGTTTAGTACATTTTTTGTCACCGTTTTTCAAACTTTTGTTTTACACAACTGAGCATCTTTCTTGGAGATTTTGTTTCTAACAAGTAAATGCTTTCTCTCTTTTGTTATTGGCAGGATCAGAAAAGGCCCAGCAGCCAGATGGGAAGCGTCGATGTCGAGTCACAGCAATCTGCGGCGGAGATCTCAAACAGTGCCGATTCCTGAGGCTCCAATGCTGAACAGATACAGAAAATAGGACATGAAAACATTTCATTATCCTGTCTGGTTTGGTCAAATATTCAATATAGTTCAATACCGTGATTGCAACAGGTTTACATTTAGCAAAGACTGGAAGACATAAAGGCATAGGAATCGTTCGTTTCCCTTTCTTTTTCTTCTTCTTCTTCTTCTTTTCGAGAAGTGCTTCTATGCTCCCCTAAAATATCCGCCGTACTATGTTTTCTGTAGATGAGTCCTCCAACTCGTTTACTCTAGGATATGTGTAGTTTTGTTTTAGGGGAGCACAGAAGCACCTTCTTCATCTATACCGTTTAAGTTATCAGGAGGAGCTGACCTCGAAGGCATGAATGACTAGTAACCAGATTTTGTTACCCTTGTAAAGAACCCTTGTCGATCCTCAGTTTTACCATGAAGTACAAAGTTTTGTTGGTGTACCATGTGCGCAAATTATCTTCTCCAATACTAGTTTGGATCAAAGCAGTGCATAGTTGCAAATGCATGGCGATCTTCTCACACTTATCATTTCTGACAGATGAGCAGAGAACTTTTTCTGGGAAGATAGTTGATGTCACTGTCAGTGACTAACTGTCTACTCCGTACTGGAACTAATCGTTCCATGTTTCCTCCCCATAGCTAAAATTCAGAGGCAGTTGTTTGGTCCTTGCACCTTGGTGATTTGTTTTTTCATGCATGCACATGATTACAGGGTGCAAATGATTAGTGCCTGCTTGTTTTGCAAGTGTTGCCACCTTCCTCCTTTTTCTTCTGAAGGACTGAGTTGAGTGTCTATATGTTAATCATTGGCGCCTTTTGTCCTTCACCTACTTGCACTCCTTCCATTTCATAGCTTTCCAGACACACCATTCGATGAGGATGCGACTCTGAAAGTGCAATGGCTAATGGTTTGCTTTAGGCTAGAAAAGTGTACTCATGGCTTTGGAAAGAGTTTGGTAACCTACTTAACTAGCGGCAATTTTAATTTTACCGGGTAGTCGTAGCAATCGATTTTTTATCCACGGTTCATGTACATGCAGACATGCAGTGAGTGCAGGGCTACTGGTAGTGCCGATGCAGATCATGCAATGACAAGATTGCATCAACCTAACGATGTCAAGATTGCGTCAACGTAAATCATGTAAACCAGTGGCACGAGCATGATATATTTAACCATTTACCACTTTTAAATGTAACAATTAACGATTTATAAGACTAACATGTCATTGACACGTAAGGAATCTACATGTCATTGACATATGAGTGACAAATAGTTAAACGCCAAATCTACTTCTGCCATGTGCCCCGTGGTTCATCTAGTTTCCAGACATTTTGACTCATCCTTTCTCAATTCGGACTTCCGAGTACAATGGCAGAACACCTCATGTTGGTATACAGAAAAGGAGGCCAACTCGTTACTCATATTTATTAGCATTTCGATCACATTTTCCTCAGTGATAATCCTTCCCAGACACAAGTATATCCGTAGCATATCAAGTTAACCATTATACTCTAATCTAAACCTCTATACAGATCACCAAACATATGGTTATATACTTATATGGCTTAATACTTTAGTCCTTACCAAGAACTCTTCTATCCGGAAATCCTTTTTTTTTTCTGTCAAATCTCTTTGTACTTTATTCTTTTTCCAATCCCTTTTAGGCCTTGTTCAGTGAATCCCTCCCACAAGGGGATTAATTTCACAGCCTTAAGAAAGTAGAATGTAGTCTACATTAGAGGCCAATGATGACTTAGGAGACGAGCTGTGCCGGCTGAGACCTTCCCTCACCTTGCCGTGCTGTTCTGCTTCATGCTGGAACGCTGAAACAAGATCCTGGAGCTCGAGCTTCCTCACCTTGACCTTCTCATTGGTCACTGGATTTTGTAACCCAAGATAGAGTATTCCTACCCCAATAAGGACGAAGCCTACAAAGAAGAGAAGTCCTGCAAACAAGCCAAAAGCGTATGGAGTATTCTGCGCTCCCGGTATGCCATCAACATTGATTCCAAAAAGGCCAGTGATTATGGATAAAACCATGCCGCCACCCCCAAAAATAGCCAGATTGTGGGTGATACGAAGGCTTCTATCCTGGAGAAGAGCAAAACTTGGCTATCAATAACAAGTCAAGTCAACAGTAAGAATGAAAAATAGCTCTAGGTTTGTGTTGAAATTTAACAAAACTGTGCATACTTGTAACCATGCTCGAACAGTGCTTTGCATAACATCCTGAATAGTGAACAAGCGGCCACGGACAGCTTCCTGCTCCTCCAACATTTCTCTTGTGTCCTTTCTAATGCTAGCTAAGATAACTCTTGTGGTATTTCCCCTCAAATGTCTAAGGAGCTCAATTATGATCTCTTCCCTTGCATGCAGAGACCATTTAACTCTGATTACCTGTAGCACGGGCTCATGATCATTATGTATCAAAAAAAGAGAATGGCATGCACAAATGCCGCGCAGAACTTGAATGTACTAACACTATTCTGTTCACAATTGCACACTTATCTGAATAGAAGTTCCTACATGTAATTCAATTCCTATTTTGGATCTACCCTATCCAAATTTTTGTGCATTATAGAAACGGCACATTGGCCAATCTAATAAATTGGTGTTTTATTTTTCAATGAGGTAATTATATATAGAAGGCAAATTAGGGTGGCATACTTACCTGTGTTGCTAACCTTCTGATTTCTTGATTCAATATGATGCTGACTAGATTTAGATCTTCATGATTTCTCCTGCGAAATGGTTATTTGGATATGTAAGGTAATTTAAAATGTTATGAAATCACCTTATTTTAGGGCACTGGCCCATCAATTCAAATAATATGCTCTGCTAGTTGAGATATGCCCGTACAGTTTCCTCACCTATTCACAAACTTCAGTTCAATTTCATCTGCTTCACCAAAGACATATTTCCGGAATAATCTGAAATAAAATAACACAACTATTAGTATCTTTGCCATGAGTAGACATCACTGTTTGCCACAGCAAATACAGTTGCAGGCATAAAAGAAAGAATGACTAAAATGGATTAAAATGACTAAAATGGATTAAAATGTTAGGTTTTCTGATAAAAGAAATGCTGTGGGCAAGTTAATATGGCTAGATAAAAATCTATAATAGCATCTTAATCAAGAAAAAAATTGAGTATCAATTGTGCCCCCATCGTGCAAGTTCAGGTTCTCTTCAACTTGAATTTCGGTACCTTTGTTATTATTTGTTGGAAAAAGGATACTAGTTTCCACTAGTTATGCTCAATCTTATCATTATCAAGAACAAAAATTATCTTCCTAAAGCAAATAATATGCATTTTCTTTTACAAACTAGACAGTAGACGTTCAGTAATGTTAACGAGGTAATGGAATGTAGAGAATGCATAGTTAGAACAAATTGCTCTTGAAAGTTGAAAGTCCTCATATCAAATCATTTTTTTTATTATGCAGATAAACAGAACACCTAAGGGTCCTTTTGGCATGCCTGAGCATAAGTTAATCAACAGTATATGAGTATAATACTCCCTCTAGGCTGATAATACTTGTTGTTTTAGACAAGGGTGAGGTCAAACTTTTGAATCTTTGATTATGAATCATTTTTAGAATGTCTTTCAAATATGGTGACTACATGTATAGATTAGTCTTAAAAAATACTTTAATAAAATCATATATTTGTTAACACTTTTATACATATTATAATGGAAAATAATGGTCAAAGTTGTTTTTTGGAGACCGTGCTCTTGTCCAAAACAACAAGTATTATCAACCCGGAGGGAGTATAGTATTAAGATAAAACCCAATGAAATTCTTATTTGTGGGTGTTGAATTTTGTCGTGGCTCTTTTGGCAATATAAGGTATAAGCTTATAGCCAACAAAGTATTAAAATATAGGCCAATGGTGTTCTTATTTCGGTGGTTGAATTTCATTGTGTTTGGTTTCATTTTCAAAGTGAAGTCCAAGAAAGTAAATAGCAGTATGATGGGTCTTCTTTTTTATGATAAGCTTGAGTGAGGTAAAAAAAGAAGTGTCATGATTACACAGAACAAATGAAGATTTTTTTTTCTTATTGATTGATATTTTATCTCTATGACCAAACATCCTAAGAAAATAAACCGAAAATGATGGTAGTGGTAGAAGTTGGAACATAGAATGAACCTGTCATCCCATCGTGAAAGACGGCTGATCAAATGTGCAATTACTTCATGAGCTGATCTAGGTGTTTGACTTCCACCAGCACTAAGCAACTCCTGCACAGAGTTCCACAAGCATTTAAGATGAAAAATTCACAAGCTAAATACTATTCAGTTCATACCAGCAAATAAGCCTTTGTTTCAAAAAGAGTACCTGCACTTCAGTCACTCCTAAAACATTTATATTGGATGAAGGGCCTTTGACATGCATTGCGGTCACAAGAAAGTTCTGTGCTTGCCAAGACCGAAGCACAATGGGTATGTCTTCTTCTTCACGGTTTGGATCTCCGACTGATTGGCCAAGAAGTTCAAATAGCAGTCCCCCAGCAACTCTAACTGGGACCTGAATAGCTAACAGAAGTTTATAGAATAAATCTGATGTGCACATCTGATAGAGCATCATCACACTTTCTGATAGACATTAAACTATTTTATGCATCTAAAATGCACGAGTAGTTCTATGAAGTAATCAGGCTGTTTAGCTGTTCTGGAAGCAGACCAAATCAGCATAGTTTGAGAAATTACTGGTTTGCACATAAGACCCTAGAACTCTTAGAGAGAGAGAAAAACAGTGCTGAATGATTTGACCAAACAGTAAATATTGTTGCCTACTATTCAGGTTGACAGGGGACAGTTATCATAACCATATATGCATCTACTCCATGATAGACCACTTTGGCAATATTATATGAATATAGGAAAAAAAAACAGTTCAATAGAAGTATAGAACCCATTAAGTAAAGATAATCCATGAAAATACCTGTACATAATGCAGGTGACTTTGACAGATCTAAGATAAGTCCAAAAGTTTTATGACAAATCAACGGGTCATGCCAGTCTCGATGTTATGGACATGGGCAAACATTATAGGAACCAATCCAATCTCTATCTCTACTTTACTAACAAATCTCATCTATTTCCTAATTAGATAATCTCCTATCTTTATTTGACTTATTCCTAATTTATCATGCCTAAACTAACGCATGAGCCTGGTCCACACCCATAATACTTGACCCACCCAGTTAGGCCATAATGTTATTGTTTAATACTTTCAAGGAAAAGAGGGTGGGTTAGAGGGAATGATGATAAATTGATACTAGTATTTCATACAATAGCCTGAAGCAATGAAATGATTCCACATAGAAAGAGGTCTTCAGAATATTGTGGAAAGGTGGGTGTGTGCTCTTGAACAAAATCACAAATACTCATTCTAAAACTAAAGGTCTTCACAGTTAACCATGATCATAGAAAAAAAAAACCTACAACAGCTCAGGAGTTGGTCCTTTTTTTCACGAAACATGAAAAGGTATAGAATAAAAGAAACAGTACAGGCTACACCAAGTATAAAAGTTCAGGCAGATAATGTGTACACAGCACAGATTGCAGAGCATTCAATTGTAGAATGATTAAAAAAGGTCTTGAATCACGGACAAATTGAAGGAAAAAAAGTAAGTATATAAAATTATGAAGTGTCTCGGACAAATGAGAATAAGAAAGACAACCTCATAGAGAAGGTACTTCATCCGATCACTTATCAGCCGGCTTTCATCTCTCAATGCAGTTCTTATAGCCGGATGCATCCAGTGAGCGCTATTCAGCCATGCGTCAACCGAGGGATGGCCTGCAGTGACATGGCACCACCATGTAGGTCCTACCGGACGTTGCCAGTATGGAGCTGCAACATCAGCTACAGTGTAATCATCCTCACTATCGGTCATCTCGGCCGGCTCACTCTCCCAGCTGGCATCTGACTGAACCCTCTGGACCAGCTCAGCGATCCTAGACCATCCGATAGGCACCCATTTGTGATCCAGGATTGCCCTGGCATGCACCGGCCTATCTTTGAACAGAGAAGGATCATTAGCAAACTCTGTCTGGCGGGGATTCTCCACCACATCGCACTCTTCTGGTTTCATGGTTGCGACATGATGCCCGTTCCTACTTACGTGCCGCTTCATATGCACAGGGACCCCTTTCTCCTGCATGCTATCAATCGCCGACCATGATTTGTGCTGAACCAGCTTCTTGTGACCCTTTATGAGCTCAAAAGCACAGATGAGCCCGTCGGTCCAGAGCTCGCTTCCTGGCACATGCTCTTTCCCCAAACTCGCCTTGGCAACCCCGTCTTGTGCCCTGGACACACCACTGACCTGATGAGGCTGTTGGCCCTCCACATCAGCCATGTTCGCTCCAATTCTGTATGTTGGAGAGAGATGCACATTCATCAGGAAATTATGTCAATACTGATTTCTAGTACAATTAAAGTATATAGAGCAATCAGTTGAGAAATTGGGCCAAAAGTTCAAACAACTCCCATTGGGATGGTTTAACAAATATACTTGACTGCATGAGAAAATGATGCAGTATAATAATACAACTTGCCCGTCCCAAAATATAGCAACCCAATACTAATTAGACACACCCAGTACTACAAATATGAACAGGCGAACCGCGGATGTGTGTAATTCAGTACTAGGCTCCTATATTTTGGGATGGAGGGATTACTAATTACTGGAGCATTACACCACAGTTGTATCATAGGGGAACACGAGAATCATAGCGACGAGGCAGAGTATGTGGATTTTCATCCCTCGAGAGGACATCCCCTCGTTGTTTGCATGGCATCCAGATAGTTATCAAAAAATTTGAAAAAAAAATAACATAGATTAATATGAAATATATCACTCCACAAACATGCAAGACCAAATTCAACTTCTACAAGTTGTAATAAAAAGAACAAATTAAACTGAAAATAGTTATAGTGCATAAGTGCATTCGCAGCTACATTTGTTATTTTTGTTACAACTTGTAGAATTTGAATTTAAACTTGCATGTTTGTGGCGTGATATATTTCATATATTAATCTATGTTGTCAAATCTTTTCAAAATTTTTGATGACTATTTAAGTGGCATGCACGAAACAAGGTGATATCCCTCTCGAGGGATGAAATCACTTTCCCAGTATACAAGTACAAACTAGAAACTACTACTGCTACAAGTCCGGATGCAAGTATACAAGTACAACACAAGCATTTGGGAGTCTGAAAAGGTAGGGCAAAAGCCACACCGTGTCCGGAGCCCAGATCGCGGCACGGCACCCGCAGGCAGCGCCGCCACCGGCCACCAAGTCCCGCTCCCGCCAAAAAACCCGCCGCGCGCCGCTGAGCTTTCCCCGCGGGCCCCACGCGCAGAGCCGACCTAGCACTCCCGCGGGGAAGACGTTTTAGCCTGGAGGTGGAGGAGGAGGAAGAGAGGGAGAGAGAGAGAAGAAGAGTGGGCGAGGGGAGCGCGCCGGACTGTAGGGGGGAGGAGGAATCGTGGGGAAGCGGAGCGGGCGCTTCAAGAAGGGAAGGGAAGGGGATGCGAAGGCAAATGCTCGCTTTGCTTCTCGCGGTCGGTCACCTCGCTTTGCAAATGTCTCAGGCTCTCTGCCCCACGCGCCGGCACACGTACTCCTCGCTGTGCTTTGGATACTGGAGTAGGAGTAGGAGTAGTAGATATACGCTGGTACGGTGTACATGAAACGTGTACCACGTCCTCGTAAACCGCCAGGAGTTTGACATAGGGATATGTGTTTTTTTTTCCATTTTTGAATTTGCCCTTTTTGACACAGGACGTGTTTAATTCGTGTATACGGACACACATTTAAAGTATTAAACGTAGATTAATAACAAAATAAATTACAGATTCCGCCTGTAAACTGCGAGACGAATTTATTAAGCTTAATTAATCCGTCATTAGCAAATGTTTACTGTAGCATCACATTGTTAAATAATGACGTAATTAGGCTCAAAAGATTTGTCTCGCAATTTAAATGCAAACTGTGCAATTGGTTTTTTTTCCCGTCCACATTTAATGCTCCATGCATATGTCCAAATATTTGATGTGACGGAATTTTTAGAAGTTTGAAGGAAACTAAACACTACCACAATTTCCCCCAAAAAGTTTAAAAGCTGGATAATATTTTTAGCTTCATAAATTTATGAATCTAGATATATGATTGCTTTAATAATATTTTAATAAATTATTTTGTTTATATTTTAGAAAAAAATATTAAATTTTAAATTACTACTATAATTTAACATACACTCTTCAAATCTAATGATATAAAGTTGTGCCAAACAGAGTTAGCAAGACGAGAATCAAACAAAACCGAATTGAGTTTATACTTTGATCTTGTTTAGTTCGCGAAATGTAAAAATTTGGATATCATATCGGACGTTTGACCGGATGTCGGAAGGGATTTTTGGACACGAATAAAAAAACTAATTTTACAGCTCGCCTGGAAACCGCGAGACGAATCTTTTAAGCCTAATTAATTCGTCATCAGCACATGTGGGTTACTACAGAACTTATGGCTAATCATAGACTAATTAAACTCAAAAGATTCGTCTCGCGATTTCCACCATAATTGTGTAATTATTTTTTTCTCATCTATATTTAATGCTCCATGCATATGTCCAAAAATTTGATGTAATGTTTTTTAGAATAACTTTTTGGGAACTAAACGGGACCTTTGTATGGGGAAAAATGCACCTGCAAGTTTTGTTGTTGTTACAAACATTTTACAATAAGAAGTTTGTAAGAAAAGAAAATTTAAGCATGCATAGCACTGCTGTATTTTATTTTTGCTACGTGTACCATTTTCCGGTGGGATAATGGCATGCGTATACGTGTATTTCATGTCTAATGAAGAAAACAAGTTTGGATGAATAAACAGTAGCTCTGCGTCTCTGCCCCTCTTGCAATTCTGTGCGGAGGCAGATATACACCTCCTTTAAGTAAAGTTGCAGTATGACCTTGCTGCATACTACTACAGAACAAAAGCTATTTACATTGGTGTTGATGTATTCAGAGCATTGTCAAGGCAAATCATGATTAGAGACGCCTAAATCAGCGAATATAGGGGGGCGACTTCGATAAATCCTCCACTGAAGGCAGCACTGCAGCAGAAGCCATTCTACATGCTTACGGCTGCTCTCCAGAGTGGTTCAAACTTGTACTGACGCTCGAGGTAGAGCTTATCATTTCAGCACTCAGCTCTCAGCTCAACCGAGAGATCATTGTACAAAACCCCAAGCATCCATTATGGTCCAAGTCTGTAACTAGTTGTTCATCTGTTCATCTCACGCTGCAAAGATAAGAGCTGGAAAAGTTAACGCGGACAGTAATGCTCATCAGTAGGTCCAAACCCATCAACAAGAAGGCAAAAGGAGGCGCCTTATGGGATGGGGACATACAATCTAGAATCTACACCTGGTGGAGAATCATATACCGGGGCCACCATTTCTTCGTAAGTGGAGGGCCTACTCAGGTGTGTAGACAGTAGCCCCCAGTATTGTGAAGCTAAAGTGTGCGTGCCCAATGCCCATGTCTTACCCCCACTAGAGAAGACCTCTATGATTTATTGATTAACATTGTCAATTTTGTGAAACTAATAACTGGTATTAACCAATCAAAGTGGCAAAGGAAGGTACTTCTCTTTGGACCATGTTCATCAATCCTTCAGTAAAATCAACTAGCTAGATTCTTATCTATTGCTGCAAGCACCAAGAAGGTAAGTACAGTCAGCCAACCAAGATTTGTTCATCGTTGCAACAAGTACCCAAGCATTATAAGTTTTCCATCCATCTTCTTTATTTATTATCACAAGGAAAATGACTCATTGCACTATGATCAAGAATTTTCAACAGTAAGAACAGAACATGCAAATGTAAAGATTTCTTACAACTGACTGAGGAGCTTCAGAATAAACCACATCATTCAGCTTAATTCTTTGCTTTGGCAACGTGAAAGGTACTCGGTGGCTTCATTGAAATCTGTCACAAAAGGAAATTCGGTCAGTGTTAACTGCATTATATACATGAGTGGAACAAAAGAAAATTGGGTGAATGTGAGTTGCACCAGGAATGCGGCGGTAGTCTGGTTCTATGCCATTTCCATTTATGTCTTTGTGATTTGGTGTCACATACTTGCCCACTGTGACGACAATGCCAGAACCGTCATGAAGTTCAAATACGGACTGGATTAAGCCCTGCAGCATCCAAGACATAGTATAAGCCAGTTGGTCACAGAGAGTGCTTTTCCATGGATTTGCTGTTTTTTTTTTAACATACCTTTCCAAAAGTCTTTTCACCGACCAGAACAGCTTTGCAGTTGTCATGAAGTGCTGAAGCAACCTAGAAAAGCGTTAGTGCATTGGTGAGCTCGTGCTAATACTATTCTAATACTACCAGTGAAGTCAAATTGGTACTTACTATTTCACTGGCACTTGCTGTCCTGTTATTCACAAGTACCTATGCAGATGTTGTGAATGGATATGTGAGATACAAATGAGCGTGTGGAGATCTTATTATAGCAGACAAAAGAGAACATCATGGTTCAGCTAAAATTTCAGTAAAGGGCTGGATCTGTATCATTCCACTTCTAAATCAGCCGATCAAAAAAGTGCAAATAAAAATCTATGGGCATGAATAAATAATAAAACACCCTACAGCTTGATGATTCTCACTGTCAAAGTTAGAATAGAAAAGCCAGAATTCCGTATGCACAACTTAATAGATCTGTTTTGGTGTCTGTATATGTGTAATTTGTCAGTCCTCGCTTTCTGTTGCATGTAACAGTGTAAAACTAGTAGAATTGGCCAGATAGGTTACATCACAATAGCGTACATACCATCAGAGGAGTAGAAACCAAAGGTTCCCTTTCAGCAACAATTGTATTTTGTACTTGACGATCACGACCAGCAGTATAAATCACCTGAAGAAGTTCCATAGGGGCATAAATACTACATTTCAGTTCTTCTTTAAGAAAAGTACACCTCCAAAGTTCAGTTCACGATATGAAGGATAATTAACAACAGTTTAGGCAATCATATGCCTGGCTGAAAGCCCTCAAAACTTTATAATATGCACAGGGCGTGTATATGAATTTCAACGAAGATTCTATCCAATTGTATATCAAGAATTGTAACTACAAGCTCTTAATTTATAATTCCAAACCAATGTCAACATAAAAAATAACTGTTTTCGAGAAAACATAAAAAACAACTAGCATGGCTTGATTTTTCCTAGTTCAAGCCTAAACTAGAATCATTTTAGCCAGGAATTGTACCTTCATTTTGATGTAGTATCCATGAACAGTAACTTTTAGCTGAGGTGGGCACAAAAAGGTTGATGGATTTTAATAGAAGTTATGTAGCAAAAAAAGTCTGGTTGACTTCTATGAACAGATTTTTCAGGTAACAGATAGTGTTCTAGCAGCATTTAGTTCAAAAGGTCAGAAAAAAAGGAAATACACAAAGGCAAACATAAGTTGACAAAATATGGAAGCAAGTAAAAAATTACCGTGTCTCCTTTATTCAGGAAGAGCTTTGCAATCTCTATCCCAGCCTTCAAAGTAAACAAAAGTACCATGAGTAAGAATAACCCCATCCAAATAAATTATGTCAGTGTCTTTCATTATCCAAATGCATAAGCCTCAACTGTTTCAAGAAGCTTACAACTCAAGAACTTCAAAGGAAAGGAATGGCACCCACAAAACACAATTTTGTTTAGCAGACCAAAGACTGACAGGCTTATATTGAAATGAAAAAAAAAAACATACTTGGACTAGTCCACCAAGATTGTCCCTCAAATCCAAAACAAAATAGGAGGCACCTGAGTTCTGTAGACGCTTTAGTGCTGCACGAGAGAACATGTGTTAAATGGATACAACATGCCACCATCCAATGTAATTACATTAAGTCATATCTACCAATAATAATTTTAATGGAATATCAACAAATATATCGAAAATTTTGTAACATCAAAATAGTTTCATACAGAATAAGCAGAAATAACATCCTTAGATGGCCAATTTTGCAGAAGGGAAAACGATATTTTAAGTTCTGAAATAGCATTGTTAGATGGTCAATTTGCAGAAGGGGAAACAATATTTTAAGTTCTTCTCCTGATGCTCACAGTTTGAGCCAGGAAAATAATTATATGTACATGCATAGCAGTTTTGGCTTAAGAATTAGACACTACATAGCCATTTGCAGTAAGTTCTATTAGAACGGTTCAGCTGCGAAAGCAATTCAGCTATAAGATGAAAGTTGATAAGGTCAACAAACCAGCAACACACCACTAACCAAATCTTTTTTGGCCACTGCATTGAATTCTTTAATGTGAATATATCCTATAGCTGAATCCTCATTCTCTCTTTTCTCCAATCGATAGAAAACTGGTGTGCGAGCAACCAGTTGTCTCTGTACCTTCAATGGCTCAACAGGGCCACAGTTCCCATGCTTAACCTATACAATATACAAGCAAGATTAAGATAGTTATAATAAGGAGCGCAAAGAAGTTCTGGGCAGAATACAAATATGATGTTTATAAGATTATTCATAACCTTAATTGTAACAAAAGTATCTTTTGGACCTTGCAGCATGGATGACACATCAAATGCAGATTTACCCATAACATCAATGCCATTGACTGACAAAAGTTCGTCACCCTAATAAGAGATAAAAAGACAGGACAGGAAAGATAAGTATGTGCATATTATTCAAAAACCAGCTGAATAAGGGCCTGTTTGGTACAGCTCCAACTCATAAATTTAGCTCCAGGAGTTGGGTCTGGAGTGGAGTTGTGGAGCTGCCTAAACCCAGCTCCACAACTCTAGTTCATTTTGTGAGAGAGCTCCACCCAACTCCACTCCCAGTTTTGGTGGAGCTGAAACTGTTTGGCTGAGCTCCAGCTCTAGGAGGGGTGGAGCTGGAGCTGGAGCTGTGCCAAACAGGCCCTAAGACTGCAGTATTTCATACCCAAAAAAATGACAAACACCAGTTCTCAGTGATAAGAATACTATCAACAGGAATTACATAAAACATAAAAACAAATAATTAAATAGTCAATCAAACCAATGTTATGATTGAAAAGCATGCCTACTAATTGAAGGGTATATATGTTGAGTTGTTGATACCTGTCTAACACCAGCAGAGTGGGCAGGCCCATCTAATATGAGCCCTAATACCATCAACTTGGAAGAGCCATTGTCGTCAGGAATTTCTCTCAAGTTTAATCCAATTCCTGTCATGTCATATTTTGACATCTTGGAGAACTTCACCAGATTGATTTAACACATGCAAAATATCATCAGAACTGAAGTACAGTTAGAAGATATAGCATGTCTTCATGCAAAAATCAGCAATAAGTAAAATCAGTGAAACAAAGGAAATGCGTCAAAAAATGGTTTTGTAATATCATCACTTCATCACTGTAGAGCGTTGAGTTTTGTGGTGTCTAAACTCTAACAGAGATTCACTATTCCCGAAGTGTAAAAGTCACTCGAAACAATAGTTGGCAGTAAAGGTCCAAGTCACACGGATCCAAAAAACTGTCTAATCCTCAAGGTGGTGTACAAAACTTTTTTATGGTCAATATATAGTCATGTGCACACGATTCTGACTTGCCAATTAAAAAATAATGGTGTCATGGACATTGGGCCGAGAGGCCGAGGCCCATGGTCAACCCAGATTCTAAAAACAGGTTCATACCAACTTTCGCACTAAATTCAGAAACAGCAATATCATAACAGCTAATTGCTACAAAAACCATGGATCACTAGGAGAAACAAGGAAATGGCATTTAGTGGTCACTCCGACTATAAGTAGGCTAAACATGTTGGGAAATGTAAATTATTCAGGCTCATACTCTCTTCTCTCATTTTCTCTTAAAAAAAACTAATTGTACAGTTCTACTCGTGTAATAGGATGATGTTTTCTCCAATATGCTCAGCTTCCATTTGTCATTCCCCAAAAAAAGAACAGTGCCATTTGTAAGGTACTTACTTCGGAGGGAGTCAGGAACCTTGTGTATGGGTCACCCAGGTTAGCCAGCATTTTCTGAATGATATCATGGGCTCTGGAACGGGATCTGATTGAGGTTTGGAGAATATCTTGCTTCTTTTTCTGCATTGCATTAAAGCGAAGCAATTAGCCAATTAACATATTCAAGATATAACGTTTCCCTGAGATAAATCTATGGAGGATAAAATATGTTCAGAAGCAAGCAGACTGGCCATTCCGACTAGAAGAAATCCATTAAACCACTTCATAGTTCATATTCAATCATTTGTTAAATGCTCACCATCCACATCTCCGGCGACCAGGGACGGCTTCCGGCGTCCGGGAGGAACCCCTCGTTGACCACCTCCCACGCCTCCTCCACGAGCTGCTCGTTCGTCACCACTTCGCTCCTCCTCACCTCCTCCTTGGTCTCGGCGGCGGCCCCGTCGCGGCAGAGCTCGGGGCCCCGCGGCCGCTCCGCCCCCACGGCGTCACCGGTGAGGAGGGAGAGGGAGATGGAGATGGCGGCCGCCGTGGCAGCGGCACGCGCGAGGGCGTCGGGAAGGGGGAGCGCGCACGCGGGCCTGGTTTGGTCCTGCGGGTGGCGAGCGAGCGCTGCGGCGGCCGCGGCGACGGCGCGTAGGGAGTAGCCGCATGGCGGCGGGGCGGGCGGCGTGGGAGCCGCTTCGGATTAGTGGTGGGAGTTCGGAGTGGATGGGGTAGAGGGGGATGGCCGCTGCGGCTGTGACGACTGCACTGTACTACCTGTCAGAGATTTTAGCTCGTGGAGATTTCATAGGATTTTTTCTTACGGGAAACAGTCATTTTTCTCACAAATTTCATGAAATTTCTCTATTTCAAAGGAAGGCTTAAGGACTTTTCTAACATAGAGACAATAAAATGTATTAATAAAAAATAAATATGATAAGAATGAAGGTGTAAAACAATGGATTGTAAATATTAAAAAAATAGATTTTCAATAGATCAGGTTAATTTGATCCATGCCATTGCAAATGTGGCTATCAGAAAAATGTCATTACAATTTGTCTATTCGTAACTGTCACCTCCAATTTTACGAAATTAGAACCATGCCACTGCCATCACCTTTCCCATCATCATCTTCCTTTCCGTCTTCTTCATTCCTTCTCCATCTTCTTCGAGTAGCTCTGGGCCGCCCGTCCGCCGCCGCTCTCTGGCGGCACCGCCGTCTCCCGGAGCCAAGTAGTGAGCTCGGAGGAGAGGGAGCCAAGCCGCCGCCCCTCCTTCCATGCGTTGGAGACCGCGCGTCCCTCTCTCGCACGTCGACGCGGACGACACCGCCGCACCGCCGTCGTTCGCGCCACGCAGCTGAAGCTATCGCGTCGTCTCCACCCTCCTCACGTCGGCACCAACGCCGTGGCATGCCGGCGGCCCTCGGCCGTCCCCTCTCTACTGCTGCCGCCCCATCCTTCCTCTGAGCACTGCTCGCTGGCGTCTCCCGCCCCATCCCCCCGCGCCACGGCTCCTTCCGCGCGCCGGTCGGCACCGCCGCCCGGCTCCCTCAGCGCCCCTACTCCTTCCACGCGCTGTCTCCTCCCTTCTCCCGGAGGAAGACGTTGGTCTGGCCCTCCCCAATCTCCACCGTGTCGATGTCGTGTCGATGTCGGCGAACGCTGCGAGGTCCTCGAGCACGGCGTGGAGGCGGCGGAGTCGCGTGGTGTCGTTCTCGCCGAAGAGCGTGGCTGGTTGGCGCAGCACGTGCAGACGCCAGATGACCTCGTTGGAGAGGAGCGGCGCGTCCTTCTCCTCCTCGTCGCCGTGGTGCTCGGCCTGTGACTCATCGCCGTCGGAAGCCCTTGGCGTGGAGCGTGATGTGGCGCGGTGATGGGAGGACAAGAGCTGCTTTTGTTGGAGGAGGTGGCGCTCGGTTTCCCGGATCCACCTCGCGGTGGCGCGGTGCTCGATCTCGGCGTAGCGACATGCGATGGCCGCGAAGAAGATAGAGAAGGAAGGAAAAAGACGGAAATGAAGAGGATGGATGGAAAAGGTGGTGGCAGTGGCATGGTTCTAATTTCGTAAAATTAGAGTGGCACGGTTACAAATAAACGAATTGTAATGACATTTTCCTGAATAGCCACATTTGTAATGGTATGGATCAAATTAACCCATAGATCAAAGAAAAAAACACACTTCGATGAGAAAAAAAACGCAAATAGAATTGAAGTTTGATAGGATTTAAAGATGATCGATCTTTTTCCATAAGGAACCACTAAAAAAAATCTAGTATGCATTCGAATTCTAATTAATAAAAAAAACACAATCCCTTTTTCCATGAGAGGCATAAACTTTAATACTTCAACTTCAAACTATAATTTGTTGTACTAGGATGTATCCCATCCTAGTACTAGGTTGGCTTTTTTTTTTTGGACGGAGAGGGATTACCATTTTAAACCACACCATTATTTGGTGAAGTTAACAAATGTATGGTAGTATTTAGTTTGTTATCAAATATTTGTCGTGTTTAGAGAATTGATTACATTGTAGTTAAACCTATCATGCCAAAACTTAGTAACGTTGCCAACTTGCCAAAATTTTAGACAATGCCAGATTTTCGAAAGGTTGAAAATGGCCATTAAATGGCTTACAAATGCATGACTCCATTCAACACATTTTAAACCGTATTGCACATATTTTACAAGACACTAGAAAACGTTGCTACCTAAATCTATGCATGTTAATTTTGTTATAGAATAAGCATTTGGGATGTTGCTGATGGTTAAACGTCAAATGCTACCTAAGATATGTTGTCAAATAATTATTGCTGTGGAGTTATTTATATAGGTAACTCGTTTGGCACAATATATAGACCATCACCCCAAATGTTCATTTTATAATTCTGACTAGACGTGTAATTCCAAAAAGAAAAAGGAAAACAATCACGGTGTTTACCCTCATGTTTCCCTCTCTGTGGTATCAAATCGTGTTATTTTACATGGCATCAAGCACATCTTTTGAAACTTTCTCATTTTTTTATCCCAAAGGAATCTATGGAACTGACAGCTAAAGTCCTATGAGATTCCACGTGTGATACTCCCTCCGTTTCAGGTTATAAGACGTTTTGACAAGTCAAACTATTTTAACTCTAACCATGTTTGTAAAGAAAAGTAGTAACATTTTCAACCCAAGACAATTTTTATTGTGAAATTATATTGAATTATTGATTTGATGAAACTAATTTAATATAAATATTACTATATTTGTCTATAAACTTAGTTAAACTTAAAACAATTTGACTTTAACCAAAGTCAAAACATCTTATAATCTGAAACGGAAGGAGTAGCATACTATCACTTTGGCTATTTACATGTTAAAGCAAATACATTTTAATTAGTACATGTAAAACGAGTACTTATTCAGTTTTGTGATATATGATGCTGGTAGCTTCTAGGCATGCATTTGAGCATTCGTATTCAATCAAAAAAATTTGTGTAGGTTTGCAAAATATAAGCCAAGACAATAAAACAAATAAAAAAATGATAATTATATAGTTTTTTAAATAAGATGAATGGTCAACCTATAATCCAATGGCGTCATGCATGTATTTTCTTTAAAAGGGGGAACCACTTTCTGAAAAAAAAGGAGGCACTACATTTTATGTCCCCGGCCGCAAAAAAAGAAAGCAAGTACTGTACATTTTTGGATTGCATATGTATTGATTGATGGCGGGAGAAACATAAATGTAAATTTTTAATCAAGCCCACAAAACAGCAGGTTGCAAGCGGCAAATTCGAAATGGAAAATATTCCTGTCTATACAAAGGAAAGAAATAAAAGAATGTTACGACAAAAAGAAAAGAACAACCGTTTTTTAAAAAAAACCCTGGACATTAACGAATTTCTGGTGATTTTTTTTTTCGTCAAAGGAAGAAGAGGAATAAAGTGATCAAAAGAAGAGGAGAGGAATCTAACCAAATCAGGAAAAACCCAACTAACTTACCACTACTGGGGCGTACTACTACAGATCTCCGTTTACTGCCCGCCTAAATTCTTCTCGCAAAAGAGGAGGAATCCCACTGACCCACACAAAAAAAAAAAACCAAAAACGCATCGTCACTTTCATCACCACCGGCCCAGTGGCCCCACGCGTCAGGTCCGCTCAGGATAACTCCGAGGCCACGCCAGTCACAGGGTTCGCTGACACGTGGGGCCCACCGAATAATTGCCCCCACATGGTAGCCTCGGGGCGGAAGTCTTCCGTCTCTGTCCGCGCGAGCCCTCGCCTCCCCGAGCAGAGAATCCCGTGCACGCCTATAGTTACACCGGAAAAACATACCCACGAGCGAGCTAGATACTGCAGGTGGGCCCAGATGGTGGTGTCCCCACCATGTCAGCGAGAGATGTTTCTGTGCGCGTTTGAGATCCCACACCGCCGCGACAAGTGTACACGGGGATGGATAGAGAGGAGAGAAGAAGAAGCTTAAGCGCGGACAAAAAAATTTGGGAAATTGATTTTTAATAATAATAATAATAATACTAATAATAATCGCATCGCAGCCGCATCGAGCTATATAAAGGTAGGCGAGGCGGAGGCAGGGAGGGTTTTGGAATTTTCGGCCGCCGTTGCGTGGTTGGGGGAAGAGCAGCAAAAAAAAAAAAAGGTCCAATTGTTCATTTTAGTGCATTTTTTTCTTGTGAATAGCACGCTAAGCTTGATGTTCTGCATGGTTCCAGTAGTGCCCTGATAACGATATCTGACATTTTGTCAATCTTTCTCTAGATACGTTTCAAGAGGTAAAGAGCAAGCGCGACAAGAAAAAGGAGGTCAGGACTAGTTTTTACTTCCAGATTGACAAGTTTAATGTAGTTTCAGTTGGCCTGGTATTGAACTTGTGTAGCTAACCAGTGATAATTGGTCGATATATCATTTTTTTAATTTGTTGACTGGTTACATTTTAGTGTTAAAAGTTTACATGTCCATATTATCTCTTGATTATTTATTTTGTGCGCTTTTAGAGCTCACGTCAGTATGTGCTGAAATATCACACAGGTTAATAAGGAGGCGCTTGAGCCAAAATCTAGAGGAGCAGTTAACTCCAATAGTCGAGCCACTAGAGCTGGTGCAGACCGTAGTGGACGAAGCAGTTCAGTTCAGTCTGGATCAAGTGGTGCTGGTAAGTTTAAAACCTGTCCCTATCCATTAGTTTCTATGTTTGGCTATAATCCATTTCTAATTTTCAATCCAACCAGATAACATGTCCTCAAGGTCATCAATATTGGGACCTGGCGTGCTAGCAACTAATTCTACACAGAAGCAAACTGTTCCAAGGTAATGGAAGTTTGAACATATAGAAATTTATGTTGAGGCATTCGTTTCTATTTACAGTATGGTTAACTAATTTGCTTTCTTTTCTGTTTTAGTTCTTCTGTAAACAAGGATGTTCTTCACGATGGATCTTTTGGAGCAATGCAACCATCGTCGGGATTTCAGAACAGTTGGTGTGGGGTGCCAGGTCAGATGTCAATGGCTGATATTGTGAAAATGGGCAGACCTCAAGTGAGGTCTTCTAGCAAGCCTGTGGCTTCAACAGACAAAGCCTATTCTGGCCAAACCTCATCTTTCTCAAGTGTGGTAAACCAGAACCCAAACAAATCTGCAAGCACTGCCCCACCAACAACATTTGAGCAAAGATTTCCTGTTCTTCAAGATCCTATTCCTCAAGTTAAGAATTCCAGTCATGCTTCTGCTGATAACCATGAGACACAGGAGAGTGATTGGTTTCAACAGGATGGGACACTACCAGGGAGCCAATTAACAGTCCCTGAATCTCGTGACATATCTTTACCTGTGGCATCTTTGGAATCATCAACGTTGGTTGCTGACGATGCGAACTCGTATAATAATTCTCATGTAGGAGAGAGCAGCTCAGCTATACCTTCTGATAGACACCTGGAAATTATTGAGGGCAACAACCATTTTAATAATGGTTTATTGCACAACTCAAGTGCATACCAGTCTCGAGGGAATCACTATGATGATAACGATGATGATGATGATGATGAAGGTTAGTATACAGTTGAAATTCCAAAAACATCTTCAGAAGTTCCTTTTTTGGTTATGTGTCTCTAAAGTCAAATAATGTGCTCTTCTATTGTCTGAACCACTGTCCATTGAAATGATAGAAAATTCCTCCCAACTGACTAACATGATATTTTGTTTCCCCCCTTAACCATGCTATGCTTTTCAGAAACCAAGTGCAAATCTCTCTTATAGACTTATAGTATGACACTCTGACATGGATTAGGTGTACTGTCTAGTGTTTATCAAGGCCATTGGTCAATTTTTTTAATGGCTTTGCCTTTACATAACAAAAACAAAACCATTCATTGTCAGTGTTCATCTTTTAATCTTTCTCCCTGTAATATGTTGAAGTGGTAGACTGCTAGCATCACTAAAAAACTATGATATGAAAAAAAAAAGTATGTTTGTTAGATTCTTTTAGCAATTTCTCTCATATTGACAAGGGTTGTTGATCTGAATGTTGGAAGACTGTAAGCTAACAGCTAGAGTTGCAAAGAAGGGTCCTTGTTTTCTTGTAGTTTTAAATAGAACTAGCATGAGATCCGACGGGCCATGTTAACGGGGATGTACACGCTATTAGCGGAAAGAGCAAGGGTTTTTCTGAAAAAAGTCAATGACGTGGCACCCTAATTCTCAGCCATTCCCACGGCGTTTAAGTAAACTAATATATATGTACTCTTATAATCAACATTGTCAACTTTATACAAAACCACAATCTTATTATTTAAGTGTGTATCATCTATTCATTTCATTTACCAAGTCAACAACAAAAATGTACAGCTCTGGCCCAACTTGTATGAAGTATTGTTTTAATTCTGAACTAACGATTGTGTAATTTGTTCAATGCCTTCTAACTTTCAATTGGATCAAGAAATACGATCTTTCAAAACTTAAGTTTTCAGTATATTTTAATTTAAGATGCCCATGCTACACTCCAACATACAAGCATAGATACAATTTAAACATATACTTGTTTAAGATCTTATTATATAGATAAATTTTCTTTATGCTGTGCAAATCTGAATCAGCAATGAACTAATGGTGCTTATTAATGGAAACGGATGGTTTTGCTTTTCAAATTTATTCAAGGTTCAAGCATATAGCCTTGTTGGCTTATGGTTTGCTGCTGTACATAGCTGAGTGCGCTACCAACCCCAAATTTCCAAGTGAAATATGCAAAATTGCACATGTAGCATGGTTGCTTGGTTCCTTTTTTATACATTTTAATTCACGTTGTACTGGTGTACTAGGTTATATATGCTGTGGCCCTAAATGCTGATGCTTTCTTCTCTTAATCATGCAATTATTAGTGTGAAACTGACAGTGTAACATTTTGCAGTTGAAGTTTCTAATGTTGATGTGGAATCTGCTTCGGCAAACATTCAGCACCTAAGCCTACAGACTGAAGATCTAGTTGCAAGTAAATCTACCGAAGATAATCCAGCGGTTATAATCCCTGATCATCTACAACTTGCAAATGCAGACTGTGGGCATCTGAGCTTTGGTAGTTTTGGATCTGGTGCCTTCTCTGGGTTGCTTCCATCAAAGGTCCACAAAAATGGAGTGGAGGAAGTGCCTGTTCCAGATGAATCTCCACCAGTTGATCAAGAAGATGTCAGGTGAAAACATTTCCTTGCTATGTTCTGTATTCATGACAAGAAATTAGCCTTTTCTGATAAGGCCGGCCTTGCAGGAATCAAGACAACAATGTTGCTCTAAATTCTTCAACAAATGGGGACGTTGAAGCCAGAATTGGCACTAACATGGAGAATACTGATGAACCTTCAGTTTCACAGCCTGATATTCTGACGCAGGGTGCTGTAGATGTGTCAAGTCTACAATACAATCTGCCATCAGTTTCAGATCATGTATATTCAAACACAACACAACCAAGTACGATGGAGAGCTCACAGGGAGACATACAAGTGCAACATCTTCCTCAGTTTTCAAGTTTACTGGTATGGTTCTCTTGTACCCTGAAATTGGAGCACACAGAAGATCATCATTTCACATAGTTAACATCTCAGTTTTTCCTATTATTTGTCAGTTTGTCACCATCTCAATGTTAGCATATGTACCAACTTGGACTGATCACTTATATGAATCTTTTACGAATTTGTAATTTGATTAAGTTACAAAATTGTTAATTTAGCTTTGCTATTGAGGAGCTAGGTTAGAGTACGTATAATCTGCAGACATTATGACTGTCGTTCGGAGGATGTTTTATTCAGTTGTGTCTGTTTGGCTAAAGATGTTTTATACTGTGTCTGCTTTGATGACGAAATTTTACCTGTTTACCTCTTTAGTGTTGAATGTCCTTGGTAATGTGACAGGTTGATAGTCAATATATGAAGATTAACTAAAATAAAATCAATCCTCTCAAGCTCAATATCATTTATTCTTGTTATGTATTTTTTGGCAAAATGGAGTTTTTTTTAAAAAAAATTCTCATCCTTATGGCACTCTAATTTATTATTGTAGCAAGCAAATACTCTACACAACAACTTGCTGGGATCAAATCTTCCCAACCTTCGGGACTTTGACTTTTCACCATTGCTATCAACACAATTAGCTACAAAATATAACCCACCAGTACCGACTACCAGCTTACCAGCAATCTCCATGCAGGAGGTAACTCCAAAATCTTTTTTTACTTTTTATTATCGTGCTTGTTCTGAAGTTTGTTGAATTTGTAGAAGTTGTAGTTAACAAGTTTAGAAAGAGGTCATACTCTCTATTTCAAGGATGGACACTTTATGTTCAGCATAGTTGAATGGATATAGTAGCATCAAGTCATCAAGAAGCTTATAGCTTTAAGCGTTTAACTATTTCTTGCATTAATAAAAGAATTGTAGGTACATTTTCCTGGCTGTTAAATGTCTATTTGATTTGGCATAGATATGCTAGCATTTCAGTTTGTATTCTATTTTTGAGTTCCACTTTGCACTTTATATTTCCCAGACATTGAAGCCAGGGGGATTCTCGAATGCACAACCTACACAAAATCTTCCCAGCGCGAGCATTCCGTCTGGGCCTCCTCTCCCACAACAATTATCTGTACATCCGTACCCTCAGCCAACTCTGCCCCTTGGACCTTTTTCCAATCTGGTTGGCTATCCATATTTGCCTCAAAACTACTATCTACCGTCAGCAGCCTTTCAGCAATCTTTCTCAAGTAATGGACCTTTCCATCAATCTGCTGCTACCACTGGGGTGCCTGGAGTCAGTATGAAATATTCGATGCCACAATACAAGAGCAGCCTTCCTGCTACAAGCCCACCACAGCCTTCATCAGTGGTCTCCGGATTTGGAGGTTTTGGTAGCTCAAATAATATTCCTGGAAATTTCGGCTTAAATCAGAATGTCCCCTCTGCACCCACAACTATGGGGTTTGAAGAAGCTTTAAGCACACAGTTCAAAGATAACAGTCAATACATTGCCTTACAGCAGGTAAGTTTCACATGCTTTGCCTATGTTCTGGCGCCATTTGTGTTTTTGTCCTGTCTGAGGATATTATACTGCAAAAACATTTGCACTTGCACTTTAACTGTCCATTTGGATTTCCATTTCATTTTTTTGGTGACTTCATTCGTGATGCCTTTCAGAACGACAACTCTGCAATGTGGCTTCATGGAGCTGCTGGTTCAAGGGCCGTTTCAGCGGTACCACCTGGCAACTTCTATGGTTTCCAGGGCCAGAATCAGCCAGGTGGCTTCCGCCAGGGGCAGCAGCCCTCTCAATACGGTGGCCTTGGGTACCCAAGCTTCTACCAGTCACAGGCTGGTTTACCGCAGGAGCACCCGCAGAACCTTACTGAGGGAACCTTGAACAGCTCTCAGACCACTCCATCTCAGCCATCGCACCAGATCTGGCAACACATCTACTGAGTCCTGCCCTCTCGTGGGAGAAGCCCCTCTACACTGCCAGGTGATCTGGTGACCTGGCATGCGCCATGAAATGAGCAGACTAGCTGAGCTGCCGTCTTGCGCGTGGAGAAGAGTGGACAATGCTTTCTACAGTTTCGAAGTATGTTGCTGTTTTTTCTTCTTTTCTTCTTCACTTGTTGCGTGTGTCCGGGGACTAATTTCAGCTGTTACGAGTTTACTCGATAGTGAGTTGCTATGTTGTAACGGTAAGTCCTAATTTCATCTAACAAGAGCTGCTTCTTATACCCTGTGTGATTCAACCTTTATGTTCTTGATGCCCCACTAATTTTACATGCTGGTCGATGCACATCTCAAAGTATATTCCCATAAAGTTGCTGATAAGCAGAGTCAGATGAGGACAAGCTGCAGCATGCAGGTGTTGCTACAAATTTTGCAGGTTGCAGGTTGCGTTGATCCACCTTGAGGGCTTTCAGATTTCAGTCCCCATCCAGGAGCATTCGACATCAACACGGGCCAAAGCACACTAATTACTCATTGACTGGTGACTTCACTGGCATTCGGATATGTGCATGTGTAAAGAATTACTGGTTAGAAGCTGAAGTGGCCTTGTTAGCTTGGGGCATGGCACTTCATTCCTCTGGAGATAGCTTGTTTTTGGCAGCCAATGCTGCAAGTTTTTACCGCAGAGCAGAGCACTCCGTGCAAGCTTTATCGATGCTTGGTGCCAATAAAAGTTAGAACGGGCTTTAACAAGAAGATAGTAATATTTTGTGAGTATTTTTTTCCTTTTTTTTTCTTTTTTATTGCAAGGAAGTTTCTTTTCGGAAGAGATGAGTGGTTAATCAATGATGATCCATTGTTCTGCAGTTGTCTATACAGGATTCTGGAAGCGGATTTTAGAACATGGAGAAGGCATTGGCATGTGCCCGCAGTTCCTATCCGTCAAAAGCTATACGGATTATGAAGGATATTTTCTAAAAATGACAGCATTGGTACCAGGTGTATTTTACTCCATAAATTTCAAGTTAAAAATCTACAGTCAAGAAAAAAATTGTATGTGCAGACCAAGGGCTTGTTTAGAGTGTTCTCGTAAAATAAATGCTTTCAGTCTCACCTAAAAAGGAAGTGGAGTAGGCTCGAGTATTCTCACAAAATAAACTAGAAAAATTCCGCTCCATAACTTCACTGAAAACCCAAAATTTCAAATTAAGGCCCTGTTTAGTTTCAGGGGTGAAAAGTTTTAGCGTGCGATATACGGACATACATTTGAAGTATTAAACGTAGTCTAATAAAAAAAACAAATTATATATTCCGTCTGTAAACTGTGAGACGAATTTATCAAGCCTAATTATTCTGTCATTAGTAAATGTTTACTATAGCACCACATTGTTAAATCATGACGCAATTAGGCTTAAAATATTCGTCTTGCAATTTACACGTAATCTGTGTAATTAGTTTTTTTCTATATTTAATACTCCATTCATGTGTTCAAACATTCGATGTGATAAGGTGAAAAGTTTCTGTGTGGAAAACATGGCCTAAATTTAGGAGCCGGAGTAATACCAAACATACTCCAAGTTTGGATATCAATCTTTGTGAAGCGACTTTCGTGTTACTAATTTTATACAGCGATATACGCCATAGCATATGCATTCGTGTTACTTCTTGTTACACGTGTGAGTAGTTACTTAAGAGCATGCTTTAAATAAATAAAAAATAAAAATTAAGAGCATGTATTCATGTATTGTAGGGATGATCGATACTTTGATTTTGTTCGTGTCATCTATTTATTAACTAAAATCACAACATGGCCATCAGAGGTTAAAACTAACTTGTCTTATGACGGACTAGACCGCTCACGTTCACTATTGGTGTGTGAATAATTCAAGACATAATGAATTTTGCTTTAAAATGATAGGAAGAGCCAACATCAAAGGATAAAAAATTAACATAACTATAAACGTTGTGGTAACTTTTCTAACACCTTAGCTTCAAACTCTTCACTATGAATGTTGTGGTAACACTTCTAACACCTTAGCTTCAAACTCTAAAGGTAAAGGATTGATTATGCCACATTTTCATGGTTTGTATTCGTACCAGAAATCAAAATCAAACAAGCTTTTACCTTTTCTGTTTCACACGACATTTTTGTTCTCGTTGAGAACATATTATGCCACTTGCGTTATCTCTCAGGGTGCAAATAAGTGAATAACATAGCATTATACGGAAGGAGGAAACCTAACGTAACGGAATAAGTGTGAAGGACTCTAAAATGTTCCTGGACCCTACATCTCTTGGCCCACATGTAAGAGAAACAGGTTCTCCTTGATCAAATCTAGATTATGGTGGTTCTCGACATTCTGTAACAGAGCCATGTCGATTATGGTGTATCCCAACGTTCTGTAACAGAAGCAGGTAAGCATATGGTACCACGGTCCAACAGCATTGGTAAAATTTAGAAAGAAGAGAGAAACTCACGGTGCAAATTCAACAAAAGCTTATCAAGTTAAAGATACCTCAACTCACGCATTCTAACCGAAGCAAGTACAAAAATCTCGTCAGAAATCAATGCGGAGCATGTAAACTTTGTATCGCTTCATCTGCGCGAACTACTTTTGGACTGTAGCTTTCTTGCTTAAGAGGCCTTCTAAGTTGAGGTTATTGATCTTCGCAGCAAGGATGAAATCATTGTCAGTTAAGCCTCCTGCAGCCATAGCAGTGAAATCACATCATTATAAACCAGAGTGATGGACTGATGGTGATTTCTGTTCTGTTACTGTGCTTATGTTGCTTCAGTACCGCTTCCTAAATCCTAACCCAGTTCTCAATAACCAAATACTGTGCTTATGTGCCTTCAGCTACAGTTGCTATGTCTAGTGACTCTGGTCCCTATTTCTTTTAACTTGACTTATCTCCTTTTAAGCATACAAATATTTTACATGGAAAAGGCAAATCACCAACAGACTAAACATCCAATCATGTAACTCTTTTCCATAATCCATAGAAATTCGGTTAGATTTCAACTAATAGAGGGCAAGAATTTCTCAAATAAACATCTGAATTTTGACATTGTCCAAATACAGATCATAAATTATGCCATTATGGTATCTTGTTTCCCTTGTAAAGTGAAAACTTAGTCAAGTCAATCAGGGTTCCTAAAATAGTGTATTGACTAATAGCCATCATTCGTCAAGATTTAGGAAAGAGCCATTTTGACTTATCAGTCCTAGAGAATTGAAAAGGTTAAACAAAGTTAACAGGAAAAACAGTGATCCTTTTATTTCATTCAACAGCATTGGCTTCAACATTCAATGCTAAATGTAATGAGTTAAAGTGTTTTCAGGTTTGGAAGGAAATTTGACTAAAGAACAATCCAAAATACTGCAAGATATGAGGTTTGATTCTTCTAAATGATCACATCAAAACAAATTGGCAAAAAGAATGATATGCAAATCACTTACTGACAGAGTGAGTCCAAACATCAATTTTCACATTGTTCCAACCGACAAGATGAAGATCAGGGTGGTGGCCTGCGAAAGGACATCAAACACACTTCACTGGCACTGTTATTAAAACAAAAATGAGATCTAAGAAATGCGAACAGTTTAGAAGTGTTTTCCATGCAACATGTAAATAAACTCTCAGCATGCTAAATATAATTGTAGCATGATATGACAACAAATGTAATGCATAGGTAGAGAAAATGTGAGAAACTAATAATTTGATTCTGATCACCATGATTACAGTATATCAAATGTAATGCAATCTTTCTATTCTGCATCAATAGCCATAACAATTATAAGATACTTTCCTAAGTTCAACAGGAGCTAGCTTACTAGCTCTCCTCTCTATCTTATCTCATCCAGACAATAAGCGTAGAATTACATGTAGTCGCAAAGTACTGCATATGAAATAGCTTGCAGTAGCTCCAATTGGAACACTTGCTCTGCGTCATATCGTTTAACCATTTTCTGGTATGTTTGGTGTCTCAGAAAAGGTATGTAAAACTGTGAACTAGTATAAGAGAAAAAGGGTTGATAATTCCAAATCAACTAGTACTGCAAGAGAGATTAGCTAATCATTGCTGACTTAATTTCAACAAGTAACTAAGGAAACATATGGTGGAAATAGACCATATAGATTATGCCAGTATGTACAAAAAGAAACAAAAGAATAGAAAACCTTCTTCCTCAGCAACAGCAGCAACAAGCTGAAGGAATTCAAGCCCTTTTACAAAATTCTTCACCTTCCATGCTCTGTGCAATTTCAGAATGTCACCTTCGGCTGCTAATTCCCAACCAGCCACCTGTTTTCAAGAGTTAGTTGATGAAGTGCCAATAACCTTAATCAGACTCTTGACTACAAAATCATACAAGAATAAAACCTGTTCTAGCATCTTCTTAGCAGAATCTTCTGGCATGGCATGTATATCCTTAGAATTGCATGGAACGCAGCTCTTCTTTGCCAGCTCTGAAATAATATGAGAAGCAGATCTGTGAGATTATACAGTAAATGACACTATGGATTAACAAGGCAAGAGAAGGTCAAGAACAGAAGAATGGGATCGATATTGCTACTGGAGAACCACAACATGATGATGGGAGTATCACAGCTCCTGTACTGCATGTTATCAAGACATCACTATTCCTTCACATAAGAATAATATTCTGAATATCATTCAAAAAGCTAGAGGAGCAAACCAGGGGTTCCTGAATCCTGACTAGTGACTACTACCTCCGTCTCAGAAAGACTGCAATTTTGTACCGTTTATATCCAACATTTGATTGTTTGTCTTATTTGAAAAAAAATATGATTAGTATTTTTATTGTTATTATATGATAAAATATGAATAGTACTTTATGTGTGACTATTTTTTTTAATTTTTTCTTAAAATTTTCAAATAAGATGAACGGTCAAACGTTGGACATGAAAACCCACAACTGCACTTAGAATGGGACGGAGGTAGTACATGGTTAAGATATCACTTAGAATGGGACGGAGGTAGTACATGGTTAAGATATCCTTTATTCGGTTATTCCAGTTCTTTTTATCCTTCTTACTTAGGTGGATTGCTTTCTTTCTACCTGTTGCTGTCCATTTCTTTTACATTATAAAAAAAATTCAAATGAGAACAGCATGTTCATCTATTTGAATACCCAGCTAATATTTGTAGATTGGCTCATGCCATTGCACCCATAGCAGAGTTTTGCAAAATATCAACAGAAATGTCGAATGTAAAGTATTACTGCAAACACATAAATTCTGGAGAATAAAATCGACATCACGTTTTCCATTCACCAAATCTGCCGGTGTCCGTTTAAATGAGAGAAGTTTATAAACAACAGAGTTTTTTCCTCCTGGCCTTCTTTCACCCCAACTACGGGTATGGACGGACGATTCATACGATCGCAGCAAGATGGTGTTGACAGAGAACCCACGGCCACGGCATCAAGCAAGCCATTAGAGCGCCGCCGAGGACAACTCAAGCAGGAGGGGAGGAGAAGGACACTATGGACACATGACCGCGGTCTGGTGCGCGACAGGAAGAGATTAGCGGGCGGGGAGACAATCAAAGGCGATCGAAAGATCACCTGGATCGGCGACCGCAGCCGTAGACGACGACATACCGACGACGGCGCCGCCCAGACGATCCTACCCTGCCTGGACACGTGCCACCGCTCGAGGGCTCGACTCATCCACCGTGGTGCCGGCACCGCCTACCTCGTCAAGCTCCTCGGCTGCGTGATGCCAGAGACAGGAACGGCCAGTGTAGAAGGGTTTGTGCTTTGTAGATGGGATGAGTGAATGACAGGTTGTACAGAGTTTAACAAGAAAAGGCAAAGAAAATAAGAACAGAGTGAGAGTGAAATGTAACGGAGACGCAATCTTCCAAAAATGTCCTGCTTTTGTGATAATAGTATGTTTCCAGTTGTGCACGTTAGCTGCATTACTACTCCATGCCTCAAACCTGTAATTGTTTCCATTTAAAAAACAACCAAGTGATAATTCAAAGTTGAAATGAAACTCTACGTGTGAACTGTACATGGGTGCATTGATACATGAACATATGAACCATATGAGTTCAAATGAATATCCTCAAAGGCTGTGTTTAGTTCGTGTGCCAATTTTTTTTTTGAAGTATACGGACACACATTTGAAGTATTAAACGTAGACTAATAACAAAACAAATTACAGATTCTACCTGTAAACTGCGAGACGAATTTATTAAGCCTAATTAATCCGTCATTAGCAAATGTTTACTGTGACATCACATTGTCAAATCATGGCGTAATTAGGCTCAAAAGATTCGTCTCGCGATTTACATGCAAACCGTGCAATTGTTTTTTTTTCGTCCACATTTAATGCTCCATGCATGTGTCCAAACATTTGATGTGATGGAAAAGTTAGAAGTTTGAAGAAAAAATTTTAAATCTAAACACGGCCAAACATTTCTAAGAAACTTTCAGGAGGCTGGTGCCTCACAAGATTACCTTGATTGTCAGGAGAACCATGGCACCATCTTCTACTTGACATTTTAATCTCGTCTTGCCTTGCATACATCGGATGATGAGAACTGCATCATAGACAATGGTTTTTCTCCACTCAGTTATGCATGAGCTAAAGCTCACTATAGCATAAAGGCCATATGCCCCACCCAAGACGTCATACGATCTCATTTATCAATGGAACTTGGATTGAACCCAGAATTTGAGTGCTTTTTGGTCATTATCCATGATTTAAATGGAGTTCTACATTGTGTCCTCTATGACTGTTCCCAACAGGAAACTTGCCCAGACAAAAGGTTTGCAAGTTCCAGCTATTAAAACGAACAAAGGAATCGTCTTCCTATTAAATGCATATGCCTGCATATACTTGTACCAAAATGCCACGAAAATTTATCAGAAGCTTTTTTTTTTTTTTTTTTTTTGCAAAAGCATATCAACCATGCTGTAATACTTCCAAACCAAAAAAAGAAGCGCATGACCGCCACAGCAACAACAAAATAAGCCGTACACCTAACAGGCTAGAAAACTCTTATTTTCCATGTTGCAACAGTATTTGATCCTTAATTCCGTGCATCTTTCAAGTTTTTTATGGTGTTATCATATACATCCATATTGGTAGTATATATTAGGGCCTATTAGGCCTTATGTGCAGAAATACTCTGTTTCTGAAACTACAACACTGAGTGATCTAAAACATATGCTACAATCGAAGCACATAGCATATTAATCTGTCATGCAACCAATAATTAGTAGTAATCATCTGTGCCCAAAGGATCTGAAATTAACGATATAATTACAGATTAACATGCATAACCACGTCTCCACCCCTTTCAAAGAAAAACAGCACGTACAACAATCCAGACCCCGACAAACCCACCCACGGTATAAAAATTCGAGCACGATTCAGGAAAGAGGTTACTCGTACCGTACATGGCCCAGCAGCGGAAGGTTCTTGGAGACGGTAGGCCAACTGGGAGCCGCCATCGCCTGCACAGGCAACAGAAAAGAGGCGGGTTAGTGGCGCACGGGAGGTGTTCGACGGTATGCTTACACGGCATTGGTGGGGGGCTGGGCGGTGAGTTCTTTGTCCCCGCGTTTGGCATACGTAGGAGCGCGCCAGGAGGAGCCTCGCGTGCGCCATAGCGACGCCGCGGTTCATCGGCGACGGTGGGACGGCGGCGGCGCTCGCCGTGGGCTTGCGACGCGGTTGGGGGAAGAAGAGTAGAGGAGGCGGGAAGGCGGCGTGTGGGGTTTGCCTGGCGTGTGGTAGCGCGTGTACCCGCTGTTTACAAATAGTACTACTACTAGTAGCCTTCGACGGGTCACTGACATGGGGTCCCAAAATTGTCCCGAAGTTATTTTCCCAACAGATTATTTTTTACAACTTCTACACTCTTAAACAAACATTCTATCAAAATATATTCAATGTAGGTTTTAATAAAATTAATTTAGTTTCATAAGTATTACTATATCTTTTTTTTATAAATTTGATCAAATATATTATATTTGACTTATAAAAGAGTTAAAGCGTCCTATAATATACTCCGTAAAACGGAAGGACTAGCTTATATAAAAAAATCGATACACTTGGTCATCGCCCATTATTACCCTCGGTGATACACAGGTTAAAATGGGAGTGACACTTAATCGTCTCATGTTGATATGATAATTTTTTAGAACTATTTAGTTATTCAAACAGATTGGCTTTAATCTGTATCTATCAAAATAGTGAGCTAGTAATGTGAATATAGCCAATGAACTTCCAACTCTGGCATAGAAAAAATAGCATTATTCACTTGGCTTTTATATGTAAGGAAGTTTAGCGCCCATCAAATCTACTCCTTGACTCCTTTGTTTTTGTTTAGGTCCCCTATTGGCTCAAACTTTGTGGGGGGTTTGACACTTTTAACTTGAATACATCAATTAATTTAACCCAAAAATTTAAGCCAATAAAAAGAAGCACGACAATTCGCTTATGTCAGGGTTATGAATACCACATACCTAATAGTAGTTGACTAAATCTCGGCAGGACACACCACATACCATGTCCTATACGAAAACAACCCGCGGATATAGGAGGAGTTCCGGATAAGAAAAGACAACCAGAGTTCTACATGGAAACGACAAGGACTACTCGGATTGTATCCATATTGGTTTCCCTAGTTCTACTTAAACAAGGGGACACCTATGGGTATAAATACAAGGCCCCCTAGGAGGAGATGTGACACATCCACCATAGAAGACATAGAACAATAGACACAAGATCAACATACAAGCCAACATACGCCAAGACAAGCCGTCGAATATCGACATTAGAGATATACCTGGATCGACCCTATCCGGTACCTACAGAGGCTGGCCGTAGGGATCTAGCGCTGTCTCTGATCTCGCCGAGCACCAACTCGAAGAGGAAGACTACCCTGTTGTCGACTATGAGTCAGAACTTCAGACCGCCATATCGACAACAGTTAGATAGGCTACCCCAAATATTGTACTGGTGTGATTATGGTGAATAAGAGCAATACCGGCTTCGGCCAACAGGATGTAGGGTTATTACCTGACAATTCAGGGGTCCGAACCTGTATAAAATCCTTGTATCTGTCTCTTTTGGTCTCGCATATATCCTAGTACCAACGATCCCCATACTATGCAAATACCGGAATCGCGACATCAAATGGCTTACACTTACATTAAATTTCTGATGTACATTGCCCGCATACTTATTTTTTTCCGCTTAATATCCACATCAATCTAATGGTTTGTATACGCTGTAAGCTCGTAGTGATTACAACGCAAGGCTATTGAAATATACTTGATTGGAGAATTGCCTACCAGAGTTGAAGGTAGCATATGAACCAGTACTAACTAACTTTGCGAGTTGTAGTTCTTAGCTTGCCTAGAACTTTGTGTGATAATAGCAACACGGCAACAACCATTCCTGACTCTGAGCTCACATGGTAATGTCACACTTTTTCTTTGTGGAAACACCAAGCGACAAAGATGACCACAAAGCATGACCATTTTTTCTAAAAAGAAGCCAGAAAATATGGATGGAACTCACTACAGTTTTTTCTTGGTTTCGTCGTAATATCTGATAAGATCAGGATTCCATGTTATCATTGTTATTTTCTTCGTAACAACAAGAAAAGATGATGACACGACGGAAATACTAACGGAGTTTTGTGCCTTTTTCTACCATAAAATGAACATCTCTCTATCCCATTTTTATGTCATGCTTTGCGACCTGTAGGAGCCGTATGGCACACACCAGTAAAAGACTTTAAAAAAAATCCATCTACTCCTTTTGTCATTATTGTCTTCTAATTTTGTTTTGCACTCGCTTTCCACCGCTACGCTACCGCAAAAGTAAACCAAGCCAAACTGATCAAGCCCAGGCATGCAATTTGGCATGACATTTTTTCTAGGTGCATTCTCGCGTGAGCTTAGCAAAGAAATATCTCGTGGGATCTGCCACCCCGCCGCTGCCGATCCGACGGCTCGTACGACGCCGTTGGTAGGATCGGACGGCGAGGGGTGGGCGCAGAGTCCGCTGCTTCCGCTATAAATTGGCCCCAAGTGGGGGGCTCCACGCTACAGAGCAGTAGTCTCGTCTGGAGAAGTGGACTAGTGGAGTGTGGTGAGTTCTTCGCTTTTGCTTGGCTAAATCGCCGTCAGAAACTTGTAGAATCGAGCAGGTTTAAGAATTTTTTGTAGTATCCACTCTAGATTTGCTTTGTTGTGTGCTTGAATCATTTTTTTTTCGCTTGATGATCAATTTGAGCCAAAAACATGCCGTTTTCTGGTGATTTTTAGCTACTTGTTTAGTGTTTTTTTGTAGCAGCTGCTTTGAAATTTGTTTCCTGTTTTTTTTTTTCTCACTGGAGCAATTTTGTACCAAATCTCACCGAAATTGGCGATTTAGTTGAGCAGTTGATGCCATTGTTTGTCGAACTACGCAATTCCGATCGATTTCGTCGTCTCGCCTCCTCGTGATCCTTCTCTGCATCCATGTGCAGCTCGCCGCGCAGCCATGGGTACGCGACGCGTAGGGCTCCTCCTCCTCCTCGCCGCCGTACTGCTCCAGGGCCTCCTCGCGGCGGAGGGCGTGGTCCGCATCGCGCTGAAGAAGCGGCAGGTCGACGAGACCGGCCGCGTCGGCGGCCGCCTCGCCGGGGAGGACGCCCAGCGGCTCCTCGCGCGGCGCCACGGCTTCCTCACCAACGACGCCGCCAGGGCCGCGTCGAGGAAGGCGAGGGCTGAGGCCGAGGGCGACATCGTGGCGCTGAAGAACTACCTCAACGCGCAGTACTACGGCGAGATCGCCATCGGCACGCCGCCGCAGATGTTCACCGTCATCTTCGACACCGGGAGCTCCAACCTCTGGGTGCCCTCCTCCAAGTGCCACCTCTCGGTGCGCGCCGTTCTCTTTGGTTGCTGCGGTTCAGGGGTTTTGTTAGTGGTTTGGTAGTGTGTGTGTGGTGCTAATTGGAGTGTCCCTTTCTGATGTTTGCTGCAGATTGCTTGCTACTTCCACTCGAGGTACAAGGCTGGCCAGTCGAGCACGTATAAGAAGAATGGTTTGTGCTTTCTACCAATATCTTCTCAGCCTTATAATGATTGTGTTGCAGTGTGATTTAGTAGCAATCAGTGTTATCTCTCCAGTTATATTGATAATCTGATCGATCAATACTCTGTTGGTGGCTTGGTGCCTTTCACCTGTTCTTATATAGTAGTTCTGTTGGCTCCAAGTGAATAACTGAATTGGCATGACTAATTTAAAATTTCAGGTTGATAATGTGCATTAACATGAAAACTGATTTGAAGCATATATCAAACTAGATGTTTTCTGCAATTTATTAAATTACGCTGTTTCTTGTGCAATTAATACTCTCTCCAACCACAAATAGGTAGCAATTTTTGCATCAACATGTTTGATCTTACTGCTCATATACAGTAGAAAAATATCAAATCAGTAGTCAGATTTATGTGTTTATGCCCAAATGGTACTTAGTGTTGGTTGGATGTTTATTAAATATGATAAAAGTATGATACTGTGAAATTATTTTTCAAGATAAATTTATGCAACCCATTTTTTTATGTTGGTATGTCCAATATAATGAATAGAGATATCGATAGCTGAAGTTATAGTGGTTAATTACACATATCCCAAAAACATAATATATTTTTATTTAACTTATTTTTTTGGAGAACATGCAAAAGGGTTGCATGTCCTTCCATTAGATAGAGAGAGTTCCCCAAAGCGTGTTTGGTTACAGACCTGGCTATATAAACCCTGGGTTACAGATCATAGGTTTATATCTTGCAAAAAGGTTCTAAACTTCGATGGCCCTTCATATCACCACGGTTTCGGCTCTTGTATTTTTAACAAGAGGGAGTAATACTGTAATAAGTTTCTGCAGCTATGTAATTGTGATTAGTTGATAATTTTTGGTTTGATGGATTTATAGTCATCTTAGATTGTGACGTTGACACCATCCTGATATTTATTCTGTGGACTCTACAGTTACCCGATCTATTCTCAGATACGCCATTATTTGTACCATGATGTCAATTCTGTGAATCCAAAAACCAAAACTGGAGAAATTATGTAGTGTGAAATTGCCACTATGATACTTCCAGCTTTTTTCCCACTATGTTCTAGCAAAAACAAGAACCCATAACCTGTATTTACATCTTTGGCAAGCAATCAACTGAGTAGCAACATAGACGTCATGATTATAAGATGTTATTCATTATGTGCGTTAAATCTGTATCTGTTCTGATGTGTCCTTGGATTTAAACTGCAACAGGGTGTTAAGTTCATGAATATAATTTATCAGTTCTCCTTGGCAGGAAAACCTGCTTCAATTCATTATGGAACGGGTGCAATTTCTGGCTATTTTAGTCAGGACAGTGTGAAAGTTGGTGATGTAGCTGTGAAAAATCAGGTTTATCATCAGCTGTAACTTGCTTTCATCTTATATTCTTATGTGCATCCAATTCGAGAATATCCTGATTTTATTGGGTAACACTGCTAGGATTTTATTGAAGCTACGCGGGAGCCAAGTATTACATTCATGGTTGCAAAGTTCGATGGCATTCTTGGGCTTGGATTTAAGGAAATCTCGGTAGGAAATGCAGTGCCTATCTGGTGAGCAAGTCTTGCTAGCATCTTGAAAAAAATAAATCCATTGCACTCGTATGGTAATAGTAGCATCAACAATAAAAATTAACATTTTACTCTGTGTGTGACATGTATACCTTCATTCTGAACAATTTTTTGGAAGGAAAGAGAAAACTGAGTTTTAAGTGGGAACCGGCAAACCAACACCTATACAGATCAATTATGTTAGACTGACAGACTATCTTAATGTATTATATTGCAAAATGAAGACCATTTTGTACCGGGCTACCTGCATATTTCTCTCATCCTTCGAATGTGAAGCAGATTTCCTGTCACTGACATTGCAAAGCAAACTCATAGGTACAACATGGTGAGACAAGGTCTTGTTGTTGATCCTGTTTTCTCATTCTGGTTCAACCGGCATGCTGATGAAGGGCAGGGAGGCGAAATTGTGTTTGGAGGGATTGATCCTAATCACTACAAGGGAAATCATACATATGTCCCTGTCACTAGGAAGGGATACTGGCAGGTTGATCTCATTTTGAAGTTGGTTGGGTACGTTTTAAATTTCAATATTGATAGCAATGGTCTGTGCTGATAAAATTATCATTTACTTTCTGAAGTTCAATATGGGCGATGTCCTAATTGGAGGGAATTCCACAGGTGCTCATTTATCAATTTTTTTCATGCTCACTATACCTTTATTTAAATGCAAAATGGTCTAATCTTTTTCTTTTTGAAAGGAACATAGTCTAAATCATTTTGGTTGTTCCCTATGTGTCATTAGGATTCTGTGCAGCTGGGTGTGCAGCAATAGCAGATTCTGGAACTTCACTGCTTACTGGTCCCACGGTATGGTGTGAACTCTTCTTTTTTTATAAAAAAAATGTCCATAAGCAAGGAAAAGTGGTCTGGATTGCATCTGATACTGGGGTTCCTAACATTGCTTTATTGCCTGAATCTGGATTTCAATCGTGTGTGAAATTCACATCTGTAAATATTTCTTAACAATCATTTAAACCACTGTGCTTTTAACTTAAGTTCTACGGCTTCTACCATTAGCACAAAATGTTGCATTTTTTGAGTACACCGAGGCATTGAACATTTTTATAGTTCTGTCAGAAAAGTTTCGTTTAGATTAAACATAGAGCATAGATGCATGATTTTATAATTTTGCAGGTTTCCTTTTGATCAATTAAGGTAATCCTACAATTAAATGACAAGCACCAAACCAACTGAATGGTATTCTACCCTTAAATGGCACAAACAAATATTCCTTGGGCCTTGCTTGGCAGGGCCCAAATCCCAGCTCATTCCCAGGGACGGTCAGGAAAGTCTTAAAGAATCACTAACTTCCCAAAAGGCTGTACTTAATTTGTTCCCAATGTGTACATTGCCTATTGAATTAGATAGATAACCATTTAAAGAACATCGCGTGTATTATCTAGTGTCAGAACTTTCTTCTGTGGTGGGTACATTCCTTCTTTTAAAAGTAGACTTTGTCTTGATGAATCAATTTGGAACTATGCAGGCCATAATTACTCAGATAAATGAAAAGATTGGTGCTACTGGGGTAGTCAGTCAAGAGTGCAAGGCAGTTGTTTCTCAATATGGTCAACAGATCCTAGATCAGCTGCGAGCAGAGGTTTGCAGTTTTCTACATTCCAAAAGCATGACGACATGAAGTTCTCAAATTCGTCACTGGTAACTGAACTTTCTCTGGGTTTGTGATGCAGACAAAACCAGCGAAAGTATGCTCTTCGGTCGGTTTATGTACTTTTGATGGTACTCATGGTGTTAGGTAAGATTTGTGGATTTGCTGTTTTTTAGATATTGGGAACTGTCCAGCCTCTACAGTTGTGGGTTTACTGTGGATGGATAATTGCATGCGTAGCATTTTACTTTGCAAATTCCTAATGGTGTTTACTTGAATGCGAGTGCTGCTATTGTTTGTGCTTACTAAATGTACTAGATTATTATAAGGGATGAATTGCATTAAAGTACTATTGATTTCATTATTCTTGATAACTGGAGTTGTTACTTATGATGACTAGTTGTGCTATGTAATGGCAGTGCTGGTATTCGGAGTGTGGTGGATGATGAAGTTGGAAAATCAAGTGGTCCCTTTAGCAGTGCGATGTGCAATGCTTGTGAGACAGCTGTTGTATGGATGCATACCCAACTTGCACAAAATCAAACTCAGGATCTCGTATTGCAGTACATTGATCAGGTTTGTTTCCTAGCTTGTAAGAGCAACGCTGCAGTGCATTATTATACAAACCGTGTGTAACTTTTCCAACCTTCACAGCTATGTGACCGTCTTCCTAGTCCTATGGGAGAATCATCTGTTGACTGCAGCAGCCTTGCATCCATGCCTGACATTGCCTTCACAATCGGTGGCAACAAGTTTGTGCTCAAACCAGAACAAGCACGTTTCTTCTCTATGACTCTTATGCTGTCTTTTCTTGGGAATTGCATCCATATTAGCTCTTAAGCTCAGGAATTGTTGTTTGCATATTTTAAGATTGAGATGTTTTTGCTTAGGAACTTTAACTCAAGATGTGATTTCTCCATTATCATCTCGAGTTAAAGTGATGCAGCCATATATTAGGGAAGAGCCCCGTAGGATGTATTCCCCAAAAAAAGAACCCCGTAGGATGTTTATTTTTCTATTTTAGAATATACTCCCTCCATCCAAAAGTCTCATACATATTTCTTTTGTCATCGAGACCAAGGAGAAATTAACTCCTCCAATCTATACTCTGCATGCAAGTAATGGGGTTGGAGAATGGTTGCTTGGGCTCCGAGATATGTTTGATCCAGTGATGCTAAACAAAGAGTCACTCTGTTCATTCAAGCCTTAGATGCATGGAGACTACAAATACAAAGCATCTCATTTGGAAAAACAAAAAATGAAATACACAAGAGACATTTGGATGGAGGGAGTAGTCCAATACTCCAATACAATGCTTATTGGCACTCCTTTTTTCTTTTTTTCAAATTGTTGCATGACAATCAAAATTTAAAATAACAACGTTGAAAAAAATTACAGCTAGAAATGAGAAAATCAGCACGCCAGAAATGGTGGCAAAAATGCTTGTGGAACTTCCTATAGCTTGAGCCTTGAGGAAGAGGTAGATAATATTGTGTGTAAATGGTTCTCATGCATTCAAAATTCATATATTCTGTTTTATCTTCCCTATTCAGTACATCCTGAAGGTTGGTGAGGGAACTGCTATCCAGTGCATCAGTGGATTCACAGCTATGGACATTCCTCCTCCTCGTGGTCCTCTCTGGTAAATTATCCACCTCTCAGAGCGTTTTTGCATTTTTCACCATCAATGACCCTTTTTGTGTAGCATGTACTGCTCAAACAGAACAATTGCATAAGTAATCGTCTGTCCTGCTTGTGTCTTAGATACTTGTCATCCAACAAAAGAAGTGTATTCAACATTTTCAGAGTTCAGACTGTATGTTGAAATGCTCGAGTTTTCTTCTTTTATGATACTACTACTTAACAATCTTCGTTGTGCTTCACATTACTTAAAACAAATCCCCATAGACTGATAGACATGTTGCCCTTCACTGACCACGGGAGCTTGCTGTTGCAGGATCTTGGGAGATGTCTTTATGGGAGCCTACCATACCGTGTTTGACTATGGCAACCTGAAGGTTGGCTTCGCAGAGGCGGCATAATGCCCCCCATGGTGATCGGACGAGTCGGAGAGCCCTTAGCTTTTCAGCTCGGGTTTATCTCCCGCAAGCGTGTAGGTATATATTTTAGTGCATGCTCAATAAATATTGCTCCTGTGATCTCAAAACCTGTCTGTTTTAATTTGGCTAAGCTAAATATAAGTAGGCAGAATTCAGACGACAGTTTATCACAGGAAATATGAGTTAGCAATAACAAAACAAACTGATAACGAGGAAAACCTATCAGTAATCGGTTTCAAAAAAAAAAAACTAACAGTAAGAAACAATTGATTATGAGATAGTAACTGCTACAAGTACTAGATAAAAAATCATTATGACTGACAGCAAAACATCATTCATATAAGAGTATTATACTAGTGTGAAGTACGTAAGTAGTTTGTAATCACTGGCTGGCTTCTTCCATAGCCAGGTACCATAAAACTTCACCACAGAGTGGCTACTTCGTGGTCCACATAATTATTAAGAACACCTAAAAACACACGTCCTCCCAAGGCACCAAGAAGGATGGCAAATACTAATCCTTCTCTCCCGGATGAATCTTAAATCATCTCGAGGAGCCACATCAACTCACACTCACGTACCCCCCACACATGAAGTGAAACACACAAATCAAACAAAGCCTTTCTTTCTTACTACCACTTTCTGGGCCTAATCAGCGGCCAATCTCTATTTCCCGCCGTTGTGTCGGCCCTTCCCCCTCGCCGGCTGCGCCTGCCTGGCCCGCGCGAACGCCTTGCTGAGGAAGCGCAGCCGCCGGCTGTTCGTGGTGATGACGCCCGTGGTGGACGGCGTCTCGCCGAAGACGACCTCGTAGCCGTCGCGGTACGAGTCCATGCCGGACACCAGGAGCTGCCAGAAGAGGCCCCCCACCGTGGCGCCGCCCCTCCGCGCCGACTCGTAGATCTTGGCGTACACCGTGCCGTAGAGCGCGTCCCGCTGCCCGCTGCTGTAGCCCGGGTCCTTCCACGACTTGCCGAACTCCGCGATCAGCAGCGGCTTCCTCAGCACCGCCTGCGCGTCCGCGATGTGCGCGTCCAGCCACCTCCCCATGAACCCCAGCTGCGCCTGGTCGTCCTTGCCCGACAACCTGCACGCGCCACACATGCATTTGTCGGTTTCATCACTTAGCATTTAGACAGCCATGGCCGTCGTCGATCGATCGATCCATCGACCGGTGACGACGAGGACGACGACGAAGAGGTCAGTCATATACCATTGGTCGGGGTAGGAGTGGACGGTGGCGAAGTCGATGCCGGGGACCTGGTTGTTGGCGATGAAGTCGGTGCCGAGCTGGTAGCCGGAGGGGTTGACGGCGGCGATGCGGGACGGCGAGGAGGCGCCGTAGAAGCCCTCGAGGCCGACCTCCAGCATGTGGTTGCGGTCGATGGACTTGACGTGCGCCGCCATCTCGGTGATCCACGACTGGACGGTGCGGCCGGACAGGTCGGACTGGCACCTCGGCTCGTTCATCAGCTCCCACGCCAGGATGGTCGGGTCGTCCCTGTACGCCACCCCCGTGATCGTGTTCTTCCTCGTCAACACCGTCTTCGCCCATCATCATCAGACAAAAGCAAAGTTGATCGTCAGAAGCGTGCCGTGAGCATCAACAGAATTTCTAGAGAATTGTGGCATCTAATGTTTCCTGACTGATAAAGTACGTGATCATGGAGTGGGCGTGACACTATTGAACACTAATAAGGGCATTCCCAACCCAATAACTAGGATGGTGTCCATAGCATTAAATAAGTTGCCACTTACTAGTAGTAAAAAAATGATGTGGCAAGTGAATAAATAAGGAAAGAGAGGAAACCATGTCTTGCATGAGACATGGTTTCTACACAACATCTAAGACATCATGTGAGATAAGTAGTATTAAATTGAAGTATAGAATAGTGGTGTTTGCATTGGAAGAGTGGTGTCTAGTACTAGTTTCTTGATGATGTGAAGTTTATAGAAATCATGTCTAGTGTTATGGGTTGGGACTGCCCTAGAGCACTTATCCGATGGAGCCCTGTGGTGTTTGACCAACTGTCTGATGCAGCAGAGCAACGATTTGCAGAGGCATCCGACAGTGCAAAAGAAGAAAAAGGTAGTGCTGCCATGCGCAACGTTCTGATAACAGAGTCCTGCCTGTTCTTGAAGAATTTACCACCACTAGTGTGCTTTTTGGAAAGTTCAGACCTCTCCACCGACAGTCACAGTATTAAATCAACAGTAGTATCTCTCGCCTCACCGTCCTATTTTCTTAGATTTAAATTTATCCTAACATAGTTATCATAATGAATTACTCTCTCCGTTTGAGGTTATAAAAATGTTTTGACTTCAGTTAAAGTTAAATTGTTTTAAGTTTGACTAAATTTATAAAAATAGTAATATTTTTTACCCAAGATAAATTTATTTTAAAATATATTAAATTATTTAATTTAGTAAAACTAATTTGGTAATGTAAATATTACTATACTTGTCTATAAACTTAGTTAAACTCAAAGCAGTTTGACTTTAACCAAAGTCAAAACATCTTATAATTTGAAACGGATGGAGTACTAATTATCTTATTGTCACTTCTGATTTAAATTTCTCTTTATTTTACCCTCAACCACCGTACTGCTCTTATCTATACACCATTTAATGAGATACCTTATTTTTTTTTGTAAATCTTAGTATACTCCATGTTAAATAATTTGGAATCATAATTATTTTGGGATTGAGGTAATACTTGACACATACACAAAAGAAAATTCAATACTAATACACAAAAGAAAAGACGGAGGAAGTACCACTAGTCCACTACAAGCCACAGTTGCCGCTCTGGAGTGTGCATAGGAATGCGTCTTCCCAATAAATTTGCGGCGAGATACTGTACTAGTAGCGGCGCATCACGCTGCATTTCAAGTTTTCAACGAACGCTCTATCCGTGTTTGCCTTAAATTGGTCATTCTACCTTTTCTATTCTCAGGGACGAATATTTCACCGCAGCATTTGCGGGTATATCAAAACAATGAGGTAAACGTTCTTCTTGGTGAAACTAACCTCGAGAGCTTTTTCTTCTTAACTATAGTCTGTAGATCATAAAATGGAAACAACACAAAAATGAAACAAAGGAACCATCTTTTGAAATACGAAGGAAACAAAGAACCCCATATATCCTAGAAAGTAGAAATAGCTATGGTTTACTTCACGTACTAAACGGTAGACATTTTCTCGGAATTTATTGCCGCTGTTACCTTCACGTGGTTCTTGTAGAAGCCCTTAACAACAGGGTTGGTGAAGAACTCATCGTCGGACCCAATGCCCTGCCCCTGCGCTCTTGCCCAGTTCACATACTGCTTCCTCCCGCCAAAAGAGTCGTAGTTGTCCACAAGGCTCAGTATCACCTTGATCCCATACTTCCTAGCCTCAGACAGCACAAAATCCAAACCCTGCACAGAGAACACCAAGGAAACGGAAAATTAACACGCGAAAACCACACATCTCAAACCAAAAACCATCACCCCCAATAAACAAAACCATCACCATCACATGAACACATGCTCTGTTTTCACAGAGAGAGAGAGAGGGGGTGGGAGGTAGAGATGCAATCGAGGCGGGCAAGTAGACTTTTTTTCTCACTTATCCCACTTTTACCTTATTTTTTCTTATAAATTTTATACTAACATGCGAGAAATAAACTGACAAGCGGTTTTTACACGGGTAGCGGCACTACCCACTTGGGAGGGACAATGTGGCTAAGGGACCGACCTTGAAGGTGTTCTCGTTGTAGTTGCCGGGGGACAACTGCAGCGCGTTGCCGCCGCCGCCGTCGCTGAACGCCCACGTCCTGGCGACGGTGAGGCCGTGTCCCGCGGCCTCGCCGAGCGCGGCGGTGACCTTGCCCCTCTGCGACGGGTCGGCGGCCAGCGACATGAGCCAGTAGGCGTTGAACCCGTTGGCGTAGTACGGGTTGCCGTCGAGCACGAACCGTGTCCCCTGCGCCCTCACGAAGCCGCCCCCTCCTCCCAAGGCCTCCGCCTCTCCTAGGCCATGGATGACGACGATGGCGACGCACGCGAGCACCAGCAGAGCAGCACGATGAGCTCCGAGAAGCCTCATCCCTTGCTCTCTCTCTCTCTCTCTCCCTCCCTGCGTGTGCGTGCTGTGTCTGCAGGGTGGTTCTCTTCTTTGCTTTGGATGGCAATGGCGATGAGGTGAAGCGAGATGAAAGAATGGAACTTGCAAGGAGGTGAAGGCTGCGATAAATAGATGCTACACATGGGGCGCCGTATCGTTCTCCTAGCTTCAATTCTGCGCGGCAAAAGCAAAGAGAAGCTGAGTATCACTGTGGGGTCAGCTAGGCTCACTCGTCAGTGGGTCACTAGTGCCAGCTTCGTGCACATAGCAACCACCGGATGTGAAGGGCATGTCCTTCAGGCTATAGTTTCATAAAAAAAAAGAACAGTTTAAAGTACTTTCATAAACTGAATTAGAGAGATATAGCGAGTTTCAAAACTTCAGACTACTCCATAATTTTATTCCATAATAAACTTTTACAGCTAAATTTAAATGTTAAAGCGTTGTTAAACAAACCCGCACAATACTGTACTACTCCATGGCTAGAACTGCTTTAGCTCAGCGGGTGGTGGAGGAGAGGGGTGGCATTAACTTTGTCGGTACCGGCGCGCCATGGAAGGAAGCAAAAGGTTCCTTTAATATTTGAGCATCCCACATGGGGTGGAAGTTAGATGACGGTGTTGGACTGGGACCGATGGTGATCAGTGTACGGTTTCTTTGGTAGGGTTTACCAAATCTATCTCGAGCCCAATCAGCTAGTAAATGGAGGGCACGTTTGTGGTTTCGGTTAGAACTGTGACTCTGTGAGTACTGTTCTAGCGAGTCCAATGCAATGCAGTATCCTCTGGGTCCTTGTTGTACGTAGATTATTAATTGATTGGTCCACGGTGTACTGTTTGTTGCCATCTGTTTTCGTTGCATGTAATAATTAACCGATTTTTGCTATATATTTACAGATGAATTTTTGTATTAAGGGCCCCTTTGAATCACAGGAATGAAAAAACAGAGGAATAGGAAAAACGTAGGATTTTTTAAGGAATGGAACTGTAAAAACAGAGGATTGCAAAACATAGAAAAATTATGTTACTAGCCCTTTGAATGGGTATAGGAATTTCATAGGAAAGAGAGTGTCAGGAAGTGTATTAATACATGTCACTTTGGCCTTATCCACAATATCACAATGTATATTTTCTTCTAAAAGAACAACAATGATGCATATGTCTGTCATTTACCTCGATCCTACGCACACATGATGGAAAAAAGAGGTTAGGGTGGATGTTTTCTTTTCCTATGTTTCCCTGTGAAATGAGTTCCAAAGGAAAATTTCCTCTAACTTTCCTATGCCCTAATCCTATGAATCAAAGGCTGCTACAGTGCCCAATCCTAAATCCTACATTTTTCCCATGAAATTCCTATGAATCAAAGGAGGCCTAAAAATTTATCAAATATAAATACAATATGATTGTGATGCAATTATATTGTATCTTGCATGTAACTATAAGGTCAACCACAATGTGTGCTAAAAGTAACCTTAAGCAATAAATAACTCTATAGTATATCACCTTAAGCATTGTGAAAGTGGACCATAAGAATCTGACATCAAAAATGAGCATTAGCCTTACAATGCTAATGCCAATGTTAGAGCAACGCCAATGTTAAAGGTTACGTGAAACATAAGAGTGGGACCCACCACAGTAAGCAACAGTTGTTTCCATGCCTACAATGCTTGTGTCGCAGAGAGAAAATAAGGTGGGGCCCACTGGGTCCCATCGAGGGGAAAAAATATCACTACTCACTCCTTCCGTGAAACACTTGGCGCAATGAAAAGTCCCCATCTCTGTTCACTTCATATTTTATTAGCTTGTTGCCGCACCGTAAGGTTAAGGCTTCTTTTTGCTCTATGGTTCTTATGGTGTGCTTGCACAATGCTTAAGGTGTTGTACTGTACAACATTAATTGCTTAAGGCTAACTTTTTACCAACATTGTAGATGGTGTGGCAACAAGACTATAGAATACAATACTTTTGTGATGTGCTGTTCACGCTACTACTTTTAGGGAATTTTCATTGTGCAAAGAGTTTCACAGGAGGATAAGAAGTGATATTTTTATCCTTCGGTGGGACCCATTGGGACCCAGCTTATTTTCTCCCATAGGCACAGCCATTGTGGATATGGACATAGCTAATGCTTACTTATAGCGGGTCCCACATATATGGCTGATGGGACCATAAGCATTGGCCTTGCATATTACTTTCATATAATTTTAAATCGTTAGATTTATTTTAAGAGTCACACATGTGAGAAAGAAAAAAAAACCACAGCACGCACGGGTAAGATGATTTGGTCCTCTACGACCTTCACTTTGCGGAAATAGCATACTATCGAATGATTCTTAAAAGTTTTATATAAGTTATACTATACTTATATGCTGGTTACAATGTGATTATACTATATTTATATCTAATTTAAAGAAAATTCATAATATTTTTTAGAAGAAAATTCATAATAATATTTTAGAAGAAAATACATCGATAAATATATAGCTTGTTCTTAATTAACTTTCATTTGGTTTGAGAATGGCTGATTACATATGCACAGGTTTTACATTGGTACAAGTTCAGCTATGGATTGCATTGGGGTAGGCTTATGACCTACGTACAGCTGATCCATGCCAGTACTGGTAGGTATACCAACTATGTCGAGCGGCCGGTTAATTAGTCAATGCCTACCCAATCGCATGGTTCAGTTTGCCAATAAACTGATTTGTCAAACTCTTCCAAGACTTCCACTGGTTATAACTTAGGGATAAGTCCATTCTACACCCCCGAACTTTTCACTATGCCTAAAACACACCTCCAACTCTAAAACCGGACACCTAAACCCCTCAACTTTCAATACCATGCAAATGACGCCCCCAAAACTGGTTTCTACCTGGTTTTTGTCCACCAGGATGCCACATTGGATGCCACTGTACAAAATAGTGAGGCCCACATGTCAGCACGTCGTCCTCATCCTCTTCGGCTCTTTCTCCCCCTTTTCATCTTCCCAGGACCGCCATGGGTAGGTGCAGCTCCGGCGAGGGCGAGCTTCCCACCGTACCCGTCTTCTCCGAGCTCAGCGAATGTCAAGTCAAGGTCTCCGTACCGCCGCCATTGCCTGTCCCGAGCTCCATCTTGGGCGGAGGCGGTGTCCTTACTTTCTTGTATACTTTAAATTTTGATTTTGATCCCTTTCATATCTCTCCCGTCAGTTGACCGTTAGCTGACTGTCTAATTTCTATAAAAATGATCATTCTACCCTTTGGATGAATATAGAAATTTTTGAATTACATTATTAAAAATGTAAAAGCTTCTCGCATGAGACTATTATAGTTATGAGTTTGTTGTGCGATGCATTATTTATCTTAAAAAAAATTTAGATAATAAAATAAAAAATCATGTATTTAGTTTTTTAAATAAGTCATAAAAATGAGGAGCATTCATACAAAGATAGGACTACCAATTTTCACAATAATTTTTATGAATGCTCCTGATAAAAAAAATCCATTGTCCTATTAAAATATCAAATAAAAATTTTAATTATTTCATTTGTTTTATTTCCAAAATTTATGTCAAAATTTCCTACACTAGTTTTTTTTAGAATTACACAGTACAACGCACGCGCACGCAAACCCTACCCCTATGAGCATCTTCAAAGACTGGGTCGGCAAATTCTGGAGAGATTGACGAAGTCACCACAGGCGCCTCGCTATCGACGGGTATATCGCCTACCACTGAAAGCACAACGCCGTTAAATCCTGGAAAATTCGCTCCCATGGAGAGTCGAACCCAGGACCTCAGTAGCAGGCTACAGGCCCTTTCGCTCCTACACTAGTTATTTAGTCTCATTCAAAATTTTCAATCGTTTTTGAATCGTTTTTTCAATCTGTGCACTCAAACAAAAAATTCAATCGTTTTTTAAGCTTATATTCAAACCTAAAGCATCAAGGGCAAAAAAAAAAAAGACATTTGCAACCAAACGTAATAGTGAAATGATGAAAAATATAACGATAGGGACATGGAAGTGATCAAATTGAAATTTTAGAGGTATAGAAGGGATCAGGTAAATTTCAGGGTTACGAAAGGGATTGAGTAAGTTTTCAGGGGTACACTGGGAATTTACTCTTCTTTAAAAGGCGCAGATCACTATAAAAAAATCAAATGCCAATATTCACCCTAAATGCAAAATCACCACTGGAAGAAAACACAGGAAAAATAACAGACGACTGTTTCCGAACGCCAAGCTGAAGAATCAAGCGCCTGAAAAATAACAGACGGTAGTAATTGCCATCGCCCAACCGGAGTGCCCAAGCGCCTGAAGGAAAAATATGAGCCGACGTTGCACGGCCGAAAGCCCGAACCAGAATTCCATCCAGCCCAGAAACAGGCCGCCTCGCAGGCCGCATTCGCTGATCTGGCTGGGAGACAAGTTTCTTTTTTTTTTCTTTGCTAATTGGACCCATATGCCACTGCAAATTTGTTGGTTCGAAAAAAATACCACTACATCCATAATATTAGGTATATACCACTGAAACTTTATAAAATTTAGACTATGCCACTCCGTCACCATTTCTGTTAGTACCTCTACCATCTTTAACAGGAAACGAGCACCGGGCGATGCCGCTGCCAAGCACAAGATGGCGACAACGAGGAGGTCGTTGGCGAGGGCCAGGTGGTCTAAGGGTCCGGCAACGATGAGACGCAGCTGGTGGTGGCGGTGACGAGCACATTATTGGGCGCCACGAGCAGGCATCGGTGAGGTCGAGGACGGTGACACGGTGAGCTCGGAGATAGCGCTTCCCGGCTGCCGCAAGCGTCAAGATCAAGCGCCTGTCGTCGGGGCCGGTGGAGAAGCTGATGCTGCCGCCGAGCACGACTCCGGCTGTGTTTGGAGGTGGGTGTTGGGAACCCATCTGCCATACACGGAAAACGGAGCGGTCCATTAACACGTGATTAATTAAGTACTAGCTAAAGTTTTTTTCAAAAATGGATCAATATGATTTTTTTAAACAATTTTTGTATAGAAATTTTTTACAAAAAACACACCGTTTAGCAGTTTGAAAAACGTGCACGCGGAAAACGAGAGGGGGTGTTAGAACTTGCTCTTGCAAACACACCCGGATCCCTCCCGTAGCTCCATCCTCTGTGTCACCTCCTTCTCCCTCCCTTCCCTTTTCTTTTCCTGGCTGCGCGGGCGTCAGGATCCAGTGCCGGTCATCGGCGCTGGCGCCGACATCGAGCACGACTCCTTCCCGCAGCTCCACCCTCCACGTCACCTCATCCTTCCCAGCCCGTGGCGGCGGCGGCGACACTTGCACTCCCCTCCAACACCAGTGGTGACGCGATGTCAGGCTTGTCGGATTTGGTGGCTGCGGCCGTCGCTCCCTTCCAGCTCCACCTCTCTTCACCGGGTGCTAAGCTCGCCACCATCGTTGGATTTACATCGCCGCCGCGTGCCTCCTCTGCCTCGCTCGCCGGAGTTGGGCACGAGTATCGGCGTTGGTGTGGGCAGGAGGAGAAGCCCACAAATTGGTCAAACATGTGCTTAAAAAATCAACGGCGTCAAATATTTAAAAACAGAGGAAGTAAATATTATTGATATGCAAGAAAAAGTAAACAAAATCGGAAGAAGGGAGGAAGGGTTGGTAGCATCGTCGATCGATGTTCCAACTCTGGACGGCACTCATCGTCATCTTGATCGCTGCATGAGCTCGATCGGATCAATGCCGTCGCCTCACGGCCACACAGGCTTGACTAGAGATTAGAGATGGCAATGGGGACCCATAACCCGTGACCCGACGGGTTTTTACTCTATTAGGAGCTAATTGTGTTCTAACTCTTGTACCCATGGGTATACTAATGGGCAAAACTCTTACCCATTGGGTACGTGGGTATGGGTCCGTTCTTTACCCACCCATACCCACCAACCCGTGGGTGAAAAAAACCCGTTGATTGAGCCTAAAACTATAAGCAATATAAGTTTCAACAACTACTAAATCATAGTATGAAACTCTTTTCACATCTTAAGCATTGTTCCATTCTAGTTATATGAAATTATTACTTGATTTCTTGATTATGTAATGTGGTTGTATAATTTTTTTACTTACCTTTGAACGCTAATGTTAATAGATTGTTGCTAGAGAAAATATTTATGGTTTACAACTCTAATATGGCTAATTATAGTACAAAACTATAAATGCTACAAGTGAACTATATGGGTATGGGTACCCATTGGATACCCGTTACCCGCACGGGTGTGGGTATGGGGAAGATTTTCTACCCGTGATGGGTGTGGGTATTTAAGTGGGAATATTTAGACGTCGCGGGTGTAGGTATGGGGCAAGAGAACCCGATGGGTATGCACCCGTTGCCATCCCTACCTGTGGCCTTGGAACAATGTTCCCGGCCGGTCCAGTCCACGCTGCCGCTCGATCGATCAGGCGATCACACGACACGCCACACGATTGCTCCACCAATCGATCGATCTCCTTTCAGTATCATCAATCAGTTGGCACGCTGCCTGGCTGGTTGGCTGCGTCGATCCATGATCCATCGGTCATCGGAGAGACAAGATATACCGCCTCCAGATCAATAATACTGAATAACGTTAATTTTTAAAATCTTTTATTATAAATAATTTCTAAAATATTTATCTTGGAAATATAGAGAATATATGTATATATTAGTCTTAAAAGTACTCCAATCAAATTATATATTTGTTGATAATAATAAAAAAATGGTGATCAAAATTACTTTTTGAGATTGTGTTCTTGTCAAAAATGGTGATCAAAATGGAGTATCAATCTGGAAGGAGTACTCGGTAATGTCACGGCTTAGCTCTGATATTATGAGATAGATACGTAGCAGATAGATAGGTTAGAGTGGGTATATATGAGCCGAAGAGAATCCAAACATGAGGATGGTGGCGCCTTTTCGGCGAGGGCTGGAGGTAAATATTCTGAATCCCGGCTGAGAGCTGATGGAGAGAGCAGGAGACCACCTTGATTCCAATCCCTGCGGATGCAAGTTGGTGCTTGGAATCTGAGCTTCTCCTTTTGCGGATTTGGGATCCCGGTGGATGTGGACTGCATGTTTAGGTGCATATGCAGTGGCTGTGTGCGTGCTAGTCAAGACACCGACCACCAGTGATGATGCTTCACCAGGATTTAGAAGTTCAGAGTCTACGTATCCGGCAAAATTGCGGCACGGGACGGCTAATGATTCTTTTTTTTTAAGAGAGGGTACAACTAAGGATGCATAAGGCCATTCACAATGCAAGCTATGGGACCCATATCCTTATCCTCAAAACTTGACCCAAAGACACTCATCCTACAGTGCAAGCACCCATAGTCAGGATACCAAGTTCACAGCTGGTGGACCCCACGAAAAAGAATCGAGGCATCGAGTACTACTTTATCGCCTCCCCTTTCCTGAACAGCCCTCGCCTCCTCTCCTCGAGTACTACTGGCGCTGCCTCGCCTCCTTCTCCTCCCTCGCCGCGACGCCGACGGGAAGCCATCCTATGTGCAGGTAACACACAGTCCCATTGAACGCACTCACGTGTGTGTACCCTATACCTAATTAACTAAGATTGGACTAAGCTAATCCAAGGGAAAAGGGGTTAAAACCCCGTGCGACACCCGGTCGATTCCAGGATTGAACGCGGGTGGTAGGCTAGCCACCGTTAGGCAGATTTACCACTGAGCCACAAGCTCATCCGCGGGAATGCTAATAATTCGTTAACGCTGGAAGATCATATTTCCACAATATTTGCAACATGATAGAAAACTATTTATCCTCATTCTTTGTTCCGTTAATATCTCCCCAAAAAAATTTAGGTGCTCAATTAACTACTACTTAAATGATCTTTATGAACAGTCAAAACATGTTTTTGCAAATAGCTGCGTGACCCGCATACCTCGAGGTGTCTGCGAAAATCGGTATTTTCCCAAATAGGTGGCCATAAAACCCTAGCTCCCATCCGTCCTAGCCATCGTCATTGTCACTGCAGTCTGCCATTGTTGCCGAGGCCCCGCCACAAACCCGTAGTCCGTTGTTGTCGCTGAGGCCCCAGTGCTCCCGAGGCCGACCCCGCCGTCACGGAGCCACATCATCGTTGCCCCGTCCCCGCTACGCCATATCAAGCTCCTCCACCACCGGCCTTCCCAACCCCTTCGCTGCCAGCGTTGGATCCGGCCATCAAGGGCAGGATACGCCCACCGCAGGGCTATAGGCGGTCAGGCGCTACCTCAAGCCCGTGCTGCTCCTCCAGTGTCGTCGTGGCCTCTCCCATCGCTGCCCCTTCAGTGTCGTTGTGGTTGCTTCCACCGCCATCGTCGTGGCCGCTTTCGTCGCTGCTGGCGACAAACATTAGAGGGAGGAGAGGGGAGTAGTGAGGAGTGGGGTGAGAAAGAGTTTTTCTAAGAGAGGACATAAAAGAAGAGAAGAGACAGGGTAGCTGGCCAAACGTGTCTCTTAACCGTCGCTTGTGAAATTTTGTTTATTTTTGTAAGCGGGCCTGTTAAGAGGCCCTTCTATAAAAAATGATTTTTGCATATGGGTCTTGTCCTTCTCCCGGACCAACATTATCACAGGCGAACGCCGGCATGGCCCACCTCAAGGCTGGAGGGGGGCTCGTCTACGAAAACTGTTTCTATAGTTATGTTTATTCCTCTATAAATCCTCTCCAGTCACATTATTTGGAATTAACTGAACAAACCCTTAGTAAGCAGCAACCACGATGCCAACCGCTTATTCCGCTTGTTGTCTTACTGCAACCAAAATTTGAATTTTAAAACTTAAATTTAGAGTTTTTTTAATGTAGTTTATTTTTCTAGCCTTGGCTTTCAAACCGCTAATATATAAATATTTTACCCACAAATCTTGTTTAGGAAAAAAAAACTTTTACCTATAAACTATTTTTTTTCCTCAATTCAGTTTTTACTACAGTTTACCAGCCTTATCTCAACAGATCGAAACTAAGAAACCTGCTGTTTGCTAGCTGAAAAATTTTGGCAAAAATGAATTTCACTAACAAGGATAAAGGATTCGAGCAGGAAAAGGCATTGCAAATATCGCAGGGAATCCTGTATCTTTGGGAGAAGGCGATGCGCTTTGTGCAGATTATATTCCACCAGAGATCTCCCGCACCGGAGGCTCGAGGTCCCCGGCCCCCCATACAAGCGAAGGCACAACTGCATGCGCCACGCCATCACGAGAACACCAAGTTGCACCAGTTTCGCCCCGGTGGTGCAAAGCGGCTGCGAGAATCAGCTGGACACGAAGGCCTCCACGTCGTCATCTCATTCTCATCTCCCTGTAGAGTAGAGACCATGCTGCTTTTGGAGCTTTGGAGACGGAGCAAAAATTTTCCATGGGCGCTGGAAAATCTCTCGTAATTCCATGGGCCTCGCGTACTGAACCTAGGAGCGAGATCATGCACAGGATGGACAGGACACAGGACCATGGATAAAGAAAAAGCATCACTTCATGGCAAAAGCTAAATTCCCTCTTCCAAGGACATGGGAGTTGGAGATGGTGAGATCCATTCGTTTTTTTGTTGGATGGTCCCACGGGTTTTTTACTAGTCTGAATTTGTCTTTGTCAAAGTGTAGGTTGCATTTGGGGACGGGGAATCGCCAACACATAGTACATATTAGGTACACGTGTCTTCTACTTGGTCATAAATACATGATGTTTAGGATAGTATTTTATTGAAGTTTTGAAATTTTGATCATCAAGAACTTCTCAATATCGTTACAAAATTTATGTGTTTTCTATTTGGTACTCCATTTCAGTTAGATATTATCAGGAAGGATATGAGGATTTGTTCCATAAAAGTCCTTTTATTTATTCTTGTAGACTCATTGCCCCTATGTCTGTTGACAGAGGCCATAGATATGAACAATTTCTATTATTAAAAAAATAAATTCTTAAATATTTAGTTAAATAAATGGTATGTGCATTTCTGAATACTCATAATTCTTAAATATAAAATTGATGACTAGAGTTTTAAACATTTTAGTCATACCCTTGAATGTCAAATATTTATATCCAGTGGGAGTATATACAGTTACCTATTAAAATGTACATCTGCATTTCTTTCGAAATTGGTGAAAGTTAGAGCCAAAATCTATGGCTTGAATCTGGTAGGCAGAGTGCACACTCACACTCAACAGTCCTAATCATCTGAATCCGGTTTCTTCCACAAATAACCGATGCAGATACACGGCAATTATCCTCCACATGCTTTTGTAGAATTTGAAGTAAACAACTTGTATTATACCCTTCGCAGGAGTACATGCAACTCCCATTTGGCTTCCCTTATACGAAGGACCTCTGTTGTCCCCTCCCTACAATGTAAATTCTCTTTCTCACGTGAGTCAGCAAGATTTCCTTTAGTGTTCATTGCTGGACAATAATAATGCACAGAGCGCCAATGCTGGCATCAACTTCTGTGGTAACTTACATAGTTACATGCAATTGCACAATGTTGCTAGTAATTACAGTATATCACTTTTAAGTTATCTGTTAGACCTTGAACCAAGTGTGTCCCTCAAAGGCTGTGTTTAGATCCAAAGTTTGGATCCAAACTTCAGTCCTTTTCCATCACATCAATCTGTCATACACACATAACTTTTCAGTCACATCATCTCCGATTTCAACCAAAATCCAAACTTTGCGCCGAACTAAACACAGCCAAAGCAATGGTCCTATTGTCATAAGGCAGCACCGAGGGGCAAAACATATTTTCAGTTTTCAGGACCAGTACGTAGACAGAACCTCTCACTGCAAGGCAGGCTACAAATGCAGAGTAACAGCTAACAAGAGGACAAACTGCACAGCCTTGTAGAACAAGCATTATGTGGTCTACAATTTTTATCCTGAGATTCAAAGGCCCAAACGTACAATGAGCGGTAAGGACCAAAGAACAAAATCCAATTCCATCTTCCGAGGTCCTGCCATCCAACCGGAGATACTTATTCTTTGGTCCAGAAAGGGCTCCAAACCTTGTTCAACCCATGCTTTGGCACATATTCTACCAATCTCGTTGGTGCAGCCCAGATAGATTGAACTTGAGGAGGCCATAGCAAAATTTCCTGTAGAGTGCTTCCCTGCTACTACATATTTCAAGACTAGCTAAGTTGTTTTAAGCCTTCATTTACATCAGTTTTTACTTTTGTAAGTACTCAATTCATGTCATCTGCTCATTGTTCTAAAAAAAATCATGTCATCTTCTCCAGTATATTTAGCTGCTATCCACCTGCATCTGTGAAAAAAGGTTGCCAGCATTAAATAATAACCTTAAAAATAGAGTTGCAAACTGCATTTTCTCAAATATCCGGCAGTACACAGCAGCACAGTAGCCGCAACTGTGATGCCTACACTACACCAATTAAATGCCCACATTGATATACTGCATGAAAGGTCAATTACAGATTTCTTCACAATTATATAACAGTAAATACCAGAAATCATATGATAGTAAGAACTTATGCATATTAAACCACTCATTTAGTAAGAAGGCTGCTTGTTTAAGTCCTTTAGGACATACAGGTCAGTAACTAGAAATCTAAAATGAGTAACTTAAATTAGCAGTGCATCTATCAGATAAAAACTAGTAGAATGACTAACAAAGAGAAGGTATTTATGTAACTCTCTCACCACCAATACTAGCATAGTGCCCTGATATAGGTGCATGAACCTCCGTCCTTGGGAAGCATATCCCCAGAAACCCAGAATGAGAAACATCATGCATGCTGAACCCAGATGATAATTGCATGGATGGCATTTCTAGCACCACACAAAATATGATTCATGATGCCTAGTGGCGCACATGCATGCAGGTCCAACAAATTGTCTCCCTCCTATGCAGGAAGAGGGTGCAGGCATGAAGCATATCTCTATTGACACCACTAGCTTTACATATATCCATGAGTTAACCAAATGATTTTACCACTCTATCGCATAGACATCTTCTGCAGTTATTTGTTGGATGTCCATCAGTACTATAATGTTAGCTAGCTATATGAAAATTAGAGCATACATCCAAGCATCCAGCTAGTTATCACCCACTAGGCCACTACTGCCTACTGGGAACCCTGTAACAGTGTAGCTAATGGGCACCACCATATATACCTTGTGATTTCAAAAGATAAAAGAATTGCTGGATTTGTCATGGTAGATCTGATACCTTAATATCATGACACTCCCAATCTTATCATCATGTTCTGTGTGGTTACAATTATATATCAACAATAAACAAATTTTAACAAAACAAAAAGGGGCGGTGGAGCTTAGTTAAATGAAACTAAACCTCAGGAGAACTACTTCTTTTACAAGGATATAATTTTCAGTCTTTTCCAATAACTAATTAAGTATTAGGCTACCACTCACCACCAGTCTACCACTACACTCTTATTTATCGCCTATTCTAGGTTCCGTACCCTACAGAATGGTTAACATACGCTGTGATCACTCAACAATTAATGGAAGGATCTCAATAATGGTACATACAGCATGGTGCATTTGACATTTTTATTCGCTAGGCATGTATTTGAGATATTGACACTGTGCACCATCAGAATCTACATTTGAAAGAAAGCACTTATATCTCGGAATCGGCAGAGATACGATATATACCCTTCCCTTCTTGTGGGTCCTCAACAGAGAGCATCAGAATCTCACTCGCCTCCCAATCTGCAAGCCAACAAGTGTGTACACTGTTATATTTTCCATATGAGCTACAGCTCACTGCTCACACAACCGCACCCTCATGAACACGAGTACAGCCGGCGCCCCAATGGCCTATAAATAGCTGCCACCCAAGCAGAACAGATATCATATCAAAACAGCAGAAATCTCTTCTGAAGAGAGAAAAAACTTCAGTCTAGCTGCACACTAGCTAGCTAGCCAGTTCACTTCCAAAGAAAGACAGTAGTCCAATCCAAGGATGTCTTCTAGGTCAAGCAGCTCCTCCCGCAACAGCAACAGTGTCAACATGGACTCAGAGTGGAGCAAAAAGGAGAACAAGCTGTTCGAGGAGGCTCTTGCCTACTACGGCGAGGGCGCACCTGACCTCTTTCACAAGGTGTCCCGCGCCATGGGAGGCACCAAGACAGCCGATGAGGTGCGCCGCCACTATGAGATCCTCGAGGACGACCTCAAGCTGATAGAGGCAAGAAGAGTCCCGTTCCCCAAGTACAATACACAGGGAGCATGGAACTGATAGGTAACCAGCTGGGAAATATTCAACCTAATTCAATCCTCTCGCGTCTAGTAATAAACACGTGTTGCTACCTTGCTATAACTCTTCAAAGCTAGTCATCTCACGTGTTCTGATAAGTTCAGAATCGGCTGCTTAGCAAAACAATCTTCAGTTGCAGGCTAGGTTGTAAGCTGATAGCTACTGTCACATCTCACACGAACACATATGCAGGGATCATTAGATGTCAGCCATGATAATCATGCCCTAGATGATTGAACTTGAACACTGCTAGGGTAGTCAGTTGTCGTTTCCTTTGCAGTTATACTTTTCAGATGCAGTGCAACATCAGAGTATCTGCACAGTACTGTAGTAACAGATAAATCTGGCAAAACCAAGAGCTCATAATTTGAGCCTGTGGCAAGCCATCATGCACACATAATTTGCATGCAGTGGTATGCACGATGCACCATTTTGTGATTATTGGTTTGCACATAGGCTGGTAGGCACAGGAGTTAGCCCTAATTTATATACTGACGGTTTGTCCCCCTAGTTCCAATTATTCACGTGGGATCTAGCACCAGAAGAATAATCTCTCTGCTACCAAACAAAAGAAAGTTTGAAGCATCAGCATCAGCATCACCCTACATTCCTACTAACCATTTTCTTCAGTAGCGACTTAGTGAGTGATCACAGTCTAAACGCCCCTTTTTAGGCCTAAATTAGAGAAAAAAAAACATGTGTTCCTCATAGAGGCATATGACTTGCATCACCTGAGTGGAAATTGCACAAATACATCCGTATGTCACATGCCCCATGCACTGATTTCTACCCTCAAAAAGTAGCTTCTCTTTTTGCATGTGCAGCCTGTTTACAGATGAAACTGCTATTGTCAGTCTGTGTATTGTGCTGTTAACAACCATTCTGATTTCATTGGTCAGGGGATCTGTCATTTTGAAATCTACTCTGGATTCACCTGAAGCTTCGGTAGATGGAATTGGATTCAAAACAATTGACTTCTGCAACATTCAGTTTGCTGCCCTGCCATCTGGTAAAAATTTATCTTCTGGTCCAGGTTCTGGTCCTGTTGAGATTGTAATTAATTATGCTCATATAAGAAGGATATACCATTGCCAGCAGTCAGTTATGTCCAGATCCAGATCAGATCCTAAAAAGAGATGGTTTGTGTTATTGTTCATCTTCTGTGGTCCTCAGATCTGTCATAGGAAGGAATATTTTCTACATCTTCTACAGATGTTCCAGTCCTTCACTGAAAAGTTCACTTGTTTGCATGTGAACATAAGTTCAGCCATAAACTATCTTGAATTAACCCTGGTAAACGATATTTCAGAAATTGTGACAATTTATGAATGTAAGAAACCAGGATAGTTCTACTGCTCCAAGATTTCCAAAATAATGTCAGCTACTATTTTACTACGTATGGAGAACTCTGTGAATCCAGTCAATTTACATGCATATTACAGCCACATTTTCATTTGTGCATGTGCACAAAAGCACATGAAAAATGCTATTTCTCCGTCACACAGACTATAACCAGTAGACAGAAAAGCAGCCATGATGCATATAATGGCAGAACTCTGAGAATACTAACATCATATACACAAATTAGTGGAACAAGGGAAAAAAACATTTTTCTGGTATATTAGCAGAAAAGGAAACTGCGAGTCCAGTGTGTTTCCTAAGTAGTTTCTGAGATAAGACGAACTTCATATAGATCATCACCACCTTTTCCTGCATCATCAGAAACATAAATTGACAATGGATGATATAGACAAACCAAGCTTCAAAATCTAATGGAGCTAATGAAAAAATAATACAACTCACCAATTTCTGCCTTAATCCCAGGACCAAAAAAGGATGTGAATTTGGCCTGCGTGGGAAAAATGTTTGCAAGGAATCAATAATGTTAATATTTAATTCTATTTTGGATCATAAGCATGACAACAGTATGTATTGTTCTCGAACAGCTCGCCCAAGTACACAGTACATCAAAGAAATAGTTTATGGGAGCTATCTAGGCACAGAATTTTGTCATTTTTGAGCATCAAGTTTTGGGTTACACTTTCTTCTACTGCTAATTTTTGAACCTCATCTTTTCCACAACCCAAAGCTGCTAAAAATTCATGTATTTGTACCATGAGATTAGTTTAGTATAGAGCTTAAGACTAGTACATGTATCTAGATCTGACCACAAAGGCATACCACATGCATCTCAGTCCACAATGGAAGCCGTAATGTATTATATTTAGAAATTAGGAGAGGGGATTCACCTGTCTCTTCTCAAAATCGGATATCTCCAATGCTTTGGCTTCAAATACAAGTACTAAACTGTACTTCCCATCATCAGTTACCTACAAGGGGAAAACTACTGAGTCCTTTAACCAAGAATTGCACCCAGTGAACAAGACAAATTCTTTCTGTAACCCATGAAGATGTTTTTTGGGGTAAAACTGGAGATATCAATAAACAAATATAACCCATTGGAATCTCCACAAGGCATTTGGACAGTTTCAAAGATTGTCTGAATTTTTTTTGTGCAATTCCTTCATCATGAGTTCAGCCAAAAGCTATATCATTTACACTTGAGGAATATCAGATGAAGAACAACTAGGAAACATTAACATATAACTGGGCCATGTTCATTAACTGGGTAAAGTAGAATCAACTACAGGGCCTAAGGCTTGTCTCGAAGAGAAAAGAAGGGGCCGGGCCCTCTAAGGCCTAGTACTACCTTGTCCAATGAACAAACGTTGACAATAATTTCAATAAAAATAAAATCAAGCCAAAGGATCTTTGGCACCACTCTTACCAACATTGGCTGTGCCTTTGCCCTGAAATCAGTGCTAACAGTGTACTAATTGAAGCCATTAAACAAAGGAAACAATGACCAAGGAAAACTACGGAGATCTAGAAATAGCATTTGATGCTACCTGAAAAATCTGCTATTAATTTGACTTAATATCATTTGAGTAATCATCTGTCATGACTTTAATGATGATACAATCGATTGGGACAAAACTTCCATTAGAAATGGAGGGATGCAGGATTTTTAGATGCATGGTGGACACAGAAACATCAATGAGGAATTATTTCCCACAAGAACAATACATATTTATGATATTCATATTTAAATTTCCTGCCTCCTTTTCATGTATCTATAGTTCAAGAACACCACAAATTGGCCATTATGTAACAAGTTGACATTTGACATGCTAATCACTGCACTAATCCTTTTAGTAGTCTGGTTAGAGTAAAAGGGTCTAGGCCATTAAAAATCGCTACTTTGCCCATTTATATTCTTTTACAGGCAAATATCTTGAATCATCAACTTTGCTTGATGTTACTGTAGGAATTGTTTCAGTAACATCCTACAGTCCACATTGAAGTAACAGGTGCCAAATGCCAATTCACATGCAGCAGATATTGTGTGAACAATTTGGACCGGTCTTGGATGGCATGTTAAGTAAATCATCCTTACAGGATTAGTTGGGTTTGTTTGATATCAGCTTCAGATAAATCTGAAGCTCACCCAAGCAGGGTCTAAAGTGGCTTCTTTTAAACTTGATGGACCAAAGTAACCTTTTGTGAAACTTGAGGGGTCCATTTTGTAATTAAACTCTTCCAACGAGTATGAAATATAAACTATGAAAATGATATGTGTGATTTACATTATGCAATATTTTGGAAAGACTACTTCACAGAAAAAAATAAATGTATTGGGAACTTACTTCTTCCCGAATGTTTTGTAAAATAGGTGCACTACGCCTTGGAATTCCACCACCCTGTCAGTTGGATTGTGCAAAAGGAAGGCAGATCAATAAGTAGGATAAAGCAAGGAAGTTCTTGCCATGCAAAACTTCTAATAGTAGAACATGGAATTATTGATAAAAAATAGATGAGCCAAAACAATGTCCAGTTAGTAAAAAAGGGCAAAAAAAGGAATTACCAAACCATATTGAAAGATCCTCTTCAGTGCTTCATCCAGGTGCTGCTCATCACCGTATCTGTAACGTGTAACATCACTCCTGACCTAGAGGTAAGTAAAGCTGGAAGATCAATACTATTGCCAGTGTTATCTTTCCAAAATCCACAAATTCGCTAATGTCTACTCATGCCTCTTCCTACAATTTTCAACACTTAAATCCCCCCTGGCACCAGTGGTAAGAAATCCACTAAGAGGATTGTACTCATCATGTAGCCTTATTTTTCTCCAAATAAGAAGAAAACAGATTATAACAGCTCAAGCACACCTTGAATAAATAGTTAAATTTGAGCAGTGGAAGTGGAGAATATGTCCTAGATAACGGAAATTGAATAGTACCTGATTGAGGATAGGGGTAGCACACTTTTCTCTTAGAGCAAAAGCATCGGCGTAGGTTGTGCAGGGCACCGGTTTCAGTTCAGCATACTGCATGTAGAAAATTTAAGAATCAGTGCACACTGCAAACAAAGAAGCTGTCAACCTTCAACCTAAACTCCAAACTAAGGACAGCTGCTCATCTGAAACTCCAACACAGTAAACTGCATTCTATTGCTGCAGAGTTATTTTCAAGTATGTAATATGAAGGTGCAAACTCAATGAAAGGCCAATGACTGCTAATTGCCAAAAGGCACCTTCCTGAGGAAGGTCTTAAGTTGACCAGTATGGTCAACCAATCTAAACAAATACAATTGATCTGTCTCAATATGTCATATATGCCTCATTGCCTCTCCTCTTGTACATGTCACATGGGGGATAGTTCTTGCCTTCAATGCCATGCCGATGATGGTGAGTGGAAAACCATATGTTAGCATAAGTGCAGACCACTCCGAACCAGGAAGAAGGTTGAAATACGCCCCGAATCCATACCTGAAATCACAAGAACGCACCAAATCAAGCCTTCCAAGCTACTTCATCATTCTGAATAATGCCAAGCACAATTTTTCAATCCCAACTTACGACAAGAGGGTGCCACCGACACCTAGCCCAATCACACCGAACGAAACCTGCATAAAGTGAGATTCCATTCGCCGTCAGAAACTCGCCGCCGCCGCTACAATTCAACACTTGATGTCGCTGCTGCTGCTGCTGCTGCTACCGCAAGAATTAAAGAACGCGCCGCCCCGGTGGCTCACCTTGGCGAGGGTGAACTCCTCGTCGGGGACGACGGCCTTCCCGGCCGCGGCCCCGGACGACGGCGGCGCGGGCGCCGCGGCCGGTGGGGACGACTCGGCCGCCCTAACCGGCGCGACGGCGGCAGCGCGCCTCAGCCGGCGGTGCAGAGGCGGCCAAGACACAGCAGCAACAGCGACATGGCTCGCCCCGCCACCGCGGCGCGAGCGCGACGTGCCCGCCGCCGCCGGGAGCGCCGCGAGCGCCGGCCCGCGCACTGCACAGACATCGATCGCGCTCTCCCGCCGCAACGTCAGTGGCAGCAGCACACGCACCACCACCGCAGCCGCGCGAAATCGGAGGGGGAGATTTTGGTGGGAACGGGACGGGAGATGGTGGTGGTGGCTGGGGTTTTGGCGCGTGGAAGGGAGGAGGAGCGCGCGAGTGGATCACCCCACAAACGAGTGGAGGCGAGAAATCAATTTGGGAACGGCCACTTGAGCTCCTACTTTTTTTCTAAAAAAAAATATACTCCCTCCTTAAATATTTGACGCAGTTGACTTTTTAAACATGTTTGACCGTTCGTCTTATTAAAAAAAATTAATTAATTATTAATTCTTTTCTTATCATTTGATTCATTGTTAAATATACTTTTATGTATACATATATTTTCATATTTCACAAAAGTTTTTTATAAGAAAAACGGTCAAACATTATAAAAAGTCAAGGCGTCAATATTTAGGAACGGAGAGAGGGAGTATCATAAAACCTCGTATTTTAATTTTGTGGTAAAAGTTGCATAAAACCCTAGTTATTTTAACGGTGATACATAACCTACCTCAGATATCATTATAATTCTAAAGTTTCACAAAACTCGATTCCTATATATGTAGAGTATGACTATACTGAAAATTTTAAAACATGGTGGATATAATTTTTTAAACTCTAAAACTAATTCTTGATAGTATTTCATATATGCTAAAACTAATCCCAATTTAAATAAATGTTGTGTTTTATGAAACACTTATATCATAAAACTTGTGGATATATGCCACATGTCATAATACACGAGGTTTTTACAACTTTGGCTATAAAAATGCAGATTAGCTAACCGCGCGCGCGGCCGCCGGCATGTTTTTGGCCCAGAAGGCCCAGCGCCAACGCCAGCACGCGCGCCCTCCCACGCCTTTTTTTTTTTTTTTCTTACCGATTTTTTTCGCTTTTTCCTACTTTTTTTTATTTTTTTAATCTTTAGCATGTTTTGAGTGAAAGTTTTTAAATTTTGAGTTGAAAATTTTCAAATCTGAACTTGAAAGTTTTCAAATCTCGAGTTGAAAGTTTTCAAATCTGGGTTGAAAGTTTTAAAATCTCGAGTTAAAAGTTTTCAAATCTGGATTGAAAGTTTTCAAAGTTGAGTTGAAAGTTTTTAAATTTGAGAAGAAAAGTTGAAAGTTTTCAAAATTTGACTTAAAAAATTCAAATTTTGAGTTGAAAGTTTTCAAATCTAGGTTTAAATTTTTCAAAATTTGACTTCAGATATAGATTTTCTTTTCAATTTGTTAGTTAAAAAAATCTCATGAAAAAAATAAATCTTATCTAGTAAAGATTCGTCTACTACTTTATTATCTAAGACTAATACTAGTCTAACTACCTTAACCCAACTTTTTAAAGCTACGGTTCGGACATATTTTTTTGTTTTTTGATGAATGATTATATCAAAGGTACAATGTACATGACTATCAACGCTCTAAACACTCTAACATATACATGTTAGAGTCATTATAAATACATAATCTAACCTAATCCTATTGAAAACGTACCTCACATATATCTAACACCAGTCACCACACAAACATACTCCCATTCTTCAAATATTGTAACCTATAATTGGATGGACACATCCTAATACAATGAATCTGGGAGGAGCCTGTCCAATTGGTCGTATTAGGATGTGTCCCATTCAATCTTGGGTTGACGAGAGAGAGTCGTGTTAGCACAAGTTGACAATGCCTACAAAACCAGAAAAGAGAAACATCCATTTCATCTTACTTAGATGTTATTTTATGTTTGTCATAAGTTAAAATTTGTATCTTTGACCATTAATTTTTTTGACATCAACATAGTTTTATATCATAAGATTTACGTTATTAGTTCACCGTGACATATACTTTTTATTGACGGGTATACCCCGATCAGAATTTCCGTACATATATGGTTTATTTGGAGGACGTAGGGATTGACTGATATGAGGATGCAAACGAATCTATGAAGAGAGGAAAGGAGATATGGATTTTTATACATGTTTGGGTCCCCTGAATACGGGTAATATGTCTACTCTGTTGGCTGGAGGCCGGTTTTGCTATATATGTATGTATGTGTGTGTGCGCGCGTGCACACGCGTGTGTATAGGTGTAAAGTTCAGGCATGGAGGTCGACGACTAGTTGTTGTCGGCTTCCTCAAGTAGTGACTCGATAAGATCGAGGGTTGCTTGTATTGATTTGTATCTCCCCTTGCTTGTATGAGGCTTCTATGGCTTGTATTTATATCCTCAATTGCCTACCTGGTCCGAGTAGAACTAGGGTCAGTAGAACTAGGGATGTAAGTATGGATATGATCTGAGTAATCCTAACTAGGTCGAAATAGGACTCTGTTTCTCTTTTCTGATTTGGAACTCCTTTCTTATTTACTCAGTATTTTTGTCATATGCATGAGACTTGTTTTCCGACATGACTTGGTATATAGTGGGTCTGTCGAGAATAAGTACATGTATAGGGTGTTGGCCATGAGCCGAAGATCTGCAGTCCACAAGAAAACACACTCGCACTATGTGAAAGAACATGGCAAGAACAACGCACAGTGTTGGGGAAACTTTTCTAGCTCACTTCCTTCTCTAATCCTCTCTTCAAGAGCATCTGGTACGTTTTTCTCTATATCCGATGGTCTAACCAATGATATAGGAGTTGTTGACACGAGAACAGCGATAACACACAAGCTGGCAAGGAGATCGATGGGCGGTCTGACCGGTGGCAAGACGATGGTCTGACTGGCAGCATCGGGCGGTCTGAGCAAACTAGGGTTCGGTCTGACGGCTTTGATATGACAGTTTGACTGATACATCTCCATCAGGTTTCAGGGTTCTTTTAATTTTCGCAAAAAAAGATTTGGTTTTTGGTGTTCTGACCATTCACCCCTCTAGTAGGCTTGGTTTTGTGTTCGATCCTACATATTATGTCCCTCCCCAAGAGCTCTCTCCCCTCCCTATGTTCGAGGCCTCTAGGAGCTCACTAGCACCGGGGGAGAAGCCATTTTATCAAAGCCCGTGAATCGGGCAACAAATCGTGAATTTTCTCATGCTCCCCACTATAAAAGGGATTGTTCTCTCCTTTTGTATGTTTTGTTTTCATGATATGACACGATAGAAATTAATTGTCTTTTGTTTTATAATTGCCTGGACACGGATGTTTGCACACGCACCAACACAAGTATGCCCCTTTAACAAATACTCCCTCGATTCCACATTATAATATGTTTTGGGTTTGTTCTAAGTCAAACTTCTTTATTATTGACCAAGTTTATATATAGAAAAACATAGCAACCTCTAAAAAAAATCTAAATGAGTTTTATTAAATTCACCATTTAATATATTTTTGTAGTATATTTGTTTTGGGTTACAAATGTTGCTACATTTTTCTATAAAAACTTGGTCAAACTAAATAAGTTTGATTTTGGACCAACCCAAAACATCTTATCATAAGGAACTGAGGAAGTACTCAAGAGATGGATGTTAGAATCAATCCATAACATCACTAAATTCATAAAGCAATATTGGACCTTAGTGTATAGCCCAGACATGAGGCCATGCATCCCTAGCTAGGCCAATGTGCAACCCAGCTAGGGCTTATAGCCCATGCGATTGATCACAACCCATCTAGACATAGACCCAAAGCCTGCTTTCATGGGTTGTAGGGCTTTGCTAGAACACCATGCGTGTGGAAGGGGGATTTGAGGGACCATGGGCACATGGTGCTTGGGACTTGGGAGGGTTCACACGAGCGATGTGTGGGAAATACAAGGGGCGTACATATGGTCATAGGCAGGGTATGTTGGTACCATTTTTGGATAGAATGATGTCCAATAGAATGGTCCTTAGTAGTAGTTACTCCAAAAAAAAAAAAAACTTTCATCAAGCATCTCATACAAAATGAGAAATGATGAAAGCACCATGCCTCCTTCTACCCCCATTTATATCATGTAATTGTTTTTGACACGTTATGATGAGGACATCACTCCTTCGGATATACACAACAATAACATACTCCGTCGGTCATTCAAGAACAATACAAGAGCTCGCGCGCGACAATTGAATTTAGAGGTAAGCTCGTTCCTATGTTCTCCTTTATATGATTTTGAGAATAGATTGCTACCTAATGATTATATTGTAATTAGGAACAATGAACAAACAAGGAGACACTTGAGAGAGGACATAGAGGCATGGGGGATCATCAAGACGTCCAAGTCAAGGTGGAGGCCCAAAACAAGTCGACTTCGAGTAATTCGGAGTCCGGGACCATTCTACACTAAAATAGGTGCCCAGGTCGCATACGTGCTCATATTGGGGCGTTCTTTATATAGATGGAAAGCTAAGAAGATAACCTTTCCAAAAGGTTCTGGTCCCACGTCCAAATTCTTCCCGAGTCAACGGGAACGATCAAACAAGTTGACGTCAGAATCTGTTCCGGTGCTGCGTCACCGTATTTGGGCCTTTGGGCCGTGTATCGTGTTGGAACTCATTAGGGATGCTCAAGGGTTGTTTGCACGACCCTAAACTCTATATATCAGTACCCCCGTGACCTTTAGGGTTTGGGTTTTGCTTAGATTATTCTGTCAAGAACAGTTTCACCCTAGATCGGTTTGTAAGACCCCAACTTGTGAGCTTAATCATTCATTTGCAATTTTGGTTGTATTCTCCTTGTTCTTGTTTGTTTCTTCGATTCCAAACATGGATTAGCCTTCTCGGCGAGGTTTCACACAGGTGATAACCAGAGAGACGTGGTGCTGCGATTGGGGGCTCAAGAGTGTATTCGTTCAGAAGCCGGATCGAGTTGTGTCGAGACTCCGCCCAAATCGACTGAACCTTTCGGAAGATCAAGAACCCTAGTCCACATCACATATGGAGGTGAACATAATTCAAATGTATTTCATTCTTCAAATCAAACTATTTCTTATAATATTTTTGTATTGCACATTATCAAGGAGGGTGTCAATGATAATGATAGTGTTGAGGTTGTTAGCGATCAGTTTCGACCATCAATATTACCAAAATAGAGGAGAACTAGTTATGCTTGCAATGCATATTTGTGTTAGAATAATAATATTCCACTAGTATTAGGTTTAATAACCTTTGGCAGAGAATAACCATGAAGTGGAGGAGAATCGACATCGAATAAGACGATAAATCAATCGGACGATGTCGAAAATCAGACTTATGCATGAATGGCCAAGAACTCAGAATTGACATGATGAATTGGGCCAAAATTACAAGTCTGCGAAGAGAAGCAACAGAGGAGGCCACTAGCCAAACCTAGGCTAGTTGGGCGGCCCTGGTTCGCCGAACCCCCCTGGCACCGTTGGATGCAGGTTTCTTCTGGACGGCGTGGTCACTCCCAATGACGGTTGGAGGGCAATTCGACCATTCCACTCCTCTTCTCACTTCACTCCATACTCTAAGCAATGCTCTCTCATATTCTCTCAAGTTTAGTTTAGTGTTCTTAACCTAGTGGAGTAGGAATCCTATCTTACTATAAAGTTATCCCCCACTAACTCTTAAGCTTAACATGCAGAGATGCCACATCATCTTCCACTAACAAGATGCCACATCATAATCCACTAACAATCATCACATTAAAACATCATGCAAACATACTATATTCTTTATAGTTTTTATAATTTAGT
>CM020178.1:26986664-27025451 GCA_009805545.1 Oryza longistaminata | reverse complement strand
TTAGTGTCCCATAAGGACTTTATGTTTTCCTTTTATCTTTAGGAAAGTTTCTTTCTTGTCCTACAAGAACTAGTATCTACCCATGGGTATAAATATGTACACCCAGGGTAATTGTAATCTATCTCCACGATCAATACAATTCAGCGCATCGCTACCTTTTACCTTTTCTACTTTATTTCATCGTCTGGTGGGATTTAGCACCTGACGCGGGGCTGCATCGCTTTCCGATCTCCGGAGAAGGGGTAAGTCCAATATTCCGCCGGCTCGGGCAATTGTATCGTCTACGTCGGCGTTGTTCAAGGCTGCATAAGTACATTCGACCTCTTGGATTGCTCCAGTTTGGTTGATATATTTGTCTGCCTATTTATCATGTGTCTTAGTTAATCTAGTCTTAGTATCTCAATTTAGCTCTATCGGTTACCTCTCGCTTTAGGGTTTCTGTCGGTATCGGCTAAATTGTTTTATTAGATTAGATTAGCTAAGGCATCTACCACCCTAAAAATCAGTCCAGGGCTTAATTGTCTAGATATTATGTTTCTTTTTATACTTAGTGCTGCATCAGTTAAGTTTGATCTACTAAGTTGTGTTTAGAACCATAATCTCTAGCTTGCTTCTTGATTGCCAATAAGTGTTTCATCGAGGCTTCAGCTGATGAGTTATCTGGACGTTGCATTGGCTTACAAGGATTGCATACATATTGGTTTTAGCCGATCGCAACAAAGATTTTACTGTTTATCTAATCTTGTGGATTTTATGACATCGGACCTCCAGCCGATGTATGCTTTAACCTTCGGATCGATGCTTATCTATCATATCATTGTTATCTGATTGGTTTCTACTGGATCATATTATTATTTATCATCATCAGCCGATTGTCTTTATATGATTATTTACATATAGTGTTAGACTCCACATCCGAATTATAGCCGATTGCTCGAAACCCTATTGCTATCGGCTGGAATTACTCCATCGGCTTGTCAGCCGATCGGCTATTTGATCTACTGTTTACATATCTTGTCAGTTGCAGGATCAAACTGACTGGCACGCCCGCACCTCACCAAGATTTGGACCTGCACTGGAGCTAAGCAGATCTCCCAGGACAGTGTGTGTTTTTTGCATCAACAATGGTGTATGTAGAATCAAAGGATACAATATCACCAAAGTGACTATAATTCTTTCTACTTATGGCATCTGCCCAAAACAGATGGACCAACCAACCATTTTTGTCCACTTCAAAATCTTGGAAGAAAGATGAATTGATCTCCTTCTTTCTACATAATTGGGCCACAAACATTTGAGCACCTGCATTATTTATTTATTTTTTCCTTTAGATCACGATGTTAATTATGAAAGTCACTCTTTGTGCACACAACATTTTCAAACCCTCCATCACTCACATGAAGCAACCTATATGCTTGCTCTATGGCATGTGAAAAGTGTATTCTTTGCCATCTCACTAAGAGCATCACCAACGATCCTACTTTCTTCCCAAAATTAAATTTGAGGGATTTTTTTTGAAAAGTTTGGATCCAACATATCCACACAAGTTTTAGAGTTCCCTTTCTTGTTTTATTCGCTCGGTGGAAAGTTTTGGAGTTCCCTTCCCTGTTTTCTTTGCTCGGTGGATTTGAGGGAGAGCGAGCTCCCAATCTTCCCTTGCGTGCTTCTCCCCGTGTCTCTCCTCTCCTTCTCGCCGAGGCAGGCAGCGATATATGGCTTCTCCAAACGACGATGCCCTCCTGGCGCTATCGCCACTGAGAGATGCGTCGTGCGGGAAGGCGAGGGGTCGTTGGAGCGCTCTTCTCCCTCGACGCCGACGCGTCCCGGAGGCTCCGGGTGCTCCACACCGTGGAGACCGCCGGGGTGTTCGACATGGTGGCGCGGTGGCGCCTCTTCTCGTGCAGGCCGACGCCCACGGCCGCCTCGTGCTCTGGTGCCTGGAGCAGGAGGACGGGTCGGACAAAGATGTTGTTTTTCTTCTTGCATTTGCATTAGCGTAGGAACAAAAATGTTGTTTATTGTGCCAAAATCGAATCACTACCTACTTGCTAAGCTTCCATGAAATACGCAGCAATGTTCATAAATTTTTGACTGAACGTAGTGATGCAGAAGGCAAATGTTAAGTTCTTATGCTTCTGAAAGCGTTCTATCATCCATGTGAATGTTGCACGATATGGTACAGGCTCAATCCTTTTTCGAATCGTACTCTGCTATGTACTTGCCCGTAAGAATTATTTCCATAATCTCTTATCGATCTTCTTATCGTATATGGAGCTTTACTGTACGTACGTTCTTATCGTATATGGAGCTGTACTGTACACACGAAGGTATGGCGTATTCATATATTCCATGACTCTACACCACCCTACAATAAAAGCTATTGTAAAGTGGTCTTTTTATTTTAGCCCCTACAGTTTTACATGCCAGCCTCTGCTAAATTTTTTATTTTCAGATAATTAAAACTTTTATACTTCACACCCTATAACAACAAAAAAAAAACATATAAACCCTATACTCCTGGCAGTTCTACTGTGAGCCTCTCACTTTCATTGTCCTTACCCATCCTTGCTCGCTCTCCTCACGGAATCCCCCACCGAACCAGTAGGCACCGCTGTCGGTGCTGTTCTCCGCCTCTCTCCCTCTTCAATTTTTCCATCGGTGGTGACGCCTCTCCCTTCGCTCTTCCTGCAAAACAGACCGCTATCGGTCGACAAGCTCATAGGCTGAGGGCGACGAGATCAGAGCAGATCGAGGCTCCTTCCCGACCATCGCAGCGGGATCCAGGCGGCACGAATTGAGGTGGCTCCATCGCCTCCTCTCCTTCTCGACCATCGCCGTGGCCCGGATCAAGGCGACTCCATCCCTAGCCGCCATCACATTCTCTCCTTCTTCGGCCATCGTCGCAGCCCCTTATTGAGGCAGCTCCTACCTGGCCGCCGCCATCGCACGAATAGAGGATGGCTCTCTCCCCAACCGTCATCTTCTCCTCTTCTTCTTCGGCCGCCGCCGTCGGCGTAGATCTGGGCAGCTCCCACCCCATCTGCCGCCCATGTTGTCCGTAGCGTTTTCCCGGCGGTGACCTCCAGATTCCTCTTTTCTCCTCTGGTCTAAGTCTCTAAGAGGATTACCAAGATATTGACAATAATTAGTTCCCAAAATTATATTTTTTTTAGAGCTCCTAAACTGAATATAGGAAGTGAGAAAACTAATATTTTTCAAGAAGTAGTCTAAAATTGATTTCCTATAATAAAAAATGGGCACTCTCTTTAACTACCAACAAAGAAAATTAGTTTTCATGCTCCTCCGCTATGCGTGCACGTGCCAAGCCAGCTCCTCCTTCATCTTGCGATTTTTTTTCTAGGTGCACGTGCGAGAGAGCGCTAGAGAACAAAAATCGCTCCCTTCAAATGGAGAACGAGATATCTAGAGTTGGGAAGCTAGATTATTGGGAGATAGGTTAGGCATTCTGTTATATGTGATTTTTGATTAAAAGTTTTTAAATTTGAGGGTCTAGAGTTGGGAAGCTAGATTACTGGGAGATAGGTTAGGCATTCTGTTATATGTGATTTTTGATTAAAAGTTTTTAAATTTGAGGGTAGAAAATAGAATAAGAAAGCCGTTGGTCATGCTATAATACCAAACGTTGAACATGAAGTTTGGCTAGCCATCAATCACACTCACACATGCTGGCCAGAGACGGGCAGAGGCAGACGAACAGAGAATAGATTCTGCTCGGTGTTTTGGCACATCTGCACTGTACTTGAAATTAACAGATGTCCTCCAATCCTTATCCAACCTAGACACACAGTGACTATAGAGTGATCACCAGCTGTACAGTGGTATCATGCTTTTATCCTCTTCTTCGTTAGTACAACAACTGTAGCAGACCGACTTTTTTTTTCCACTTGAGGGACATCCTATCGTTTGTCCATGTACTGCCTCCATATCTGAATGTTTGACACCGTTGACTTTTTAGCATATATTTGACCGTTCGTCTTATTAAAAAAATTTGTGAAATATGTAAAACTATATGTATACATAAAAGTATATTTAACAATGAATCAAATGATAGAAAAAGAATTAATAATTACTTAATTTTTTTAATAAGACGAATGGTCAAACATGTTTTAAAAAGTCAACGGCGTCAAATATTTTGAAACGGAGGGAGTAGTATAAAACTCATCACAAAGTTTTAAAACGATTGATAAAATAGATTAATACTGCTATGTAATATATCATTCTACGAATATATAAGTTTTAAGTACGACCTATATAATTAGAGTTTTTTTACCATTCAGCACTGAGGGGCGAGACCAAATACTGATCGTTGGATCGGACCCAATCCAACGGCTGCCAGTGTACAGTACCGTGAGGTACCACTTTTGTCCCTTATCTAGTACCGCACGGTGAAGAGAGGTGAAATGGTAAGATAGTAATTTCGCGTGGTAGGGATGGATGAGGCCGAATGGATGGGTGAGGGGTTGAGGTGGGCAAAAAAAAAATTCGTAGAATAGGATTGGATCAAACTCGCCGCTGCTACGTTTATCCTCCACCGTCGTTCCCCTATTCTTCTTTTCTTGCTCGCCATCTCTCTTTCCCTCGCTACCGCGCCACCATTTTGCACCCTGCTGCCGCGGCGCTATAAGGGGATGGAAGGGGAGAAGCGGCGCAAAGGGATGGGTGGCGTGCGCTAGGAATGCGAAAGGGGATGTAAGGGGAGAAGGGCACACGGGTAATGGAAGCGAAGAAGCGATGGCGGCGCGGGCTGGGAAGGGCGAAAGGGCGAGGCGGCGCACGCTAGGAAGGGCGAAGGCATCGAGGCAACCTCCCTAACTTCAATCCCTATCATACCCCCAATGAATTGAACGGTTGGATTTGTTTTGGTACCTGTAGGTACCACTACCGGGTGGTACTTTTTGCTGGATAGGAACAAAGCTCGTATAACTAAAATAATAATAAATAGATTTGACTCCGAATTACATGTTATTTTTAAAGTTAATTTTTTTCTACTTGCATGAGTTGAATTTGAATATGTATGTTGTGTATTTTTGTGGACATCCCTTTCTCAATATAGTGACTGCAACTTTGGCAGTACCAATCATCCAACCATCCGGCAAACAAGGGATGGTCCAGATTCTTGCTCAATTTTCCCCTAGACTAAAATTGGAAGTTTGGTTGAAATTGGAACGATGTGACGGAAAAGTTGAAAGTTTGTGTGTGTAGGAAAGTTTTGATGTGATAGAAAAGTTGGAAGTTTGAAGAATTATTTTGGAACTAAACACGGCGCTACCCTACCCTCTGACTCCCAACAGATGCCTTTTGGAGGGAAAATGCTGAGAGGTGGTGAGAGTTGGCGCCAATTCTACCATGGGATCGGAAGAATACTTTTGAGAATGCTCTACGACGGGCGCCCGATCAAACGAACAATTATCGGACGCTCCTCTGCTACATGCAATGCAATTCTCTCTTTCCTTTTTACTCTGTATTGCTATGTCGCCTGCTATCTCTCTTATTCCCATTCCCATACTTGAGTAGTATAAACGCAAACCATGTTGCATGGCACCAAATTAAAATCAAGAATTTGGGCTCACTTAACTAAAACTTCTGTTTTACTAGTTACTAACAAACTGTAGCTAACACAGAATAAAAGCACGTAGTCCTCGTCGTTGGTCCACGGACAAGGACCACCTTCTCCATGGACATTGGATCCCGCTCAAGAGAAATACAGGAGAAGGGGTGAACTAGGAGGGAAAGCTTTGCGAAGGAGACGGCAATGGGAGAGTTGGATATGGCTACCACTCATGCCTAGCTAGTCGCGAGGATGGACTGAATCCAGCGCGACAATGCAAATAGTCAAAGGTCTAAACTGTAACTGTGTGCAAAAAAATATACATGGAGTTGAAAGAAAACTTTAGGTACATTTGATCCATTGTAAAACTTTAGTTAAATTGACTTTTATTTCAATAGACCATTAATTCGGGTTTAGATATCAACAATTAAATTAAATCACACATTTTATACTTACAGTGTTGATTGCCACAAGCGTGCTTTTTTTATTTTTCAATAAGTTGAGGGGTATAAAATGGGAAATTAAATGTCAACATTAATTTATAGGCTTAACTAAAATTAAGGCTGCATAAAAAAAAATTTCTACTTTGCCCAACTTTTGCGAGTAAATTTCAGAGGACCTAGTTTCACAATTATTGTTAACCCAAATCTATATATGCAGCAAAATATTTATAAAGCTCATGTACTCTTTGAAGAAAAAATATCTGGTAATTTTGTACCTATACACATTAGCCATTTTCTATTGTAAGTATATGATTTGATGACATATTTATTAATAATTAAATAAAGTGTAAAACCTTTGCATTACAGATAAAAAGGATTTTAGGGTTTTGCTAAAATTTTAGACTCTGTTAGGTAGGGCTCCAAACTAAAACTCCCAACTCCTAACTCTGAACTCTAACTCCAGTAAGAGTTGGCTCCTATAGGAGCTGACGTGGGTATGAAAGTGTTTGGCTAGATTACTTGGCTCCACGCCACCACGATCCTCGTCGCCATTTCTCGAACATCTTGTTGTCGCCCTACTGTTGTTGCCGTCATTGTTGCTGGTGCTGCCACCGGCGGTCAGCCCGCGCACCGCACCGCTGCCGCCGCAAGTCTGCCCGCAGGCCGCCTCCGCAGGTCCGTCGGCGCCCATCGCTCAGCCCGATGCCGCTGCTTAACCCACGCATCGCCGCCCTGCCGTTGTCACTGTCGTCACTTAGCCCGCGCGTCGCCTTGCCACCGCCGCCACAGCTGGTCATCCCATGCACCACCGGCACTGGCGCCGGTGCCAGTCGGTCAACCCGCCACCGGTCGCTAAAAAATGAGTGAGAGAATAGGAGGAGAGGGGGATGATGAGGGGGAGAGAGAACGGAAGGGGTAGTTCAGTGGTATTTTTGCGTAAATACACTAAAAATGGTAATGGACCTTTTCTGTTTTTTTATGTAGTAGAGCTATGGAGAAAAAAAAAACAGCTCCACTCCAGCAGTACAATCTGTACCATTTGGCATAGCTTCAGCTGTAGGTAAATTGGAGTTGTGAAGTAGAGTTGTGCCAAACTCACCAATATATGGGCCACTTTGGTTTGAAGCCAAAATGTGCCCTACCAAATTGTTTGGCACTTTGAATAGTATTTTGTTAGTGTTTGATTTGCTACCAAAATATGCCAATAGCACATAAAAAGTTACTACTCTCTCTAGGTTAATAATACTTGTCGTTTTGGATAAGAGTAAGCTCAAACTAATCTGATTATGAATAATTTCTAAAATATTTATCTCTGAAATATGGTGACGGTATGCATAGATTAGTCTTAAAAAATACATCAATAAAATCATATATTTGTTAACACTTATATACATATTATAATAAAAAACAGTAGTTAAAGTTAATTTTTGAAGACCGTGCCTTTATCTAAAACGACAAGTATTATTAATCTAGAAGGAGTAAAATTTTGTCACTACCAAAACCTGCATACAAATATCCGCACCCTATACATACTACCAAAACCAGAAGGACCAATATTTTGGAATAGCAAAACAAACACACCCTATATATCCGCTCCGTCCATACTCCACTTGCATTTCTGGGCGGAGGAACAGCCGCCGGCCGCCGCGTCGTCCTCTCGCGGCGCCGCCGGCGATCAGGGCTAGAGAGCTCGCCGTGGACATCCTCCTCCTCCTCCCCGTCTCCTCCAATCTGCGGCCTGACCTCCTCGCGCGCTCGGCCGGCACGGCAAGAAAGGCTGACCTCCGTCTCCGTTCGAATCGGAGCCGAAGGTATATCCATCCCTTCTTCTCTCCCTCTTCCTCCTCGCCACTTCATGACGCGTGACCTGAGTTGGAGATGAATCCGAGGGGGTTTGGATTGATTTCTTCCTTCCCCAACACATCCGACTAGTTTCATCCGGTGTGTTTGATTCGTCATGTTGTACTAATGTCAGTCAGTTCGTTTCCAAGATTTTGGGGTTCAGCTGAATGTCCATTTCACACGTTAGGTAGGCCCCTGATTAACGCACGTATGCTCCCTGATTGGGGTAAAAAAAAAAAAAAGAAGGGGAAACCCTGGTAGATTCTCCAAAACCTCACCTTGAAATTTGTCCAAGTGTGTCCGCTGCTTGACTATCCAATCAAGCTGAAATGTTGACAGTAATCTGTAAAATCCTATTCACATTTATAGCTACTTAGACCATCGCTTAGGCAGATTGATGGTTTTATTATGAAGTCTTGATTGATTTTGTTCAGAGTGCAGCTCACACATAAAAAATCCTCTGCACGAATTGAAGGATGGGGCTAATTAGTACGCATTGAATATGGAAATCACCCTTCGTAAATTGGCGCGGTCTCTTTTGATTATATGAGGCTATATTCTACAATTGTGTGTATGATCTAATGATGGCAGAGATCTAGTAATACTAGTTAAGATGATAAATTCCTGGTGTGCGGTTGAGAGCAGGGAAATGCACTAGTGGGAACAAATCAGTTCAGTGGTCAACTGTTAGGTCACTGGTTTGATCGCATGATAATATAGAGTGTACGCATTCATGTAGCTTCCGTGTGATAAGGTGTTGTACAAGTGCTCTTTTCGCCGGGCCGGTGAAGAGACACCAGCCGATTTCATTGGATTGGAAGGAAACAAATTACAAAGATTGTTCAGGTCATATGACAACAGTCAGGGCAGTTGGAAGGGAAGCCATTCCCCAGCAGGGGGGACAAGCTACGAGTATAAAGCAGAGAAACGTATAAGTGCATTTGCAGGAAACAGTGGACCTGCTATCTTATCTTATAGTATAATAGCATAAGCATTTCCTGAACTTCTGTTTGAGAAGGTCTTATACATGCGCATTTCACAATAAGAAGCAATGGAACTGCTAGCCCAGATGGTTTATCCTCACTTGAGTTAGTTTGTAGGTGTCGGGCTCAAAACCAGTTGTGTGGGCTATTTCTAGCATTTGTGAGTAACTGCGGGTTGGGTTGCCTCGGCCTATTGAAAACTACCCAGGCAAACCAAAAATCTCCAGGCCAGTTGTAACTTCTATCTGATGGATGGACTGGCCCAACTGATGCTTTTTTTTCTGTTCAAACTGCGGGGCGGTCCAGGTCTGATAGCAATATGCTGATGCCGCATGCTGCGCAAGGGTTTGGGATTTTCTTATTTCCCTTGTTTCTCTTGGACAGTAGAGCACAGCTCTCTTGGTAGATCCTATTTTTAAAAAAGAAAATCATGTGTCCTTTTTCTGCACCCACTGTATGTGGTGCATATTGGTAGATATTACATTCTTGAAAATGTGTACTAGCATACAATTAAGGATACCATTAAATTGAACTTTAAGTGTATATGCCTAAAATTGTTGGATCACGGTTTTACATGATGGGTTACAAGACCAAAGCTTATTATATCCTATAATTTCCAGCATGTACTTGCATTATCCATTTTTTCTTTATCAATTAATCTGTTGCTCTTTAGTGTGTATATGCTGAATTGTTGGTGCAAACATGAGAAAATTTGGTTTATATGTCCTTGAAAATATCTGCAAAATTTTATATTCTTTGTATCAGCACAGTAAGTATGCATATTTATGCCCTTGATAGCATAAGACACAACATTCCTAGCTTTGTGCAGTAATCTCTTAAGCATTTGTGGATGTTATTCTGATTCAAAGATTGACACAACCACATAGGCTGACATCTTGTATATTGAGACCTTTGGCAGGCAATCGGCCATGGTTTTCCTTAAGGTGGATATGTCTTGGAATGTGTTGATCTCACCTAGCGAGCTGAGCCCCAAGGGTCTCTTGCTCCGCAAGGCTGTCATTGTTAGTCTTCTGGAGGACATAGCAAACAGGAAGGCCTCCAAGGATCATGGTTACTACATTGCTGTCAGTGAGCTGAAGGCAATATCAGAAGGGAAAGTGCGTGAGCTGACCGGAGATGTTCTTTTCCCAGTGACGTTCACCTGCATCACACAGAAGCCTACGAAGGGTGAGATCTTAGTTGGCTCTGTGGATAAGATCCTCAAGCATGGCGTGTTCCTCAAATCTGGGCCAATAGAAAGCATCTTCCTGTCAGAGAAGACGATGAGCGACTACAAGTACATTGGCGGGGAGAACCCAATGTTCATGAATGACCACTCGAAGCTGGAGAAGGACACCGCTGTGCGCTTCAAGGTGATGGGTTTCCGCTGGATGGAAGCTGATCGCCAGTTCCAGATCCTTGCTACCCTGGCTGGTGATTATCTTGGGCCACTATGAACTGCTTCCACAGGTTAGTGGTGATGAATGGATCTGAAATGTATTATCTTTAACCTGCTGTCTGTAGTTTGATGTCATGACGATGATTAGAACAGTAGCTGTGATGCTGGCTGTTGATGCAAGTGACATTTGGCCCTATGTTTAGCATTTCAGCATGATGCGAATTGTCATGGCCGTTTAACCTCTGTTTCCTATCGCTGCTCACAGTTCTACTATGCATATATTTGCTACATTCCTTTCTGAGATATTTGCCTTTGCAACGTCGAATTTGCAATATTTCTCTGTGCAATTGTTTCCTTGTGTTACAATCAGCTTAATATGCAAGTAACATCAAAATACCCCAGATGTTACCCTGACAAGCAAATCATTTTTGCCACAAATTAGTCTATGACAGCTAGTAGTAGTTGGCACTTGGCAAATCTTGTTGTCTGCTTCAGTTTGCTCTTTGCTACACACTTTTTGCCGAGAGAAGTAGAAAGCTTTTAAATTTTACAAAGAAATTTCTTTTTTTCCTATGTTAATTCAAATTGCGTCAATCATATGGTGATTCGTGAACGACCATCTAGCTTCAGGAGAAATTGACGATCTGCAACCAGGTTTCAGAGGAAGTTTCTCTGCAAAATGCATCTCTGATTTACAGTGGAGCTCGAGAAATGAAATAGATTTAAGTCTGAATTCCAATTAATCTATCCATAGTTGGACGCAGGGCTAGTCACTGATTTTGGCAAGTGGCAACTGATTAATCCGGCCCCTAAATGGCACAGTGAATTGATGTTTTTTATACCGAAGGGCAACAATTTGTTTAGATGTACAATAAAATTGTTTACGACTTGTTAATAATGTGAGGCAATAATAAAGCATTCACTGTCCGTAGCCAACAATATAGGAGATGGACTTCAATTGTGCAATATAATTTTGAAGAATAAATGAAAGAAAAAACTGTTTTTTTTTCTGAAAGTTGACCAAAAGTCATCATTCCAAGTCGTTGCCGTGTCGTGTCTGATACATCAGTTTTTGTTTTCTCTATCTATCAAAATCATCATCAATCCATGTGTATCTTTAGCATGACTGAACAAAGTTCACCATTAACAACCTGACTTGCCTAGAGCCAGTAGTAGCTTGTGCATGTTCATCCCATATGGTAACACCATTAGCTATGTTTTCTTGTGCTTTGTACTACTGCTTTTATGCCTTTATCATCCTCCTTTCTACCTCCCATGCCGAAGAATTCATCTACAATGGATTCACTGATGCTGATCAGCTAACACTCGAAGGTGAAGCTTCAATTGACAGGAATCGCTTAGGGCTAACAAGTGGCCTTAACATAGGAGGTTTTGGCCATGCCTTCTACAAGTATCCTCTAAACTTTAGAAATAACTCAGGTAGTCACAATGACCCCTCCTTTGCTACAACATTCGTGTTCACTATTACTACTTGGGGAGATCGGCCTCAAGAAGCAGGAAGTGATGGTATTGCCTTTGTGCTTTCTTCCACCAACAAGTTGACAAACCACTCCTTGGGAGGTCAGTACCTGGGCCTTTTCAATGCGTCGAATACTTCACAAAATATATTAGCTATCGAGCTTGATACCTTCATGAATCCTGATTTGAACGACATGGATGATAACCATGTTGGAATAGATGTCAACAGCTTGATTTCAATCAACTCCCATACCGCTGGGTTCTACACCTCTGATGGTGAATTCCAATTCCTTAGGCTTGCCAATGGTAGATCTCCAATATTGCAGCTATGGGTGGACTATGATGGCAAAGCTCACCAACTAAATGTCACCTTAGGTCTTCCCTATTCCCCTAAACCTGAATATCCGCTACTTTCGAGCATCGTCAATCTCTCATCCTTGTTACCAAGTTCTTCGTACATTGGGTTTTCCGCGTCGGTAAATTCACCGGAAACTAGACATTTTATTTTAGGTTGGAGCTTCAAGGAAAATGGGAGAGTCCCACCCCTTAACTATTCCGCACCTTCAGTCTCAATCCCAGACCCAGAAACATATGGATTGGGAGGCAACAACTACTTTGCACCACTACCTCCACAGCTTAACTCGCACCAAGTTCACATACCCTCCGATCCCTCCTTACACATTCTCCTACCAATAGCTATGACTTCAGTTGTCTTGATTGTTATTGTTGCTTTCCTTGGTTCTTACTATTGTAAGAAACGGTGGAAAAAAGCTGAGCCACAACAAGACTGGGAAATGAAGTGCATGCCACCATCTTTCGTATACAAAGATCTATATAATGCAACTTCTAGGTTCAGTGACAAAATGCTTCTTGGCAAGGGAGGGTTTGGGAGAGTTTACAGAGGATTTCTTCCTGCCTCTAAGCAGAATGTCGCGATCAAGCGCATCTCCCCAGAGTCGAAGCAAGGAATGAAGGAGTTTACGTCTGAAGTTGCGATACTAGGCAATGTTCGCCACCGGAGTCTTGTTTAGTTACTTGGCTATTGTAGGAACAAGCATGAGCTCTTATTGGTTTATGATTATATGCCCAATGGTAGCCTTGATAAATATTTGTATGGTCGACACAAATTGGCTCTAGGTTGGTCTCAAAGATTTCACATCATCAAAGGTGTCGCGTGCGGACTCGCTTACCTCCATGAGGAATGGGAGCGTGTGATCATCCATCGAGATATCAAGTCAAGCAACGTATTGCTTGACGAGGAAATGAATGGAAGGCTGGGTGATTTTGGCCTTGCAAGATTGCATGATCACGGAGTTGATGCTCACACCACACATGTAGCAGGCACATGTGGTTACATTGCTCCGGAGCTAGCTAGGCTTGGCAAAGCAACCAAGGGTACCGATGTTTTCGCATTTGGGGTGTTCATGATGGAGGTTGCATGTGGAAAGAGGCCAATTGAGGTGAATTCCTGTGGAGAACCTCAAGCGCTAGCAGATCATGTGCTCAATGCGTGGCAACGCAGTTCAATCATAAACTCCATAGATCCAAGTCTGGAAGATCAGGTAAATTCACCGGAAACTAGACATTTTATTTTAGGTTGGAGCTTCAAGGAAAATGGGAGAGTCCCACCCCTTAACTATTCCGCACCTTCAGTCTCAATCCCAGACCCAGAAACATATGGATTGGGAGGCAACAACTACTTTGCACCACTACCTCCACAGCTTAACTCGCACCAAGTTCACATACCCTCCGATCCCTCCTTACACATTCTCCTACCAATAGCTATGACTTCAGTTGTCTTGATTGTTATTGTTGCTTTCCTTGGTTCTTACTATTGTAAGAAACGGTGGAAAAAAGCTGAGCCACAACAAGACTGGGAAATGAAGTGCATGCCACCATCTTTCGTATACAAAGATCTATATAATGCAACTTCTAGGTTCAGTGACAAAATGCTTCTTGGCAAGGGAGGGTTTGGGAGAGTTTACAGAGGATTTCTTCCTGCCTCTAAGCAGAATGTCGCGATCAAGCGCATCTCCCCAGAGTCGAAGCAAGGAATGAAGGAGTTTACGTCTGAAGTTGCGATACTAGGCAATGTTCGCCACCGGAGTCTTGTTTAGTTACTTGGCTATTGTAGGAACAAGCATGAGCTCTTATTGGTTTATGATTATATGCCCAATGGTAGCCTTGATAAATATTTGTATGGTCGACACAAATTGGCTCTAGGTTGGTCTCAAAGATTTCACATCATCAAAGGTGTCGCGTGCGGACTCGCTTACCTCCATGAGGAATGGGAGCGTGTGATCATCCATCGAGATATCAAGTCAAGCAACGTATTGCTTGACGAGGAAATGAATGGAAGGCTGGGTGATTTTGGCCTTGCAAGATTGCATGATCACGGAGTTGATGCTCACACCACACATGTAGCAGGCACATGTGGTTACATTGCTCCGGAGCTAGCTAGGCTTGGCAAAGCAACCAAGGGTACCGATGTTTTCGCATTTGGGGTGTTCATGATGGAGGTTGCATGTGGAAAGAGGCCAATTGAGGTGAATTCCTGTGGAGAACCTCAAGCGCTAGCAGATCATGTGCTCAATGCGTGGCAACGCAGTTCAATCATAAACTCCATAGATCCAAGTCTGGAAGATCACGTTGCAGAGGAGGTAGAATTAGTTTTAAAGCTTGGGCTTCTATGTTCACATTCATCGCCCAAGGTGAGGCCTAGCATGCGCTTAGTGATGCAATACCTGGAAAGGGAAGCAACGCTCCAGGACTTCGCATTTAGTTTCTTCAGCATCAATGAAGCTAATAATGAAGTTTATGGTCAGCATGTTGTATCAAATCCCTCTGTAGCAACCACCATAACCACTCTTTCTGGAGGAAGATGACGCTTGTTGCAGCATGTATTTTCTATATGATCATATACAATTTTACGGGCCTGTTCACTTTGATGCCAAAAAATTTTGACAACTTTTTTGGCAGAATTTCTTATATAATTACTAAAATTTAGCAGCAAACTAAATGTAGCCACTTTTTTGATAATTTTACCAAAATTTGGTAAGGTTGAAAATAGCATTAAAGTGAACAGGCCCTACATCATTGTGTCGACTGTAATACAATGTTAAAAAAATACTAATAATTGTTAATCCGTGCTCCTGTTCCTTGTGAAATACACGAAAGAGCTGTTCAAATTGTTTTCGCTGGCACATTACGAAACAATTGTAGACTTTGTTCACAAACCAGAAGGAGAAATCTATATCATAATGCAGGAATAATCCGATTAACAGTACAATTTGTAATCAATTTTACAAAAATCCTCGTACTAACAAATTAACAAAACGAGATTAATCACATCATGGAATAATCTATCACGCAATAGATTAATTTTGTTCCATTGGAAATCTGCAGCTCAATGTAGATTTATTGAAGTCGTTACATTTGTGTTCATCGCTGGATAACACAACAACAGGTAAGATGATGTCCATACATTTTATTTTCCTAATCATCTAACTTGTACATACATTCTTTTACACTACAACATACATTCTTTTACTCTACAACATAGGCTCCCGATATGAGTCACTACACTTGCCCTATGGAAGCCTTCTAATTAACTAGTGTGGTGGATGTCACAACTACTGTAAATCAAGGAATGATTTTGCTACAACAAACAGCTGATCATCAGATTGGGGAACACAGATTCCTTGATCTGATCCCAACAGATAAATGGCATGTCCTAATTCCTAATGCTATTCACTATTCACGCAATGGGTGGCAACAAGAAGAGGAGCAGCTTTTGTAGCAGAGCATTAATGGAGATGGTGAATTTCAATCAAACCAACGAGGGAAGGAACTCGAATTTGTGACTTCTGACAAGGGTGTTTGACTAGGCAAACCCTCTTACGTCATGGGAGAACGCAAAGTTGGGCGGCAGCAACATAAGGGGATCATCTCCAGACTTCTTCAGGTAGGCCATCGCCAGGGCGTATCCAAGTGCTCGTCCAACAGGTACGGCCACAGCATTTCCAATCTGGCGATACCTGCAGCCAGGCTCATCACATGTTAACCTGTGCTAAAGAAGGCTAAAAAATTATCAGTAGCTATGCATATTGTCACTGCTCTTTGGGCAAGAGGACAGTGATCTGCACGTGGACATACTGTCAACCTCGGCCACCTGATCCAAGTTCTAATTAGAGGGTCTACTACTCAGGGTATCTGAATGCATTGACTGATAGAAAAGAAAAGGCGCATCCAACCTTGGCCCCCAGGAATGGACCCCAACCCTGAACTACAAAGCCAGGCACTGATACTGGGTAACTAATCATGTGAGGCCACTCAACCATGGATTTTAGCTGAAGTGGTGCAGGTGTTCCACCGGTTTTGACATGTGTCGTGAATTAAATTTTGGCTAACATAGCACCCCAATTGGAAGAGTTAGCAAAGTTATAGCCCTCACCCATCAGTCTGTATCTTCTACTTCTAGCATCCTCGACTACATGCAACTCCTCTCTGCACGCAACCACCCATCGATCTCTCTGAAAGCCCTAATTGATAAGCTCAACCCTTTTCACCATGCACATGATGACCAACAGTAACAGAATCTTAATGATGACAGCAGTAGTGAGCTCACTACTGTTGGCCATGCAACAAATGTTGCTGGCGGAATAGCGATAGTGGACCTTGAGGATGGTGGCAATGGAAATGGTAGGCTTCAGGGATGACAGCAGCAGCGGAGGACCTTGGTGAGGGAGGTTCTTCAGGAAGAGGACAGGAGAAAGGAAAGTAAACAAGGGCTGCTTTGGCCACTGACGTGGACTCCAAATCAAACAACTAAACTATCCATGTATATGCCACCCCAGCTAATCCCAGCTTCAAATAGCATTGGGTGGATAAGTTACTTGATATTGAAAGTTATCAATGGTTATCCTGTCTTGCAGTACAGGGTCTTTAGTCGAGGGATCAAAAGTACCCAAATGATATTATTTAAGAAAACCTCATATGTGCACTAACAATAAATCGCAGAATTCAATAGTTTAGATATGCCAATTCACAGAGAAACATGGAAAAAATTGAGCCCTTCATCACTCAAAATAAAAAAGGTAAAGATAAACAAGTACCTGTCTTTGACTGTTCCACGAAACCTGTAACTGTCAGGAAAGCCTTGCAACCGAGCACTTTCACGAATAGTAAGCAGTCTGTCTTGTGCAGGATGTATCAAGGCCTGAAACATACCCTCAGTAATTATTTTGAATCACAACCAAAGTGGATAAAAGAAATGAGAGAATCAAAGATAACCTGCATACGGGCATTTGGAACTGTCAGCACGGTTCCCACTACCTCATCCCACCATACTCGACCAAAAGGTCTAAAAATAAATTATAGAACAAACATATAAAGCATAAAGAAGAACAAATATATCTACGAACAACACAACTAGATAAACTGAAGTTTGGAACCAACCTTAAAGATTTACCATTCTCATAAGCTAGTATGCAATCAAGCACCTGACATGAAAAACAAGAACCCATAGCATGGTAAGCTAATCAAAATTTGCACAAACAGAGGTATAGTTCCACATAGGGGAGTTTTGTGGTTTCGTGTTAAATGTCTTACCAGAGGACGACCAGATGGCAAAAGTACTCTTTCTTTCGTTGGATCTAATCTAGCCACATTGTCAGGACCAACTATGACTCCTGAAAGGTCTCTAAAATTAGCTCCCTGAAATAGGACAGATGAGACTATAAGGTTTAACCTACCAAACTTAAATCTGAATGTAAAAAGCATTTCAGCCAACCTTTCTCTTGGGAATTTGCAATACCCTTTGGTAGTTATCATTATCCAGTACCAATGGTCGATGATCATACAATTTTGAGGACTTGGAATCTTTTGTAACATGAGCTCTGGGACCATGCACTTCTGCATAAAATTTCATTCGTGAGTTTCTGATATAGCTACAAGAAACATAAATATAATTGGTCAACAAAAGGTGTATTAGTTAATTCTTGGAAAAAATGGAACACCATATAGAGAAAATTAACACCTAAAATGTTAAATTATTACACCCATCATATGCTGTTTTTCAATATTTCGCCAATTGAATGGATAATTCCTTGTTCCATATTTTACAATAATTGCTATTAAACAGACTTATAAATGATCATGGGAAAATAAACTGAACTCTGCAACTTAGTTTATTTCTTTCTCTGTGCTAAGAAAACTAATCTACTAGTAGTTATTATTATCTGCCCCCATGATTTGAACATTTTAATATTTGGTTGTGTATGGGAAGACATATTCCTTGTTACAAAAACCTAAATCTAATATACAAGAGCATGGAAGAATATCCAAGTTTATTATACAGAAGTGTATGCGATCAACTCACCAACATTAAATGACCGAATGTATCTTTGGAATTCAGTTTGAGGACCCTTTACATACAGCATTTCATCACGACTTTCCCCATTTGCCACCTAGTAATTCAACTTAAGTATCAAAATGCCATTCAAATTATATATTTCAAAGATATAATGTTGTCAGTTACTTCTGGGAGATCAGAAAGAATGTCTTCAAGGACAATTGGTCTTGCTAGTTGCATTGGTGTGTCATTGGGCCAACCAACCAAATTACGCTACAACGAGAAAGAGGAAAGTGTCATTATTACTCTGAATGCCAATGAATTCTCATTATAACATAAAACCGAAGACATCATAGTTGGCATCAAAAATGGAAATTCCATAAGATTTATTATACAAAACATGCTGATGACAACCAAAAAATGGTACGTGGGATTAAAAAAAAATGCAGCAACACTGCCAGAGGAAGTGCCACACGAAGGAGATCGATACTCTAGGTCACATCTAGGAAGGCAGCACTCCAGTTGAGTTGTTAGGAGATAAACTTGTTATCATCTTAGATTTATCCTTGGGGCCAAGATTGTGTAGTTTACTTGAGAGTTTAGTTGTGATTGTTAAGTGCTGACAGAAACTATATGAGGGGCATAAAGCTAAAGGGTTAAGCAAAGATGGATAAACAAGGCTCATAGTTTATGTCCAGATAGAGTCTTTCCCTTGAATGGCTACTCTATAACTATGCCTCCTAATAAGTGCTCCCCTTAAGGACCTTGACCTAGTGCCATTCTGTCTCAAGCCATTTCGATCTGACAGACTCTGACCTCACTTGAACAGTGGTGTGCCTCAATCGTGCTACATACAAAAGGTAAACTGGAATGTCTCCAACTCTCCATACAATTAGATGTCTAAACTTAAAATAAACTTATCAGGTCAAAGTATATTTACCTCAAAAGCCAACGGGCAGCCATTCTTCACAATCGCCTCATGCGTAGGCAGTGGAAAAGGGGATAATTTCTATAGTGTGAAAATAGTATAATGAGGGGCCAAGAACGCAAATATGCCTATACAAGATAATGATTACTTACCTCCTTAGAATGACAGCCTAATAAAAATACACGCATCCGAAATTGTGGAAGGCCATAACATCCAGCAGCCATGATCCCTAGCCTTGCTTGATAATGCATTGCAACTAGCCGACTTAAAGCATATCTTGCAAGTGTTGCATCAGCAAATTTCAATATATCAAGGACGTTTTCCATGTACACATATTTGGGCTTCAAAAATTGCACAACATCCATAAAAACTATGATCTGCTTGTTTTTCTCACATTTAAATGGTGCCTCGAATTCTCTATTGCGGTTGTAGCCACTAATTCCTTGGCATGGTGGACCCCCGCATACAACGTCCACATCACCCTGAACACATGATAAACATGACATGGAAATGAATATCAAAGAGTCCAACTGTAGCAAGTATATGTAAAATTAAAATAATTACTCTTATTTCCTAAAATAATTCTTAGTAGTTGTCGATATGAGATAAAGTATATTTGTCAAAGACTGAATTGATACACCGGTATTATCGGTTGGCACCTATATCATAGTAATCAAAATTTTAAGTACATGTACCCTTGAAAAAAGCTACACTATATTGATTTAATTTGTTTTCATGAATGCTAACTGTGTATGGAAGCATTTTCCTTCCCATTTATTTTTTTTCTGTGTGGACAGATAACATTTACATGTCTTAGTCTAATATATGATGATCCAAGAAATTAACAGAAATATGTGCTTCATCAATAAGCTGAGGGTTGTTCGTATCTCGGGCATATGGGTTAATCTAGTATTGGAGCCAAATTCAGCTTCATTGTGTTTTGAGTGGATTAACTGATATGTACTCTATATGGTCAAAACCAATGTTTCAGACATCAAAGCCACCCTAAAACATAATTTAACCAACGATTTATATGCTACCTAAAAAAAATTTATATAGGAAATTTATTTTTATACAAGAGGTCTATCTGAGGATGTCTTTGTCCATATTTCACAAATATAAACATGACCTATCTTAATACTTCCCCATTAACATTTTAATTTTAGAATAATTTAGGTCGTTGATAAATATAATATGTAATCTAATCATTAATGTAATGCATATTGTTTTATGGAACAACCAGTCCTGCAGCAATTCGCGTATCAACTCCTAGTAACTTAAAAACTGCTACTCAACCTGAAAGAAATTAATGAAACCAACATAAAATCTGCCATGATGCCATCCAAAGACCACTTGGAATCTACATTTGTTGCTTTGCCATCGATACTTTTTGTCCTTTTTCTCTATTTAGTTAGTCAAGAGACCAATTTAACCTTCTACTAAAATTATTTCCTAATCCTTCTCAGCCATGAGCTAGTTAGCACGTGCATCAAAAACTAAAACAAAGTGCAAGGCGGTTTTAGTCCGTATTGACAAACATGCATAGCAAATGGTGGATTGTCAACATATGTTGGTGTGAAGAAACCAAAACTGGTGCTTGCCTAGCCTTGGCTTGGTTGAATGAAAAAACTTTTCATGCAACTGGACCGCTTTCAATCGTTCGAACCAGGTGGTTTTGTGGTGAACCAGAATTAAATCAACTGGTTGGACCAGCTGTGGTGTAGAAAACAACTGAACCACTTTCAACCGGTTGAACGAGGTGGTTTTGTGGTGAACCAGAATTAAACCAAGACTGGCTGGACCAGCTGGTGTAGAAGAGTCAAGATATTGCCTCAAAGGCTCGCTACACCATTTTTAACCCAAAAATGCCTCAAAATCGTTGGTGGAGGTTTGATCCCAGACTGGCAAGCTGCAATTTGCTAACATTGACCACCCAACTAGCCTGGTTTTTGTGTTGAAAGTGGGATATAGAATATATCGCTTTTGACTGAACGACGGGCCAAACATCCAATCAGAAAGTCAGACAACCGGACCATGGAACCGAAAGCTCAGCCGGTTGGCTCACCAGAGGGAAGTGCAAAACTTCGATGGTCGAAGCAAGAACACAGCTATGTTTCTTCGCTAAAGGAAATTAATAATCAAACACAGAGTAGACTTCTCAATGTTAATGGAAACTAAAAATTGGAAAAGGAAATCCATATAAGCCCCATCAAATGCAAGTGCACTTCTCAAATTCTGACTACACAATGGTTTAATCTACCACAACTATTAAGACAATAAAGAAATAACAAACACTTACAGGGCGTGGTAGTATTCTTTGCCTGTGGCCTTCGATAACAAAATCCCTAATTGCCTCTTTGCAGTTCCTGCACTTTAAAAGTCAAACTGTTCAAACTTTGGTGGAGGCAAGTTATTTGGGAATGCAGTCTTCACATATTTTGCATACCTTAATCCTTCAACTGGCTCCCATGTGTCATGATGAGGGCCATAACCCTTCCAACGGACCTACATGCATGATAAATCAACCCATTAACTTAGCAAAAAACAGTAAAAACAATGAACATGAACAAAGAAAAGGGCAGTGCAACAATGGATTGACCATCTGTAATTTTTCTTTTCTTTTCTTTCTTTTCTTTTGTACATAAACCTTGAAATTAATATATATACCATGGGGGCTTCCTCCACTGTGCTTTCTTCAAAAAAAGAAAAGGGCAGTGCATGATCTATGGAAATAGATAATTACATGATATGCAAATAATATAGCATCAAATGACCAAAAAGAGCCTGTACCAAGGTTAAGGCAAGAAAATGAACTTATTTAATAACATGAATGCACAATCCAAAATTCTCCATACTTAATATCAAAAGCATGCGCAATAAGATTTAGCCTACAATTACATGAATGATAGATAGAATCAAAGACATTCATCATTTCAACAAGGGCTGAGACTCAAAGTTGCATCCTTATCTTATAATCACTCCTACACAATTAAGATGCCATTAACATAGGGATTCTTTATTACTACGTCCTGCAGTGTTAACTGTTAATGAAGAGTAGTACTTTTTGTTTAACTCTTAGCAATTCTATAGACATTATGCTGGACTATGGAGTTATATTATTTCTTTGGTTGCTATGGCATCGATCAATGGTCAAAGTATTTTACTACATTACACAGTTGTTATTAATGGATAACATATGATCCTGGTCACCCGAATATTTATTCAAATGTCCATTTTGTATTTTAGCAGTCTAAACACCTTGGCGTTCCTATATGTAAAAACATATTTCACTACAAAAGCCATATCACTCTTGTGTTCAGCTCTTTTATAATAGAAACTACATGTTTTTTAGATAATGGAAACTACATGTTACTCATTAAAAATGTTTGTTCACATGCCACTGACTAGTTATTTGAATCGCTGAGTTCAAATTATTAAATCGAAGGGTAAATAGATAAATTTATGTTGCTGATAATTCTGACAAGGAATCAAGTTGCTGATCTGGTAGCTATAACACTGGAACTTCTATTTACAAACCTTAAAATACAAGCCGTGTTTGCTGACTTTATTTGGATCACCAAAGCAAATGTCAACTAGCTTCCATACTTCAAATTCCTCAGGTGGGACGGCAGAACAATCTGGAGTTTCATTATTGGATTCTGTTGTACTGTCAACACATGCCTTAGTCCTACTATGCTTCACATATGTTTTGCATAACTTCTCCCATTCTTTTAACAGTTCAAGGAAATCATCCGTAGTTTCATTCCGAACCTACCAAAGCAACATGCCAATATTTGCAAATGGGTAAGAAATAACAATAGTAAAATCATACTGGGGGGGGACTAGTACCCGTGTTTCTGGATGATTATTCCTGAAGCTTTCACATGCAATTTCATCATCATCAATGGCCCATCTCTATAAGTATCATGGAAAACATTTAAAAATATGAAGCCACTAAGTTATAGCACATCTATGATTGTTTGTGTAAGACAAATACCGCTGAAAGATTCACACCACCACCACGAGCACCAAGGCATAGTCCAGTTGACATTCCTCCACAACCACAATACAGGTCTAGCAAAGAGAGCTCCATCTTCTCTAGCACAGGAGACTTGTGCTTCTTATTGACATCTATCTTCTTCATTTTGTCATTGATTCTACTAGTGTAGCATGACTGCATTAAATCATCTGTGTCTTCTGCTTTTCAAGAAATTTAATCAGAATAATAGGCACCTAAAAGAAATTATTGCAGATGAAAGAACAGAAACCATGCAAAATGTAATTTACAACAATACATTACAGAAAACTATGATCAATAAAAAAAAAAGCTAATTCAAACAACTGCAAGATGTGGATAGCAGCTTACAAACAGACATGATTGGCTCTGTGAAGCATTCGTTGTTGAGAATACTAACCCATTTCTATGGTAGAGAATGTACTATAGTCAATAGAGTATTTCATGTCATAGTAATAGTCGGATGAAGGAACTGACTTTGATTTTCCATTTACCTGTAAATAAAATCAGAATCATGCGTCTCAATGGAAAATGTTTCAGTAGAACACAGACATCACAAGACAATATCAAAACTGCAACATCAAGCCTTACACTACGAGGAACTTGCACGATTGTCACTTTCGAGACAATGCAGTCCAGTAAATTGTCATCTGTCAGGTCTGAGTAAAAGAGCCTCCTCGGGTCATGTGATTGCGCTTGCTCTCCTATGACCTGAGATCGGTTTAGAGGTTTAAACCTTAAAGCATTAAGGAAAAGTAACATAAACTTGTCTGTCCGCTTCTATTTTTACAAGCTGAGAAATGATGTTATGGTCACAGTACTCCAGGTTTGATGCCTAGGCAGTATAAAATTTGTCAAAACAAGCATAATGTTTTAGTCAACCAGAACTAACCGTGTCTTCAGCTGTGAAAAACCATTGCACTCTGAAGTAACATTCACCAGTTTTTGTTTCGAAGAACTCTAGTAACCTGCCAATATAATTTGGTTTTCCCTCTGGACCCTGCAAAATTAAATCTATTAAACTTGTGCAACAAAAATATTTTTTGATAGCAAGATAAACATTACTTCAATATAAGAAAGCAGTAAACTCACAAAAAACATACCCTGAAATCAAGCATCTGTAGATAAACATATATAAAGACTCCACAAAAAGATACGGTAACTAGTCTGCACAATTGTACAGAAGGACAAAATGAGCATAAGAATCATTGAGTTATTTTTCCTCAGGGAAGTCAATTTTATTTTATACAATTGAATTCAAATGCAATGTGTCACTGATGTGTCACATCTGAATCAAGGACCTAAATATAGGCCTCACAACGAGTGTTGTATTGCGGATATGGATGAAACTCAGTGACAGAGGGTGGATTTATCCTTTTTGTGAACTAGTCTGTCACGTTGGTCAGTTAAAAGACCATCAACCAATGAAGACTCAAGTCCATAAAAGCTACAGAAACGAAAAATAAACATATATATATCTCAACTTGCCTTTACAAATGCGCATTCTCCAATGCAAAATGTGTATCTGGAGACTTTGGCTTGTAGATAGTGACATTTGACATCCAAGACAGCTTTGCCAGCACTGTAATATAAGGTAGTGCATATAGCTGTTACCATGAATAGCTTCAAATATTTATCCGATATAAATATTGAAAATAAAATAGCGCATTTGGGCTCACTTGGCAAATGTTTGGCTGCTGGTCCTCTTATCCTTCAAGAAAACAAGCAAAAAAAATGTTACTCACTTAAATTTAATTGTTATAGGCAGCAAACGGGCAGACTATATAATACCATTAGCAAATTAAATGTAAACCCAGGTGTAGAATAGCAATTCAGCACCTCGCAGTAGTGTCACAAGGAGACATCCAGTAACAAAACCAGTCGTACAGTCAGTAAATAGTAACATCAGAAGGGGAGTGCAGTAACACACCACTGGAAACTCATTAATGAGTGCACTATGTTTGAAACGGCACACCCTTCATGCTGTTACTCCACGAGGAGAACAACTATTCTACACCTGGACGCAAAATAGAGTCTAAGTGTACAGTAGTGTTGTCCATAAATTCTTTATATACAAATATCCAAAATAACAAACTTCAGATGAAACCCTATAAGCTGACAAAAAATGTACAAGCATGTTTATGTTCATGTACAACTATGAGTATGGCTCCACATGTCGAAGATTTTTGAGATTCACTTAGCCACATTTATATGGGGAAACTTCTTGCAAGATATCGGTGTAATATAATAGATAAAAGAAAAAGAGGCAACAGCTTTTTCACACAACTTCTGTATTTATGCGTTATTTTATCCTTTTACACCAAATTTTACTGACATTCAATCTTCAATTTAAACCTTTCATCTAGCCAAGTTGAGTATCCTATCCAGATTCTAGATATTCCTTATCTTCTCTTATTTATACGTTCATATTTTAATCACGGCCAAATTTGCTCCTGGCAGCTAATCAAGGCAATCATTTGTTGGTTCACACTGCAAAAGTCAATCTTTGCAGAACACTGCTATTTCATGACCATTTGACAGAGGTTACTGCAGCTGATATAGCATCACTTCTTGTCACGAGAGAGAATGAGGTGAAATGACAAATTTCCCCTTCAACCATATTGCACAAATATTGGCTGAACCTTAAGGTGCTACAACTTGCAAGGTGGGTGAGATTAGGCACTCATCTTGCAAAATGCTCAAAAAGTCACACAACTTGATTAAGGGTGCAAATTGAGTCTACGCATGCCACACAGAGTGATTGCGTAAAATTGGACACAAGATTGGTTGCCTGAAGCACAAAGCAATCGAAAATGGACAAATTGAACACACCATTGCTGTTGGGCTCCCGGCAGCCTATACTAGGACATATGCTGCCATATGTTGCTCTTAGGCCGACTTGGGCATGTTCGGATCTCATCCATGACCAAATTTTCACTTTCCGCTCATGTCATGAGCATAGGAAAACCTTTCCAGTACAGGCTAGATTCCCAGGCGAAGCCTGCTATCAAATAGCTATGAAGGCCAGGCGTAGGCTTGTTGGGGATCGAAACATACACAGTGTCCATGTCAGCACCCACATGGCATGAGTTGGACTTCATTTGAGCAGTTAGCATTTGGCAAGATGACTAATACGGTCACTGTATTTTATTCTTAATATAAAATATTGAAAATCAGAATTTTCAAATTTGAACTTAAGAAACACTTTTACAGGATATTGACTTATCCGCATTCAAGTTTTCTGAGCTTGAATTTAAATAATTCAAATTTCAGAATTTTTATTCAATTAAATTTTGGATCACATTTACTATTCAAATAGTATAATTATTTATATTTAAAAAATCATAATTTTTGGCTAAAAATCAGAAATTAGATAGTTTAGAAATTTATATTGCCTAAAATTTAAGTTTTGCATTCTTTCTTTGAAATTTCATATTTTTAATATCCTTCTTAGCCTTGTCAGCGTCAAAGCTTTTGATGTTAAAAGGGATCATCTATGGACATTACAATCTCTAACAATGGAATGATGTTTCCACTGGCACCAAGGTCCTCTGGGTTCTAGGTAATGATCACACAATAACAGTGTCCTATGGCAAAGATCAAAGATGGTGATGTAAACAAATAAATGATTGACTAGATTAGCTTCTGTGGGCAAGTGTTACCTAAAATCAATTTTCATTTATTTGAACCGTTGTTCAAACTATGGGTACGAAAATTCTTGTCTACGTAGGAGATGCAGCCTTCCAAACCTAAAACCAATGCACGAGTTATAATTTTTTTCTTGTTATTCTTTCTGTTTCCAACTGATGCATAACTTCTCATTCCCATAACATACATTGGATGTCAGAGCTTGAATATCATCTAAAAGGTTGAAACCATAAGACACACTGGAACATATATAGGTTGATATTGATCGATGGAAACAAGTTTATTGATATAGTCATATACTTGTATTTATATCCACCATACAATTTTTATGTTCTAACATGTACTATAGTAAAATGAATGTGCAAACAATTACATGTTTACCCATTTCACATCTATGCTTTCTGACACTTCCTTCCATGCTTGAACATTATTGTTAGGAATACAAACTACTCCCTGAATTGTATCTGCACGAATCAGCAGTTCTCACTATTGTATTGCATGTACTTCCGTGACAAAGACATGAATAGATATTCCAAAGAGAACTCCTACTCCTAGGGAAATATGAAGATGATCTACTTGTATATCTATTTAACTAATCTGCAATAGTCCACATCTTATTGTTATATTGCTACAGAAATATGGCGATGAAGTCATGCAGAGAGCAGCAAACCAGCCAAATCACGTGCATACCTTTTTCATGATTTGATCATTTATTTCGTAACGGTGAGGCCACTGCTTCCTAGCCTCATCATCAGGAACTGCATCCCCCACAAAGAAACAGGAACCATCGTCCGTTTCCAACATCACTGAATCAACCATGTGCTTGTCCAAAACAAGTTCGTGCTTAGTGCTCAGTTCTGGTATTATTGGAACTCTTGGTGATTTGGACATTGAGCCATTATTTTCTGGTATCATTGGAACTCTTGGTGATTTGGACATTGAGTCATTATTATTGTTGTTCTCTGCCCTCTTTAATTTTTCCAAGTATTTAACCGACAACGTCCTGGCTCTCTGTGTCTTTGGAGGTTGAGGGGATCTTCTTCCTCTCCCTTGAGGCATCTTGCTGACCACTCGTGATTTTGCACTTTTCAACTTTGAGTTGCACAACACAATACCACCACCATCCACTCCATCCAGACTTGTCAAGCACTCTTTAACAGCAAGCTTATGCTTTTTAGTAGGTATACAAACATCTGATTTCTGCACAGGAGGTCCACCATTTACCACTGGTGATATAGCTGACACCCTGTCTGAATTCACCAATACCTTTGAGGCTAACCTAGTCTTCCTTCGAGGAAGAACAGAAGCTCCTTTGTCTTTCAACAAACTATTATTCGATGCTGGTAAAGCCACCACAACCTGATTGTAGAGACCACCTGCTTTCTGATTATTGTCGTAAGAGGAACTTACGTTTTCCACGGCAACAATTTCTTGCAATCCTTGAACCTTCACCCCGTTAATCAAATCAACTGTGTTTACTGAAATTGGCCCTGTGAACACAGGGAGTTTACTCCCTTCACTGCTTCTACTCTTCCTTGAATCCGCAAAGCGTCGCTTGGAAGCTCTAGATGAGTCTCCATTCTGATTCAAAGGCATGGAACTCGCTGCTGACTTGATTTTCACGATCCTCCGTGATCTCCGCAGAGCTGTACCATTTGCACAAGTAGCATCCACCTCGGGATCCTTCGCATCCATGGCTGTTCCCCAAGCAACCGAAGGGGAAGAATCCTTGACAGGATCCTCAGCCCCCAAACCGACCTCATATGGGGAAGCAAGAGGCGGCGATGGCACGGAGTTGAGCGTACAATCGAGCATTCTCCCGTCTAAATTGGCTTCCGAGGAAGCCACCGACGCCGGTAGTGGAGACTCCATCGCCGGGGCGGAGTCGGCGACGGGGTCAAACCCCCGCGCATCAAAATCCACCGGAGGAGACGACGATGGCGGCGGGTCAGGCGAACAATCAGCGCCGGAATCGAGCGCACTCACCTCAGGAACATCGCCCAACGAAGCCGCCGCCGCCGCCGCCGCCGCCCCCGCCGGAGACGAATCGATCGGCGCCGCGGGCTCGAACTCCGCGAACCCCGCTGGCGGCCGTGGGGGAACGAGCGCGGTGGCCGCGCCCTCGCGGCGACGAACCCGAGGACCTCCATGGCGCGCCGTCCCATGGGCCCCCCGCGACTCCATGATCTCGGGCTCCACCTCCGCCGTGGCGAACTCGGCCCCCACGCCGAACCCCCTCGGCGGGGACCACATGGGCTCCAGCTCCTCCGGGGAGCCGAACAGGGCCGTCCACAGCGAATCCAGCCCGGCGCTGAACCCCCGGCGTCCTCCGCCCCGCCGTCGCCGCCTCCGCCTCCCGGCGAGCCCTCGCGGCGGCGGGCGGCGGAGGCGAGACGGGGTCGGGGGACGGGGTCTCCATGGGAGGAGGAGCAAAGCACGGGGCAATTCCTCCCCAACCACCACCACCACCACCACCAGCGAAAGGTAGTTGGAAGTCAATCGGCGTCCAGTGGCATTCACTTGCTGATTCGCTTTTCACACGGGAGGGAGTCGCAGACTCGCAGTTGCCACGAGTCGGGGGTTTTGCCCGAAAGAGAATTGTGGTTTACTTTTTCTTTTTTCGATTCGAGGAGGAGAGCGGCGGATTTGAGGAAACTGAAGCTTCCATTTCTGACAAATTCACGTTTGTTTTAGGGCCAAATTTTTTCGGAATTGCTAAACTCATGTCGACAGAAATTCCACCCCTAAATCTTACAGATTTTGGGCCATCGGATGAGCTTCGAGATTCGTGCTCCAGGCCTTCTACTCCAACTCGGCGACCTCCTCTTCTTCTCCGATGCCGGCGACACCCTGAACTCCGGCAGAGTACCCTACGGGTTAGGTCCCAGGGTGGGTGGGGTGGGGTGTGAGGGGAGGGGGAAGGGGAGGAGTTCGCCGGCTTAGAGGCCGGGAGCGGGAGGCGGACCGGCGCGCGCGGCCCGGCGGTGGATGCGGCGCGGCGGCGGGAGGCGCCGGCGGCGGCGCCGGAGCCGCAGGGTTGGAGGAGGGACCGGGGCGTGACGGGCCCCGGGGATCAGGATTATGTGGGCAGATGCGGGCAACCACGCCGACACGTATTCGCGATTCAGATGGAGGTGAGGAGCAGGAAGGAGGGGAGGCGGGCTGGGGGGAGGTGGGGCCCATGCCCCGGTCGCCGAACGCTTGAAACGCTCGCTCCGGCCAGCCGGCCGAGGCGCCGGCTGGCGGCGCGTTTGGGGCTCAGGTTGGCGGCGGGGCTCGGCGGCCAGCGCGGGGGATCGGGCCGGAGCGCGGAGGAGCTCGTGGAGGGGGGAGGGGGAAGGAGGCTGGCCGCCGGGGGAGGGGGTAGGGCCTCGCCGGCGCCGTTGACGCCCTCCGGCCAGCCGGCGTGGTGGAGCTCGCGACTCGTGAGCGCGATGGGAGGGGAACGGGAGGAGGAGAGGTAGGGTTAATGCATCTGCACGAATCTTAAAGCATATCCAATGGTCCAAATTTTGAAAGATATGAGGTGGGATTTTCTGTCAACAGATGTATAGACAGTCCCATTTATTTTTCAGCTAGATCCCCGGGAGGGGAAATCCTTGGTGGCTCTTTAATCATTAGGATGTACTCCCTCCTTTCACAAAAATTATACTCCCTCCAGTTTCATTTTAATTGACGTTTTAGACAATAACACAGTCTACAAGATATATCTTTTACCTTATTTTTTTATTATAATATATATAATAAATAAATGCATGTTTACTTTTATTATAGTGTTTTGAAAGATAAATTTATGTATGTTGTTCTAGTTTCTTTAAACTAAATATTTTTAAAGTTATTGATGGTCAATGTTATAAAAGTTTGACCTTAACCTTGTTCAAAACGTCAATTAATATAGAACCGGAGGAAGTATTCCTCTATCCCATTTTAAGTGCAACCATAAGTTTTCGTGCCCAACTTTAATCATCTATCTTATTTGAAATTTTTTTATAATTAGTATTTTTATTGTTATGAGATGATAAAACATGAATAGTATTTTATACGTGATTTATGTTTTTTATTTTTTTTAAAAAAATCAAATAAGACAGACGATCAAAGTTGTGCACGGAAAATCATGGCTGCACTTAAAATGGGATGGAGGGAGCACGTATTACTTTTTTTTTTTAATTAAGATGTAGCAGCAGGTGGCTCTATCTATTGCCACATCCTTTTATAGCTATTTCTAAAGTTCATTTGTATAATAGATTGGCTATTGTGTTTACTGCAGTAATTAAACAACTAATTTTGCATGGATATGTTAACATGTACGATCAAAAGTATACTCTATTCTTTTGTCCATCTATGGGTTTGTTTGTTTCCTGCATCTTTCTTCTCCTAATTTTTCCCATGTCTGTTTCTTCCTAGACCAAATCACAACACCCTGTCTTAGCTTAAATTAAATTCAATCGACAACATAAACAACTAACAGAAGAGCAAACTCCATTCACACGGAACACAAAGAATGAGCTCCATTCACACGGAAGCAAAAATGAAAGAGAAATCAAAGGAAAAGCAAAAGGAGAAGAGATAGCTTCTGCAGCTATGGGGTGGCCTTGATTCATGGCAGAGCAAACTCTGCGATGGGTCACATCCAGGAACACAAAGAAGGAGCTCCATCAACATCGATCCACTTGATTCCGGCCGAGAAGAGATCGATCTAGCAACGACGAAGCCGGTTGGCAGGACGAGCGGGACCTAGGATCGGACTCAGGTCTGCAGGAGCTTTGTCGAAGGGAATCGCCAGCAATGCCGGCGAGAAACCAAACATTGCCGAATTTGACGCAGGCCCGGCAAGCAGGTTGGGGAGATAGATGGCCTTGTTTAGTTCCAAAAACTTTTTCCCACAAACATCACATCGAATCTTTGGATATATGTATGGAGTATTAAATATGGATAAATTGAAAAACTAACTGTACAGTTAGGAGGGAAATCGCGAGACGAATCTTTTGAACTCAATTAGTCCATGATTAGCCATAAGTACTACAGTAACCCAAATGTGCTAGTAGCAGATTAATTAGGCTCAAAAGATTCGTCTCGCGGTTTCCATGTGAGTCATGAAATTAGTTTTTTCGTTCGTGTCCGAAAACCCCTTCCGATATCCGGTCAAACGTCCGATATGATATCCAAAATTTTTCTTTTCGCGAACTAAACAGGCCCAGAGTTTTGCCGTGGAGGCAGAGCAAAAAGAGAGCAGCCAGTGTGACGTGGCGTTTCGCGAGCACCGGTGAAGGAGATCGAGATGAATGGGGGATTGTGTGGGCAGCATGCATTGATCTTGATCTTGGCAACGTTTCTCTGTGTGTGTTGTGTGGAGTCAATTTGGCGGAGGAGGAGAGGAACGTGGTCCGGCAGAGGGGAAGATGGAAAAGAAACCGTAGCAGATCAGATAGGTTGGTTGTTTGTGTTACCGCCCGTGGAAGTAACACAAACCCAGTAGAGGCCGAGCCTCACCAGGCACGCGGGCGCACGAACCATGAGTTGAGAAGGCGATGCGTCGATTCAGGGCATCACGCATAGCTCCGTCTTCGATTTCAATATGTTGCGCTGCGTCGTTCTCTCCCCTCGGCTCCGCTTCCTAACCGCGGTGCGACGATGGCGATGACAGCGACGAGGGCTGGTGATCGAGTGATCCTGGTCCCATCTCACAAGCAGCAGTGCAGCAGCAGTTAGTTCTTCCTTGATTGGTTCTAAAAAAAATTAGGTTAGGAACTTAAGATTTTTCTTGTTTGCATGATTTTCTTTGTTCTTGCTATTTAATATATTTAATAATTTCACTATTTTAGGTGTTACAATATTGCCTAAATAACATTTGTCGGGTGGCTTAGAAAAGAAACAAAAGAAAAAGAGACATAGGATATTTGTCCTTCATGATTTTTCTTCGAGAAATGCCCGAAGAAGCTTTTTTATAAGCGACATTGGATATTTGTGTTCTTCTATTGAGGTATTCATACTACTTTATTTTTGCGGTGTTACTTTAGTTATCAATTATACTATCTATATTATTTATCGAGAATAAATTACTATATTGCAATTTGCAAACTGCTTGATTTATTATTTGTCATGTTAGAAATGTTTATTTGTGTCACTGTATAGAATATGTGATTTATAAAGTATATATATTACAAGTAAAAATATTTAGCCTTAAGGGCATATAGTATCGAGTTCACCTGAGACCCTCGAAATAGCAGGCTCTGGACTAGCCAAAAGCCCAAAACTGATCCAAGGCCAAGAACCAGGATCGTGGCTAAGGCCAAGAACAAACCGGCACTATAATTACAAGACACTTTGGTAGAGGCATTATGTACTTTGCCTCTAAAAACCACTTGAGTGATGTCTAACCGTATTTATTAGAGGCATTTAATAAATTGCCAGATAAAACAGAATCATGGAGACATTTGTTATCGGCATTTGAGGAAAAAAAAATGCCATAAGAGAATAGTGTCCCGGGTCTAATGGCATTTGTTAGAGGCAATTTAGAAAAAAAAAAACGCCACAAGCAAATAGTGGCCGGAGTCTAATGGCATTTGTTAGAGGCGTTTAACAAGTTGCGTAGCTACTGATCGAAATAAATTAGGGGGAAAAAGTAAACTGGGGACGGAATAAATTAGGGGAAAAGAAAAGCAAACTGAAAACCCAAACTTGGGTCTTCTGGTTAAAATACACCCGACCTAACCAAGTCAGCTAGTTAGCTTTCCAGTTGTACATAAGTTCATGGCAACTAAAATACGATATGTGAAAGTAGCAGGCAATACCTTACTAGCAAACTTTGTGGTCCATATACTCTTTCCACCACCGCCACCATCTGCTCGTTCCTCTCCAGTCTCGGCAATATTTCTAGTTAATATCGCCTCCTCTCCGAAACTCCCGGCATCAACATGGCATGCTGGCACAGTGCACCGCCGGCGCTGTTGGCATTCCCCATCTCCCCTGCAGTCTCCACCCAGCTCGTCTTCTCCCACGTGTACGCCACGTAGACCAAAACCACCGTGGATTGGGTCGAGGGGGGTAATTCGTCCGGTTTGCATAGTTGGGGGTGAAGAATGTCCGGTTTTATGGTTCAGGGTGGTAATTCGGTCGACCACGATAGTTCGGGGGGGGGTAATTCGTACTTTTTCCTTTGTAAATCAAAGGCAGTAGTTCATAATTGGTGGAATAAAGTGTGAAATTAATTTGGATGGAATAATCCTACATATCTGAAACATTTGTAATGCGTTGTTTGGGTCCTAGATATCTTGGCACATAGATATAAAGAGAACTATTAGGAATATGTGTATGTGCTGTAAGAAGAAAGGGTTTGCTATGTTAAGAATACAAATGAATAATGTTGTGAGTAATTGGAGTATTTTAATCTTGTTGCTACTTATTATTTTTTTTATAAAAATTGACAATCATAATTCCTTTGAATTATTACAGCATATATTAATATGATGGACAAGAGCTGGATGAGCAAACCAAGGACCACTGATGAGTACAAAAATGGGGTGAAGCAATTCCTTTCTTTTGCATTTCGTCATTTTCGAGATGGTGACAAGGTCTATTGTCCATGTATACACTTCAGAAATAAGTCGACAAGAACCTATGATGATATTAAGACCCATTTGAGATGTGATGGTATTTTACAAGGATATATTACATGGGTGTGCCATGGAGAGGAACACATATCAACATATTCCTCCTTTGCTAATCTGGTTGCATCCCATCTTCCCTATATTGTTCCTGCACACGATGAACACGGGAGGACTGATGGCATGCGAGGGCTCCTAAGTGCTGCATTTGGTACTCCTGCTAATAATGGCATTATCTAGTTCATCTGATGAAGATATTGCATTTGGATTCCCGGATATTGGTGATATTAGAAGTGAAAATGATTTTGTTTTAGACGGGGTTGGTGATGAAGCTAAAGAGGATGAAATGTTTTCTAGTTTTTTGAAGGATGCTAACACAAAGCTATACTTAGGATGTGAAGTATTTTCAAGCTTTCTTTTATAGTCACCTTATTCCACTTGAAATGCTTACATGGGTGGACTCAAGAATCCTTTACAGCACTGCTTGGTGTTTTGTTTGATGCACTCCCTCAAGAGGCAAACCTGCCAAAGAAGTACCATGTAGCAAAAAAGGTTATTCGAGGATTAGGCCTCAATTATGTTAAGATCCATGCATGCCCAAAAGATTGGATGCTTTTTTTTTTTTTGTGACAAGGCTGACCAAGAAATTTGCCACATGTGTAACAGCTCACCTTGGGCAGATGAAAAAAACAAAGGCAAGTCAACTGGGTCAAAAGAGACAAAGAAAAGGCCAGCTAAAGTGTTGTGCTATTTTCCATTAATACCTAGACTGAAGAGATTTTATGACACTCAAAAAAATATGATGAAATGTGTTGGCATGATGAGGGTCGAACAAAGGATGAGTTGCTTAGTCATCCAACAGACGGACAAGCTTGGAAATATTTTGATGCAAAACATCCCACTTTTTATGCTAATACCCATAACGTGCGACTTAGGCTTGTTAGCGATGGATTTAACCCTTTTAGGAACATGAATAGCAAGCATAGTACTCCTACGTTACCCAGATACGGCGATACGGATACGGATACGTGATACGGCGATACGCCGATACGCCATCTTCCAAAAAACAAGGATACGGGGATACGCGTATATATATATATATATATATAAATTAAAAAAAAATTGAAGAGTAAACTAGACAATCAGCAGAACAGAGCATGCCATTGTCAATATCATGCCACCAACCATCAGATTCCAGTATTCTACATTACCTAGATAGGCGATACGGATACGGATACACGATACGGCGATACGCCATCTTCCCAAAAACAAGGATACAGGGATACGCATATATATACATATATATTAAAAAATAGAAAAAAATTGAAGAGTAAACTAGACAATCAGCAGAACAGAGCATGCCATTGTCAATATCATGCCACCAACCATCATATTCCAGTATCTTACCAAAGTAAGAACAATATAAGGCTAAACCAGTGCATATATAAGTGCAGGATTACAAATAGTACACGAATCATAAATTAATAGTTCATCGACATACATAGTTTCACACATAGTTCATCGACATACATAGTTTCACACATCACATCACAGCCAGTTCAAAGTAGATAGCATCAACTCATCATAGAGCTAATAAGAACAGAGTTATTTAGGACTTCAAATTCAACTCAATAACTAGATAGTTGGATAAAATCAATTGTTGCTTTCTTCCATTGTAACTGAAGTGGTTGAAGCCCCATTATCGTCTTGTATGTCCAATGCACCAAGATCTTCTAGCAATATCTCAAGAATAGGCTCATCAAGTGACAGTCCAGCGTGCTAAAGAAAATTAGCACCACCATCAAATAACTCAAAGCTATCTCCTGCAACATCCCACATAGTTGATGGGCCACTATGGTACTCTTCAGATTTCCTAGAAAGAAGACGCAAATTCTGGTGCACAAACACCAAATCCTCAGCACGTGTGTTTTTGTTTTTACTGGTTTTGGCTACATGACTTGCATGGAAACTATCCTGATAGTAAGTTAACATGCCTGAGAAACTCGCACTGAAAAATGGACAAGTATAACATTGTTTAGTCTGGTCTTTTGTTGACATAATTTCAGTTTCTCCTGTGATCGTTTACAGTCCGCCATCCTAAAGTTGAAGCTATATATGGTTATACATGCAATCCAAATAAAATACTTTATCACTTACTATCTCAAATTAGTTGGCATGTTTTGTGATTGTGATCATTTGAATCTTTTGAAGCTGACAATCGAAAACCATTTGCAATGGTGTCCGGAGTTCCTCAATGTTGTCAACCTAACTCTCGGCCAATGGTGCCTGGATTCAAACTTCTATGCCCTAATTGTCTTCCTTCAGAACTCACCGAGGCTAGAGAAGCTTACTCTGAAACTCGAAAAGGTAAATGCTTTTGTTACTGATCCTACCTGATTGCTTTTTACATAAGAGTTTTCGCATCAGGATATAGATCACCTGTTTTTGTTGCTGTAGAGTAATAGGAGAATAAGTCGAAGAATCATTGGCGAGCTTACGGAAAGATCGTTTACATGCGAGCACCTTAATACTGTTGAAGTGATATGCTCGGAGAATGATCCCCAGGTCATCACTGTGCAAGATTTCTTTGTTAGCAGTGGCATGACCTCTGTTCAGTTTCATATCAAACACTGGAGCCCGTACGCGAATAACCTACCAGCGTTTATTCAGTCGATATGAAATGGCAAAGGATCACGAATTAGTTTGCCATCCCATTGAAGAAAATCACTCTCTTTCGCCTGTCGGCTACATCTGCTGGTTACAGTAGAGTGTTCAGTGATCTTGTTTGGTGCTTTCTGCTATGACGTGAAGGTGAGTAGAAACAATTGCATCTTACGTTGCGTGTAAGGTCAGTGGTATTATACTTGTTTGCGGCAATCACATGATGATTTGTAGCAAGAATGATGCTCCAAGAACAATACTGTATGGCTATTGCGTCTCCTGATACAGCCTGCCAACCCCCTTTCTCAACTTGGCTGGTCTCTGGCGAAACGTATTGTATTTGTGTCTCTCCTAATATAATCCCATGTTATCGTGTTGTATTAATTTGTGTTTGTATTAACAACTGATTCGAACGGCCAAACATATTGATAGCTGTTAGATTAATATCGATTGGCGTTATATATTAATAGAAGTTTAAGTATACATCTAAAGCCTAAAAGAAAGGTAAAAACTGCATATATACTTGCACGTCAGGCCTTCCTGGCAATAATCTCGCAATGAGCTTAGAGAAGTAGTACAACCAGGCAATTCCAGATCTGTTCCTTGTAGAACATAATTTCTTGCCATTTATAAACTACTCCCCAGAATGACCAGTGACGAGGAAATCCAACACAAATTGTGTTGCCGAATTTCTAGCAAAAACCGTTGAAAAAAATTCATCGTTTGGCAAAGTGTTTTCATAAGATCATACTTCCTCCGTTTCATATTATAAAAACAATTTATCGTTTGGCAAAGTTTGCTATGATCTTGCTGATTTGATGTGAGGAGAGTGTGATTCTGTGCATGTATATATAGCCACAGATAAGCTGGAGTAACAAAAGTAGGCTGAGCAGCTTGGACAAACGAAAGCAATTCATCTTTAAGACCCAAAATAAAGTGATTAATCAGAACTAAACCACAAAGCAAGGGATCATACAGTCGAGTCGAATTTGATAGACCAACTCATTGAATTTAGAGTGGTATTCATTCATAGTACCAGTTTGGGTCAACAACAACAATTCATCCATCTTAACACTGCGCAAATACACATCAAATTCACCAGAGATTGCTGATTTTAACATAGGCAAGTCATGCCACCCCACCACAAGTTTCCACGCCTTGTACCAATTAGCAGCGTCTCCAATTAAATTTAGTGCAGCCGCGGAGGCCATAAAACCCTCAGTAATTTGATAGAAGGAGAAATACGTCTTACAATTATCAATCCACATACGAACCCCATCACCATCAAACATAGGAAAATCCATTTTAGGAGTCCAGTGGCGATGCCCCAAGTCAGCCATATGCGAAACATCCAATTGAGGATCATGATGAGATACCTGACGCTGGGGTGTACGAGGTGGTGGCGACGGTAGAGGTGGTGGAGGCTGCGAGGAAGAAGCCGCCGATGTCGTGTCTGGAGTCGGTAAGATCGGTTTGCTGACGCGGAGTGGATGGGGATGGTGGAGACGCAGCCACTGCGGCCTTCAAGGCGCGAGCTACTTGCGTCTACTCTTGCTGCACTTGGCCGAGGGAAGTCATGGAGCGATCTACCTTGGTCTGCACGCGATCCAAGCGCTCGTCCTGCTGCGCCAACTTGAGGTCGATCTGGGTGAGGTGCTTGGCGATGTCGTCCATGCCGTCGACCTTAGCCGCGACAGCTTTCATGGCGTCCATCAAGCGCTCCTCCATGGACTCCATTGCGGCAACCACTTTGTCGGACTTGGACACTCTGCTTCGCCGATGCCATGGTGGAATGCCACCGAGCACGACTGAACCCGAGCAGAGAATTCACGGCACAATCCAAAGGAAAAGCACCAACTCAAGC
>CM020178.1:26972468-26986177 GCA_009805545.1 Oryza longistaminata | reverse complement strand
ATAGTTATATGCCTCTTAGTTGTCAAAATTTGAATGTTTGTATGCAAATGTTGTAAAATGATGTCCTTTTGAGAATATGGGGAGGCAGGGAGTATTACTTACCATAATTATCATACATATTGACTTATATTTTCTCTTTTGTTTACCTTCCAAACGTACAGATACAACTTAGATTTACATGGTGCAGTGTAGCAGAAACAACTAGTTTCTTGTCCCATGATGAATATTTTTTTTTTTCAAAATGAAATGCATAAACATGTTGTGCATCTCTTTAGTGCTTATTCTCATCAGTGATAAGTGGATAATCCACTTTCTTGATTTAAGATAGAGAAAATTTGGGCAACCATTATAGGTCTATAGCTCTTTATTTCTGGATGTTTAACCTGTTACAACCTTACAATAGATGTTGTTATCTTCCTACTTTGCACTGATAAGTATATCACCTGTTTGAGTTAAGATTGATGTAGTAGATCCCCTTGTTAACTATTCTCTCCATAGAAAATTATAGGGCATATTTCCGCAAGCCCTCTGTTGATGTTTATAGAAACACACACGCACACTTCCCAACCAATATTTTGTTGGTAATTTTCCCATAGTGCCCATGCTTAAAGAGGCCTGTACGCATGCACGCAGTTAGATTTTAGTGAGGTGATGCATTAATACCGTGCATGCAACTAGAATAAATGGAGGTATTTAGATAAAATAGTTGGCTTCCTTTGGTCTATGAGCCCCAAAACTATATGCCGTACAATTTTCTAGTGAGGGAGCATCCTTTTACATGCTCAAAGTTGTACCTGCTAATACAGGGACTAGGGTGTAATGTTTATGGTACCATAGCATGTAAACAATTTTGGAGAATGAATAAATGCAATATGGTGCATACCATTATATAGGCATGGACATAGATTGTACAATCAAGTTCAATGGTTCAATAGCAAGCAGGTTATCTGATTGTTGAATATCTTTACATCCTTGTTCATATAGAGATACCATTATATTTCCATCAGTTAATATACATAACCTACTAGTTTGTACTCTGGATTTAGAATTAGTGTCTGAAGTAAGATAATAATTGGGATTCCTTTAAAACATTAACCATTTCTTCATGCTTTACCATTTTTAAAGGTAGATCTGTCATAAATGAATGGGAATATGGGATTGCATATTGCCAATTTTTGTTACCAAAATAAGTTCAATTATGCTCTTTTTTTTTTCTGGAGATAGGATATGCAAGCATAACTTTCTGTTGGATCTTGTTTCATAATGTCAGGACTGAGAGTATGTTTTACCTCATGTAGAGCAATTAAGAAAATGAAAGGACAATCTGAGTCCTCGCTTTTATCTGCCCAGCGGTCTCAGAGAGGAGAAAGGATTGTAGAAGTAGATGGAACATTGACGACTCAACCAGTACTTGAACATGTTGGGATTTCGACATGGCCAGGTATGTCTGGTTTCTCAGTGAGGAGAAATGATTTCTTCTTGTTTACATGCTGGCATGTTCTTTTAACTTGCCTTGTTACGGTTTTATATCACTGGGTTTCAACTTTTCCTTTCCTGGCACAGGAAGGTTAACACTTACTGATCATGCTCTTTACTTCGAAGCACTTCGGGTTGTGACCTATGATAAGCCTAAAGCTTATGAGCTTGCCGAAGATCTAAAGCAGTCTGTTAAACCTGAGCTGACTGGTCCATGGGGCTCCCGGCTATTTGACAAAGCTGTTATGTATAAATCAACAACTTTGTAAGTTTTTTCACACTTAGCAAAGCAAATAAGCAATAGAGTACTACATCTATACTACTTAAAATGTTAGTAGTGGTGGTGTCCGTTCTGCCACACCACCCCTACCACTGATATTTAGGACCAATAATCTATAGTATTACACAAACCTCCAACGAGTCCTCTCCCGTTTCACTGTTGGTTTATCTTAAACTTTGAAATCACCTACTTATTCAATCTATACTACTTCAAATGTCAGTAGTGGTGGTGTCTGTTCTGCCACACCACCCCTACCACTGATACTTAGGCCCCACAATCTATAGTATTACACCTACCTCCAACGAGTACTCTCCTGTTTCACTGATGGTTTATCTACTTATTTAATAAGGAAAATCATAAAAGTGTTAATTTGACTAAATATGTGCTTAATTGACTTGATAAGCTAGAAACTGAATTCGTTTTCCGTTGCAACGCATGGGTTCTTGGCTAGTAAACGTAATAGCTGATTCCTATAGTGGTATTTTGCTAATTAGTTTTAATTTACAGGTCGTTGCTATCCATTCCTTTTTATTAGGAGATAGTAGCAACATGTATCCCTCACCTGATATCCTTATAACTAGCACATAGATTTGCTCTTATCACCTTTAGTTACATGTTTTTCTTTATTGTTAATGCAAATGCAGAACAGAACCAGTGATCATAGAATTTCCAGAGTTGGCTGGCCACTTTCGTCGTGACTATTGGCTGGCCATCATATCAGAAATTCTCTATGTCCACAGATTTGTTAGGAAGTTTGACATAAGTGGAATTGACAAAGAGGAAACAATTTTGAAAGCTGTACTAAGCATTCTGCGGCTACAAGCTATTGAAGAGTTAGCCATTCCAGTTTCTAACCAGAAACCACCGTTGGTGTTCGTGCCGATTTTATTTTCAAAACGAAGAGCTCTCCAGTTATTCACCCAAATCATGGGCCTCCTGTATAAATGCATCCGTATTAATTCACAGGTGTTTTCCTCAATTTCTTAGAGAGCAAAGACCTTGATGTGATATTTGTTTCAATTTACGTAGACACGTAGTACTCCCTCCGTACTCGTAAAGGAAGTCGTTCTGCACAACAGCACGGTCTCCAAAATATAACTTTGACTTCTTGTTTATATAAAAATATTTATTAAAAAGTGATATATGTATACTTTTATGTAAGTATTTTTCAAGGCAAATCGATTCATATAATTTTTACATTTTAAACATGGTCCTAAATGACTTTCTTTACGAGTACGGAGGGAGTATGTATTAGTCCTGGTTAATGGATAAATTTACATCCGTGTTTACATATTCTCATTCCATCAAGAATTTGGCTGTGTTTAGTCAGTGTAAAGTTTGGATTTTGGTTGAAATTACAGATGATGTGACTGAAAAGTTGTGTGCGTATGACATGTTGATGTGATGGAAAATGACTGAAGTTTGGATCCAACTTTGGATCTAAAGATAGAGGAACAAACACATGAGAGGAGAAAACAAAAACAATCGATTTCGATCTATGCGTGCCTCTGCGTAAGAATGCATATCACCACAGCTGCGCACCCAGCGGCACGCAAGCACATTCATCGAATTCACCATTGTTACCTCTTTTAATCATCATCGGCACGCCAGAATCGAAACGGAAGTCATCAGAAATCAATCAAGATTAAAGAAGCAGCCGACGTGAAAAATCGAAAACAAAAGGTTTCATAGATTCAAACTAAAGAAGCAATCCGACCGTAGTAGATCTGGCAGACAGATCGATTAACAAACCAAGAAAAAAGTGAGAAACTGTCCATGGTTCCAGCAAAATCCAGAGACAAAATTCAGGATTCGCCACCCCGTAAGGCTGAAATTCTAACTATAAAAGGTGGGGGAATTCGATTTCGCGAGAAAGAACTCTTAAGGGGAAATAAAATGGGTTTCGATTCGATTCGTGCGTACCTCAGATGAACTGAGCAAGGGATATCACCACGGCCGCGCACGCGCGCACGCAGCGACACGCGAGCACCGCTCATCCAGAATTCACCATTTTTTATCTCTGTAATCATCACTGGCACGCCAGAACAACAGAAACAAAATCTTCACAAATCGAACCAAAGAGAGTTATACTACCTATCCATGCCTCCACGACTCTACAGCTCGAGAGATCCAACAACACAAAACAAAAAAGAAAGAAAACGAGAGAGAGAACACAATTAAGAAAAAAAAACACAGAATCAATGAATCAATCGACCAGAGCGGCAATTCGTTAACCCGAGGAGTGGAGACAGATCGAACCAAAGACGAATTGGCGAGAATTCACCGGACGCGAGGGGAGATTGGAGATTGGAGATGCGCAAAGTGAGGAGGAAGACGAGTTGATGAAGGAGATGAGGAAGTTTACCTGGAAAAAGAAGATAGAGAGTGCGAAGTAGGAGTACTATACTAGTACTAGATGTCTGCAGAATTGTACTACAGTTTATCACTGCTTACTAAAAGTCCGTACATACTCCATGACGCTAAAATGCTCTGCGAAATGTTCATGGATCTCACAACACAACTGATCAAACCAAACAAGCTTATGCAAAACACCAAAGAAAAGAATCTAAATGATGAGAAACATGTCGATCGTCTTAAATTTAAAATAAGACCGGATAGCACAGTAATATTCCACTCATCAAATGCAGTGCAGGGGATGCTCCCAAATCTATTGAGAAGCCGCCGTCGACGTGGAAAGCTCAACGGAGGCGACAACCCAACCACGCCGACGTCGTAGTACCATCCAAGCAGCAACAGCGAACTGATTATTCCCTTCGATGAGCTCCTACGTGTAATTAATTAGCCAGTGAAATTAACCAGATCAGCTCACATGTAAGCTAAGGCGAGCTGGTGACCAACGAGTAACCGGTGAGAATATATAAAAAAAGATTTATCAAATTTTAACTATTAGCAAGTGACTGTTGTTGCACAATAACAAACTAGTACTAGAGCTACTCCCTCTCTCACTCCCGTCAGTATTATCTGTCATTTTTAATAACAAAATGCTACTTAGCGCAAGTCAATTTTACTATGTAAAACGTCGCGTAATTACTATATAAATGATTCTACTACCCATTGTATCTCTCTTTCCACTTCGGCGGCACGAGGGATCGGAGAAAAGGCCAAGTAGGTGACGACCAAGGGCATCGTGCCATCATGCAGTAGCATCATGCTGCTGCTGGTGATGATAGGGTTGTACTACTAGGAGAAAGCGAAAGGCCCAGAGATTGATTGGTTTGGTCGATTGATAGGATTATTTGATCCATTGGCAGCCTTATCTTTTCGTTTACACTTATGTTTATTAACTAAAATTTAAATTTTTAACCGTAAATTTAGAGCTGATTTTGAGGTTTTTTATCGAAGTTTATTTTTTAGCCCTTACTTTTAAATAGCTAAAAACATGTATATAAAAATTTTACATATAAATTATTTTCTATTTACAAATACACCGTTTTGCTTATTTCCCCAATAAACGGAACAATGGGGCCGTCCGGCCGGAGCAGCGAGTGCGAGGTGTCTAGAGCGCCACTACCTACACGATTCATGGCTTTGGACATTTGCCTACTTTTTCTTCCTTCTTTTTTGTCTGGTTGATCTGATGCAACCTGTGCATTGAACCTGTCCGTGGTGTGCGTATGTATCATCGTCTGATCACCCAGTTGACGGTGTAGATAGCAGTTGACGGTGTAGATAGCTATAGGCTGTGTTTAGTTCAGCGCAAAATTTGAATTTTGGTTAAAATTGGAGATGATGTGACTGAAAAGTTGTGTGTATATGACAGATTGATGTGATGGAAAAGGACTGAAGCTTAGATTCAAATTTTGAATCTAAACACAGCCATGATCTCATTGCTTGCTTTCTGATTGACCATATAGATGCTCATTTTTAGCTTTGGGTACTGTGGAATAAGACACTGCAGCAAAGCTTACTCACTGTGAGGCTACCTTTGCTTCCTGATCAACTTAACATGCTTTATTATTAAGATTCTATAGGTAGAGTACAAGATTCTTCCTAGGGTTCACAAAAACGATGGAGAATTGGTATTCGACCCACAACCGTTAGTTATCGCTCGAGTTATATCAAATTCGATCGGATCACACCAAAACAGTTATAGCCGGTTTTACTAACCCTGAACTTTCTTCTTATTAAGAGTCACTAAAACCGATATATTTCACTATTGCATCTCCCAATTAAGTGCAACCTACGGTTCCCAATCTGTCAGTCAACTGAGAAATGTGTTCATCACAGATTTCCAGCAGCAACAGATGGATCACCCACGGATCGATGGCAATATAATGGCAGCAGAGAGAGGATCTGGCCTAGGGGAAGGAGATGCAGAAAAACGAATGCAGATTAATTTGCAAAGCAACGCAATTAGAGGAGGAGAGGAAAAAAATTTGGGCGACGAGGAAAAGATGGCTTAATTGTCGCGTCCAACAAACAGCACACGTGGGTCACACGGACGGGTGAGTGCCGCCCCCACTCCATACAGCGCCTCCATCATTCCCTTCCCCACATTCCTTGATAAAAAGCCTATTAAACTCCAGTGATTTCACATAAAGACACACTAGGTTTTTGGTTATTCAAATTTTGCAAAAGCAGAAAAGGTGCCCCTTTTTTGGGGGATATTTTTATTCTGTCCTTATTTTTAGTCTTCTTTTATAAACACTTTTATAGCTGTGTAATGGTCATTGGGTTGGGTTTTTTTTTTTTAACCTTTTGTTTTTGCCTTGGTCATAGAATGTTAAATGTAGGCTAAACACGAGGAACACTATGATAAAAGATATACATGAGTTACAGGTTGTGCGCTTTGTTAATGAATCAATGTGTCTATTATTCTTACGTCACAACGAACGGAACCTATAATATACTCTCTTATTATAGATTAGCATGGAGGCCCACGTAATTACGCAGTTAGTATCGTTATTCTTTCTCATATAATAGCTTAAATATTTTCATATTTATTATTAAGATAATTAAAAATAGCAACACAATTTTGAATTTTGTATTGTATTGATAGTAATTTATTATTTTCTAATTTCGAATTTACTTATTTTTAAATTATATTCTTATATGGACTCTAGACTCTTCTCTCCCAATCATGCTTATTATTTAAAATTTGATTTGAAGTTTAGTTATTTATAAATTGTATTTCTATATGGACTCTAAATTCTACTTTTAATTTTTTAATTCTAACTTTGAATTAGTTTAAATTCCTATATGAACCCTATATTCTTCTTCCAATATTCTTATCTTTTATTCTGAATTTCTATTTTTATAATTATATTCCTATATGGACTCTAAGTTTTTCAATATTCCTTTTTTTAATTCCAAAATAAATTATATTCTTATATGGACTGACTCTTATTCTAATATTGCTTATTTTTAAATTTTAATTTTAATTATTTCTAAATTGTATTTCTATATGGACTCTAAACCGTACTTTTTTTTCTTAATTTTGAATTTCAATTTATTCTATATTCTATATGAACTCTAGACTTTCTTTTCAATATTCCTATTTTTTAATTCCGAATTTTTGTTTTTCTAATTGTATTTCTATATGGACTCTAAACTCATATTTTAATATTCTTATTTTTTAATTCCGCATTTCATTCTTTTCTAAATTATATTCTATATGGGTTATAGAATCTTCTGTCATATTTCCTTATTTTTAATTCCAATTTTAATTATTTTTAAATTGATTTCTATAGGGACTCTGACCTCTAGTTTTAGTTTCATTATTTTTTTTAATTCCGAATTTCAATTAGTTCTAAATTGTAAACCGGTATGGACTCCAGTCTCCTTTCTATATTCCTTATTTATAATTTCGAATTTCAGCTATTTTTAAACTGTATTTCTATATGGACTTTGCTTTCTTTTTGCCCCGATTAATGTGAAAATTTCTAAGCCGTGAGAGCGAACATGGAGGCTTCTTTTTCTATTCCTTAATAAGTTAATAGATATTTGACGTTTATAATAAGATTTGTTTAAACCTTTACAATTTTTTATTGGCAATAGTTCTCAAATGCTTATTAGACTTTGCAAACTTGATTAAATACAAAATTAATAGTTAAAGTTTTAAAAGTTAAAGTAAATCTTATCCTAAACATCAAATGTTTATGATTCGGGAGAGTACCCAGAAACGCTCCTTTTTTTCCTAAGAAAACATACACATGAGCAGTCAAACACTTAATTATACTCTCAAACTAATAAAGTTGTGTGACAGTTTTTGTGTCACTCTTTTAGATAATGCCATTTATATGATCAAAAAGCAAGGGTTCATCCTTTTTGGTCAGAAAAGAGAACAGACAGGGTCAACTTTAGAATACCCATACAACCCAAGGTGCTTCATGCATAATTATGGCCTAATAAATCAAGCAGAAAACCCATCTTTCCCCTCCCTCACCTCAATTATAGCACTGCCTCTCCTCCAAGCTAGCAGCTCAGCTAAGCTCCATTACTACCCAGCTTCTCCTCATCACTCTCAAGATCAAGAACTCATCAAGAAGCCTGCGACCCCACCGGAATCAAATCATCAGTGGCGGGTGGTCGCTAGCTGTGACGATGGAGAAGTGCAGGTCGGTGCCGCACGAGCACTCGGCGGCGTACTACGGCTGCGGCGGCGGGTACGACTACGAGGACGTGAGCGGCGGCGGCGGCGCCGCCGCGAAGTCGTACAGCTTCAACGGGCCGAGCGCCCGCGACGACCCGGAGGCGAAGCGGCGGCGGCGGGTGGCGGCGTACAACGTGTTCGCGACGCAGGGGAGGCTCAAGTCCACCGTCCGGAGCAGCTTCAAGTGGATCAAGTCCAAGTTCTCCGACATCCGCTACGGTGGCCTCTGAACTGATGAACCTACCCTGCATATATGCATATATATATGATGATATATCTATCTATGTATGTATACTGCTACATATATACTTGCATGCATGCATGGCCAAAAGTTGCTGCTGATATGTGCATGTTTGAGCTATGATGAACTGTGTGTGTGTGAGTGATCTTGAGTTGCCTTATGAAGTTATGGTCAACTGTCAGATCGGTGCTATGTGTTTTCACTTTTTTTTTTTGGGTCTTATGAGTTGAGAAAGAAGAGGGGGAGGAATTTGAAGAACTTTGCAGTGGTTGTATCCTGCTTAATTTGCAAATTAAGTTGTATCAACTATCAAGCCATGTCTTCTGTTTCTGTTTCATGTTCTCCTTTTTTGATTTTTTTTTTCCCTTTCATATCTTCTGTGGTTGAAAAGCTAGCCATGCCATAATTGGATAGTTTCTGTTACATATTTCTTTCAGACTTTTTATTTCGCGCCACAAATTGAAGAATCAACAAAAAAGGGGAAAAAAACCTCATATGAGGATGATTCATGTTCAACATTCTTGAACTGTAGAATACCAGAAAGGTTAAAGATCATCCAGGAACCGAATAGAAAAAAAATGGTGATTAGGTTCAGTCTCTGCAAATTCAGTGGATGCTCAGTTGTAAAGTTGAAACCGCAGTACTCCGTACTAGTTAGTTTGGTTACAGACTTACAGCAACAAAAGCAGATAGAAAACCTGAACAATTTCTGCTCATTCCTCGAGTTAATAGTTGCAACATCATACTCCATTTGGCCCATAAAAAACCAATCTAATACTGGATGCGATACATTCTGGGACTACGACTGTGGACATATCTTTGTCCAGATTTATTGTATTAGAATATGTCACATCTCGTCCTAGATTTATTTTTTTCGAGATAGAGAGTACGCGTGATTCACATTTCGCAAAAATCAAGTTGAGATCTATTCCGACATGGATGCTGAACTGATTCTTTCCTGTCTGCCCATCCCAAATCCTGGTCACCCGGTAACTGTGATGGTCACTATCTGGGTGATATGTGTTTCGCAGCTGCTGATCTTGAGGTGCAGGTTATTGAATTTATTGACCGGCACACAGTCAAAATTCTCAGTGGAATTCGTAAGAATTTTAGCAAAATTCGATGAAATTCGAGCGCTTATCGCAATAACATCTACTGAACCGTGTAAACTGAAATTTCAATTACTTCGATATTGTGCTGGAGGAGGCGTTGACGATGTTGTTCAGTTGTTTCCTGGACCCTGAAGGAAGCATTGGCGGCAGTGCCATCTGATTCTTTACCTGATAATTGCTGGCTTGTATTCATCTTGTCCATCATCGCCGGCTTGTACGTCTTCGGCGGCCAGAAGCTCGCCGGCGGCGAGCCGCACAAGCTGAACATCCTGTTCAGCTTCAATCTAAATTCAGATGGCTTAGATTAAGCTATGAAACACTAGTTGCTACGTGTGACGAACATGATCCTCAAACATGCTTTCTATCCATGAGACAAAATAAGAATTCAAAAAAGATCATATGGGCACATCCCTCACTCTTATAATCACTTTAGAGAACTATTCCATGTGATGGGCTATGAAGATTAACCTGGGTCAATATTACAGGCGCAGCCACTTTGTAGCTTTGTTACAACAGTTCCGAACAATCGGAGTAAATGCGAAAAATCATCTGACAGGGAACTAAACCACCCTTGCAGCAGCAAGTTAAAATCGAAGATTCAGCAATGGTCAAACAGGATCCACCCAACAAATCTAACCTGCAATCCTGTATTGAGAACCAATTCATCAGTTCTCTGTCAAAAATCTACTATTATTTTTTTCAGCTTGACCTTCAACTAGATCCTGCAGCCCTGTGGCAGATCAAGCTCCTGACTCATGATATCACGAGTCTTTTGACCCTTTAATCCATCTCAATGTCAAAAATAATGATCCCAATCTCCACTCCCAATGGTATTTCACAAACCGACTTCTTTACACAAGGAGCTAATGTCAGGGATTATTCCTCCACCAGAGTTTATAATAATGGAATCACCTACGAAATCCTTTAACAGGGCAGAAGGATCCTTAGCTCCACCATGCTTCAAAAATTTGTCCCTAAGTGCACTACCCGTGCTGCGGGATAATGGATCATCTTGGCATACTTCTTGCCATATAGTTGTGGCAAAACATCGAGCATAAAGATAACTATAGTAGCCTGCAATAATGTTGAAATAAAGAATAGCCGTTATACTTTATGAAAACTGAAGCTTGAAATTTCCTTGTTGAACTATAGAAAGCTTACCAGCGCCATAATTTATCAGATGAGTAAATCTAGTATGCCAGTGTGTGCCTTCTACACATTTCCAACTTGTATGCTTTCTCCTCAAATCAGCTACAGTAGAAATTGTGTCCATTGGCTTGGATCCTTGCTCCCCAAACAAAGTCAAGTCCATTATAGAATAGAAAATCTGGGGAACGGAGGCACAATAACACAAAGTGAAGAAACAGCACATTGGGACATACAAGGTCAAATCCAATTGTTAAGGGTGAGAAATAAGAACTACAAAGAAAAACAAACCTGACGCTGCAGCTCCGTTGCTGGAAACATGTTCCGAGAAGCATTTAGTGCCTTTACCAACTTTTCTGGTATTGGATCACCAGTTGTTTCATCTACAGCAAATTTCCTCAAGACACGATAATCCCATGCATAAAACCTGCAATGTGAATTGAACTCAACTACTGATAAATAAGGTAAATAACAAATGCTGCTGTATTTTAGATAAGCCAGAATTAGATACCCTGCGGAAGTGCTAATGGATAAAGTTTTATTTTTAGCAACAAGTCATACGTACTCAAAGAGGTTTGATGGCGTTTCAGCCACATCAAGAGCAACTCTAGTACCAGAGAAATGTTGATACTCCTGCAAATATCATTATGCTGGCAGATAAGCAATCCTGGAGTCATTGGAGAGACCTAAATATTATAAAAAAGGACAGCATAATACCGTTCTTGAGAGTAGAGAATGAAGGGCATGGCCAAACTCATGAAACAGAGTTTCAACATCCCAATGGTTAAGCCTTGCCATTATTTTGCTCGAACTTGAAAAATTGCAAACTAGAGCAACGATCTGAAAAGCATCAGAATGAAGTGAATTGGTGGCATGAATCTTAGATATTATCCTTGTAAGGATCATTTAAATGCTGTCAAAAGTTCATCATCTATGTTGAACAAAGAGAATAAATCTAAATAAGGCACACAAGCCTTAGGCCTTGTTTAGTTCCAAATATTTGGGCTAAAAAGGCTGCAAAATGCTGCATTCCACATTTTTTAAAACATCCAAAGTACTACGGAAATACAAAACAATCCTAAAAAATAGTTCAACATTAATGTTTGGAAATGCCAATTCCCTTGTTATTCATGAAAAAAATATATACAAGAGAACATACTGGAAGCTGGTAATTTGAGTCTGACAATCGTCGCCCCCCTCTAATAGCAAAGTGAGCACACCCTGGATATTTACCCTTTCTGGAGTACAGATCAAGATACATAAATCCTAAATTGCCCTGCTCATTAAACATGTTTTCCTTTGGTTACTTTGCTGCCAGTAAAATATAAATTAAGAAGATGAGCTCAACAGTGGGTGCGTGATAGTAGTAATAACCAAGATCCTTGATTAGACTACCCCTTAGAAGAATTCAATTGGTCATATATGCGTTATAAAGAGATGGACTGATAATTGTAATCCAAATATACATTTTATTAAGAAAATACCTTTGGGTCTACTAGTTTTGAAATATTTTTTTTTGCTCTGAATAGCACAACATTTTGTGATATCTTACATAGTTAAATGGCATTGGTGATAAATAATTTCGCAACAGATTCCTGTCATCATACTTCTAGTTGTTCGAGTTCTATGGTATTTACACTATGCACTAATAGGATACGAGTACATGACCAATCGTACAAGGCCAACTCTCCATCATTATTATGTATTACTAATCAGTAACCATGGAAATGCCAATTTTGTTCTTTGTCTACTTGGCTATCATTCAAAAGTTATTTCTGGTGTTTGCTGATTTTGATTTTAGTAACAAAAACAAAGTAGTGTGATTGATAATCTGGCATGCTCATTTCGAGAAAGGAAACATAGTGATTGTCATGCCCCCTAATGTTAGCGTATTAGAAATGTATCCGTAATAACAAAAGTTCAAGCATGTAGTTACATGCTTTTGTAGATTTAGATTGGGTAAGATGCAGTAGTTTACTATTTTTTTTATATATAACTAATAAACTAAGCTTAACACAATAGTACCTCATCAGGATGATGGAGAGACAACTTCATCACATCTGGATGCCATGACTCGCCGTCCCCCATAGGAATTTGATGAAATGTGGCACCAAATAATGATTCCACCAGCACGTTTAAGCCCTTTAGGCACTGGGACAATGGAAAGTATGCTGCAACCACCTGTTAGGTATTTCAAAAATGCCCAAAAGGGCAAAATTTTAAGTATGCAATGATGTTAAAGGGATCACTGCACATTAACTTTTTCATTGACATATATTAAATTAGAAAGTAATTGGGTACTGTGTTTTTTCTTCCCCTCATAACCGATTTAGTCCACAAGCACCAATTTAGGTTCCCCCCCACTTCTTTCTGAAAGTTCAACACGCAAGGTGGTGCTTCCCCATTCGAGTTCCTCTTTGTAGCTGACAGCCTTCCGCTTCTCAGCTTTAATTAATTGCATTGTACAAGAGTAGTATTGGTATTCAGTTATTGCATACATAGCATTATAGGGAAAAAGAATTTAATGTTCGAACTTGTCATCACAAGTTCCTCTTCCTCATTTTCCTCAAACAACTATTGTAAACAACATCCATGTATCGAGCTGACTGAAATATCATAAATCCTCATGATGCCTACTGCCTCATCCATAAATCCCTGGCACCAGAATACACATGGTAATTGGTCACTCAAAACTAAAAACACGAATTGTGCAGAGTATATTTTCATAAGAAGCAACCCAGTAACCAGTATACACTCCACTTTATCCTGGGCGTATTCCTGCCACAGCTCTTGCCGAATCAAAACTGAACAGACCTAACCAAATCATCAATATAAAACGCA
>CM020178.1:26948865-26966536 GCA_009805545.1 Oryza longistaminata | reverse complement strand
GGGAGAGATTAGACTGTTATAATGGAGTTCTAATATATATCAAATGATCTTCTAGCATCATTATTATATATTTAATATTTATTGTTTATATATATATTTAAGCATAATATGTCAACCAGAATAAATCTCGCCAAAACACACCGGGTTATCACCAAGTTGAATATTGAAGTTATGTTTCAAATGCCACATGCTACGTTTTTTTTCGCTTTGCTGTAATTACACGAAATGTGAATCGTCGTAATCGTGATTTTTTAGCTGTAAACACTGCAAATATTTGGATCCAACTTCAATTTATGCACAAAGGAAATTTCTGTATGGATTTCTATTCTATAATGACGCTTTGAGTTATTACACTGTTTTTCGATGATAGCGTTGCCATCTACAAGAAAAGGGTTAATTAGTAAGTAATCAAAGGGCGAATATTAAATTGTGTATCTAGTTTTGATGATATATATATAATTAATTTGGGTCCCTATATATATTCCCAGATCGTTTCACCTACACTTGTGTTCTCTCTATCAGATCATCAATGAATTGTTATATTCTATTTCGATCATCACCTACTTGTTTCCTTAATCACTCTTTGCAGATTAATGATATGGATCAGGATCATATCAGATTATGTGCATATTTTAAATTCTTTTGTTGGTTTGAAGTGGCATCATTTAAATATAATATAAATATACACAGTATGTTCATTAGCTTTGTTTTGCTTTAAGGTTCTCCCAGTACCCGTTTGTTTTGAGGGATTCATAATTTTCTTTATAAAAGATGTGTACCGAGGCTCAAAGAAACTAGAAAAGAAAATGGGACGATTGGAACATTTTATTTTATGTTTCACCGATTTGTGTCAAGAGTATGTGAAATTTTAGTTACACTAAAATCATTTTTTCTATTAATAATATGAGTGTCGATTAGGGGTGAAAACGAGAGCCTCGTGAATCGGATTGACTCAAACTCGTAGTATTAATGAGTCCGAGCCAAACTGATGAGCAACTAGAGATTAAAAATGGAGCCATTCTGTTTCATTAGACAACTCTGAAGTGCCTCTTGTTGAGTTGCCATGGTTTGGGATGGACTGGTTTCATCAGTTGTTAAGTGTGCGCGCCACAGCGAATCGTTGGATTTCCGACAGTAAGAATGTGTTGACTGGCACGATCGTCATATTTGAAAAAGGAAAATACAATTCCTCCGAACTATCGTGGTCCGTCGCGAATTACCCTCTCCCCGAACCACCAAACAGACATTCTGTCACCACAAGCTATGAAATACGAGAATTACCCCTCGGACCCCAATCCGTGGTGGGTTTTATCTACGTGCCAGTCCAGTCAATGCATTCTATTTATTAAACAAATATGGGACCCACTGTCATTATCATACTCTTCTCTCACTTTTCTAGGGATGGGCACGGGTCGGCAGGGACGGGTTTGGATAAAAGAACGCCGCCCCCGCGTCCCGCTATTTGCCCCCGCCCCAGGCCCGCAGGGCACCCGGGTGAAATCGATCCCCGGCCGCTGGCCTCCGTAGGGGACCCGGCGGGTGAGCGGGCCCCCGATCAACCCGGGGTGCCAAGGCTGCCAATGTGAAGGCAACTAAAAGAATGAAGATGGCATGCGGGTGTAATACTCGCACTACTCCAGTCAGTATCATAGATCACAAAATGCACATAGTAGTAATAATGCGATTCTAGGAGCCGGATGCCCAAATACACATTTAAAACAAGAGTACTAATATAGTAAGTCCCCCCCCCTTTAATTGTTAATGGGAAAAAAAAAAAAAACAAAAACAACAACCCCCAAAACTCACAAGCAAAGCCGCAGCCCAGCAATTAGCAGTATCTATAATAGTAGTTTGCTCGAGGTTGAGGAAGCCTGGCCGCAGAGTCAAGCTGTGCTCGAGGCTTGAGGAGCTGGTTCACAGGAGTCAAGCATCTCGAACAGTTCGGACGGGCATGTCCTGCAACGTCGCTGGCGATGGCGCTCGCACTCCGCCTCAGATGTTCGCGGCTCGCGCTCTGGTCTGCCAGCGTGCTGCGCTCCGCTTCGCCGCCACGCCGCCGCGCGCGCCGCACGCAAGGCGCCCGGGAGCTACAAAACTAAAATTTAGGGTTAGGGAATTCTTCAGATTTTCTTTTTTACATGCCTGCGTTTGGGCTGTTGGGTATCTGACTCTTGTGGGTTCTTTCTCATAATTTTTAAACGACTGGCTACATCACCTCGGGGCTCCGCAGTACCCGCGGGTGGGAATAGCCAGCCCCCCCCCCGCACTAAGTTCCGGGCCCCGCCCGATGGATCCCCGCGGGGTGAAAATTTGCACCCACCCCCGGCCCCGCGGGGAAGAATTGCCATCCCTACACTTTTCCTCTCGTTGTCTCGACCGTCTCACGGGTAGTCAACAGCGGCGTGGCGGTATCATGGAAAGCTTTTGGCGGCTGGCGTGTCGCGGTGACGCGGAGGCCGCGGCGGCGCGGGGTATATGTAAGGAGCTCGTGCGGCTTCCCCTCCCTCTTCGTCGGCTCTGGGCGGGCGGGGACACAGCGCGGCGGCAACGGAACGCGGAGGCTGGTGGTGAGAAGGTGCGGAGGAGGAAAGGCGACGTGCGCGCGGAATGAGGCGGCCTTGCGGCGGAGCTCGCGTCTGCTCGAGGAGCAGGGCGATGGCGGACGGAAGAGTGGAGGAGCGCGCTAGCGCGGTGTGTGGCAAAAGGAGGCGTGCGTGGCGGAGTGAGGCGAGCGCTGGCGGCGGAGGAAGCGAGGCGTACAGCTTGGCGCGAGGCGGTTCGCTTGCGGGGACAACGCAGAGGAGGCGAGCGGTGTTGAGTGATGGCGACGAAGGCGGTTGATGCGGTCGTTAGCGCGATGCGCGACAGCGGAGGAAGCGATGACGGCTTCGAGTGGCGGCGAGGCGGTGGCGGGGGGCCCACGTCGGCGGCGGGTGGGGCTTCGGCAACCTGTTGGGACGCGCTGCCACGGCAGCCGCCGCTCTCCTCGTCGTCGGGCCTCGCATCCGTCCATAGCGCAACGCTGCCGCGGCTCATCGGTCCCCGCCGCTTTCGCCGTCACCGCTGCGCCGCCTCCAGTCCCCCGCCACCGTCTCGCCTCCTCGTTCCGGCTCGACCGCGTGCACGCGCCGCTGCCGGCTCTGCGTGCCCCCGCCACGTCGCCTCCTAGTTCCGGTTGACTCCGCTGGCGCATCCCACCGTCGTTTACAGTGAGAGAGCAGAGGGAGGAGAAGAGTGATGATGGAGAGCAGGAAGAGAGAGAGTAGTGTATGATAGGGTGGGTTCCTAAATTTTTTTATAAATAGAATGCTGACTGGAACTGCCCGTGTACGCCACGTAGTCAAAACACCGCGCGAGTATAGGTTGAGGGGGTAATTCGCCTCGGTATTTAGTAGTTGTGGGTGAAGAATGTTCGGTTATTTTGTGGTTCGGGGGTGGATTGCAGACGATCAACGATAGTTCTGGTGGGGGGGGTAATTCGTATTTTTTCCTATTATAATTATTTGGCTCTTGCTTCTTGTGCATTTATATAAATACAATATATATATTTTTTATGCGTAGATCAAAGTAGTATTAAATCTGACATCTAACATGATTAATGAAGTCGAATCTCTTTTTTTATTTAATTAACGTGTTATTTCATTCTCTACTTATGAGTTTGTGCGGCAATACGTTCCTTTTCGTACGTCTCCTCCAAAACCTTGCAAGGCTTGGCCTGATCATTATAGTCTCAGTAATAAGTGGAATGGATATCAAATTAGTGGACATTTTTGGTGAGCTTGGTAGTTGGTTTGAATGGCATAATACTCATAATGTCAGCCAGCTAGCTAGTGTTCCGTCAGTAAAATAAACCCAACCTGGTGACAACTCTATCGATCGATCGAACTTTGAGTACAGCTTGTGGATAAAAGGTCCTGAGGCGATGTCTGCTTGTGTGATGAAGCGATGATTCTATGATGGTCCGAATGTGTGGAGAAGTTCATTGTACATACGGCCCAGCACGACCTGATAAAACCTGGCATCCTCTGCGCTGCTTGCAAACACCAAAGAACCCAACACATTTCTTCTGCTGAGCATTCGATGGTGTTAGATTAGGATGCTGAATGCTGATAGTGCTCTACAATTATCAGCGTTTTGTTTCTGCCTGTAGTCCGTAGTAAAAAAAAGGACGCATTCTAGTTATCAATTTAACATATCACATTAGTTTAAGTTGATTTTTTTTATAGGGAGTGAAGAGTGATACCATTATAAGATGAACACCAGAATTCATTTTAGTGCAGAAAGCACTTGTAACAACAGTTCGATTTCTTATACTTGTCAGCTATTACTCCTCCGACATAAAAAAAATCAATCCTAGGATTAGAGAGTGATATAATATATCCAGATTTGTATATTTAGATTATTTTCGTGGGAACAAATAAGTAGATTGCTATCCTTCTGGTCTCTTTCCGATGGTAATGAGATATGCGCTAAAGGTTGTAATTGCAAAAGCCCAATCCTTTTAATGTCTTGTGTTGTAAAGAAAACTTGTTCTGGGGGTTTTCTCGAGTGAGATTGTTCGTCAAACAGCGCTTGTCATGATTGGATGATGGATGTTGCCACACCACTCTTGTTTTTTTATAAAAAAAGGGTAACATGTGACAGTTCGTTTGGTAGGATTTATTTTTTATGGGACGAGAAGGTTAGACTCCATATGGGTAACACTCAACGGCCGATTGATATGGAATGAGGTGACGGACCGGATGGGTACAACAATGAGCAATTTAGATAGCGATGTAACCCTCCGCCACAAAATAAACTAATCAAGCAAGATACTAGATATACATGGTTTCATGATTCGTTTTAGATTGGATTCTTTTTGGAGGATAGTACAAATTGGATATGAAGCTTAAGGGAGTGACACACGGAATTTCTGCAAAAACTACTATTATTTTTTAAGTAGGTTATATTAGAATATTACATTAGATTTATATAAAGATACATCGCATGCCACAATGATATTTGTACTATTGTGTAGAGTATGTGATAATATCATTCTTAATTCCTGCAGAGACCATCTAGCTGCGGAAGCAATTGCGTTGCGTCCGTATGCATTTGCTTTCAATGGGCTGACTGCTCTGTGTCTGTTTGTGAGCTGAACGCTGCTTGAAGGACAAATGGATCGGACCAATCATAGAGATTTTAATCTTAGCGTTATTAATTAAACCCACCACAGCCGATGGTACAGTTGTTTTCCTTTTCTTTCAATTTAACAATTGGGGCCAATTTCTATACTCCTATAAGGAATATGTGCTTTCGTTTAGCTATATTTAGATAGAAGTATATTTTAGATGGATATCTTTTTCTAGATGTATATGGATTTTGATTTGAGATAGTAATTGAATATCTAATTATTTGAACCCATGTTAGAAGATGGCCAATCCATGTACCACCCTCCGTCCCAAAAAAAGACTAATTATATTAACGAACCTAGATACCCATTGGCATAGGATTCGTTTTTTTTTTTGAGATCTGACAGAATTCTTGGAGCAACTAGGAATCCGATCTCGTCTCAAGTTAGCATGCGAGTTATTAAAAGAGATTTCTTATACAAACCTTCTATATTTTTCAAAAATGAATTACTTAAGAAATGACTAAAAAAGGACAACGTACCAAAAGTATCAGAAAAATATTTTCGTGGGCCTGTTCAGATTGAATTGAACATTTTCAATCATACATTTTTGATAAATTGGACAATTATGTGGAAGCGTTTGTTGTTACCAATAAATGTTAGAATGTGTATTAAGAATTTTGGTAACATTATTAAGCAATCCATAAAAAAATTGTAATATTTTGCCAATTTGCTAAAATTTTAGCATTGGCCCTACCCCAAATTTTGGTAGGTTCATTTAGCATCATATGAATAGGCCCTTTAATTTTTTTGTAATAGTAGATATGTGTGAAATAATAAATTTTTTGAACGAAGGAAGTATAGTTACTTACTGACCATGAGAATATGAGATTTGAAAATGAGCTAATGAATGGTCCATACAGTTTCTTATGAAACAATATGATTCCTCGTTTCTTAAAATTTTTTTATAGAAGTTTTCATCTAGGGGTGCAAGCGGGCCGACCCATCGAGTTTAAATAAATAATAATTATAAGTTTTCGCGTCGCGGTCCTGCGTTACGCATTTAAATATACAAGTGGATCGATTTATAAACATTTATAAAATAATAATTCAAATTAACCTGCTAGTCAACCGCGCGGGTTACGTACTATTTTTGTCTATAAGCGGATTCGCGGGTAAACCCACTTGCACCCTATTTTCATCTCTATGATTAGAGATCCTTTAAATTTCTCTGCCTACAATGCCTCCAATTCAGAGAGGGCCTGAATTTACGGAATTACCCCAAACTAGAGGTAAATCTCGTGAAATCGAGAAAATTATTCATCTCCTTCCTCGACTTTTCAACCTCACATCGCTCCTCCCGTCCCCCTCCTGGAGGCTGCAGCTCCTGGCTCTCGCAACTAGGGTTCGGCAATCCCCCGCAGGAGTGAAACCCTTCCCAAACTCCAATCCCAACCCACCTTCTTCGAATCGGAGGCAATAACCTAATGCAAACAGCCGTCCTCGCGCGGCGGCCGCTCGCAGCAATGGCGCCCTCTTAAGGTCGGATTCCCCCCCTCTCCCCCCCCTCCCCCCCCCCCCCCGAAGAAACCCTAGCTACCCGAACGTCGATTCCCCTCCTCTCGCCTTCTCTGAGGCCGCTCCCCGATTGCTTTTCCAGACCCGACCGGAAGCTGTCGCGTACGGGACAAGGCGGTCACAGGGACGCAGGAGGAGTACGGAGGCGGCGCTCAGGCGTCGGTGACGGTGTTCGTCGGAACATGTCCTTCTACACACGGGGAGCAGGCATATGAGCTCTTCTCCCGCGCCGGCGAGATCAGGAAGATGCATCATGGGACTCGACAAGAACTCCCAAAGAAAACCCCCCCCCCGTTTTGCGGCTTCTGCTTCATACTGTACCCGTCTCCTTCCGTCCTCATCCGTTTTTTTTTTAATACAAGAGATTGTAGTTTGGTGGCTTACTGTTCAAACTTAAAGGTGCTCTTCTGTTTTTATTCTAGTATAAAGCGGGTCGTCCAAATGTAGTTTTGGTGCTTAGATGTTTTCTAGTTTAGTTATGCATTGATTTAACAGTTGAAGTATCAATGGTGGGTTGTGACTTAGTGACAGAGAAGTTCTAAGGGAGTTTTACGGGAGCTCTGGGATGTCCTGGCTGCGTTTTGGGTTTAGCCTCCTTGGGGCACGAATGGTGTCGACATAATAATCCCCTAAAGCTATTCACAAGGAGCATACGGGGACAGCCACAGTAACTCTATCTCAGACGACGAATATTCTTTCAGGTTCTTGTAGCAGATACATCAGCTATGGTATAAGTGAGTCTGAAAACTTTTGCTTGTAACATATGCTCAAGAGTCTCTATAGGTGGCACTCTGTGAGGAGTAGAATTCTTGCTGCCCGTACTGGTTTGGGGGTCCGCTACAGTCAGTGGTCGACCACTTGTGCACCAAGCTTTCTTGTTTTTTCCCTTTGTTTTGGTTACTTTTAACTAAGCATGTATGATATTGATCTACGTCTAGATACATTGTCCTATAGATGTGTCTTTGCGTTTTGTCCGTGGAGGTCATGTGAGTATAATTATTGGCAACTGGCTGATTTTTTGTCAGCACTGTGTCTATTAAATTGGTGATACTTTTATTTATTGACATTTACAGGCTCCTAGTTATTGGAGAATGATTTTCGTTGTTCGAGGTTCGGCGGTTTTAAGTCTGCTGGTATGTGTGAGACCTACCCTGCTGTACTCATCTAATTCGGAAAATGTGGCCTCATTCTATAGGATCTCGATCTGTTAAGGCTTAGAGAGTACATGGATTTATTGTTTATTATCAAATAATATTGATACCACTGTTACGCTCTTAAAATAGCGTTGCATTCTGCGTGGTTGGTATTAACATGAGACAGAAAAGAGACCGCCTTTGAAGTAGGATCCGATATACGGTAACGCTTGAACAGTTATTAGGAAAGGCGAGATGAGTTCTGTGAGTAGGGGGAGATAGTTTGCATTCAGTGTTTTGTGTATGGTCGCAGTTCCGTGATGTAGTTTGATATTGGACTTTTTCGCGAAGGATGTTCGCGAAGCAATGAGTAGTGCACTAGTGTAGAAGACCAACGAGGTTCATGGTGGCTTGCTCTAGCGTCCTAGTGTAGCGATATAGGACATGATTACCTTCCCTGTACGTTTCAGCATACTAAGTCCGGAGAGCTGAAGATCGCCGTCACATTCATATTAGTGGAAAAGATGCCTTGAGGCATTGCCAAATTCGTGTTGACCTTCCTTTGTGGGGCTGTTGTGAAGAGGCGCACACATGGTCCGCTGCGACGGTGGTGGACAAGTATTACACCATGACATGCTTATCTCTGCAGTGTGATACGAAGTGTCACGAGTTGAACAGACTGTACTTTGAGGTAGTTCGTAGTTTCTTTTTCGATAGGTTCGAGGAGGGGCCCGGCAGGAAAGGGGATTGATACGCAAGACTATAGCGAGGTGGTCCGTTTGGGGTATCAATTGAGTATACATTTTTACTTTAAGTGCCGGGGTTGAGCATGGAACATCGAGGAGAGAGGGCGGTGTAATAGGTTCAATACTGGATGAGAATGTTACTGTGGCATATCCATCTAGGGTATGCAATTCAACCGGGGGCTGTGCTGGTGTGGGGTGTGTGGGATGGTTGTGTGGTAGTGCTCTTTACGTCTGTCTATTGTTATGATTCGCTGTGAGTTGGGTCTGCTAATGGAGGCGAAGGGTGGGTACTGGAAATGGGTCGAGGAGCCTAGGAGCACAACGTATGTTTTGACGGGTAAGGTTTGTAATCTGCCAGATCTATCGTGCAAATGTAGTAGTGCTGGTGATAGTGGAGGAGTTTGTACTTAAGGCTTTATACTCTTGTACTTACTTGTCGTCGAGTGTTGTTGTTGACCTTCATCTGCTGCAAGTCATAATTGCTTTGGTTCCTGGAAGACTTTGCAGATGGGTGCGCCTTCGCTCTGGATATACCTTTCGAAGTGGGAAAGATATGTGTGTATGGGTGAAACGAGATAATTGTGGCGTTTTTGAAATAGACTCTGGATACGCCGATGATATGATTACTATAGAAGTTTATGTCTCACTGCACTCTCTATACGAAGATGTTTCCTGCCTTTATTGTTTTAGCGAGGTACTTAACAAGGTCTAAATATATTTACAGGCCACTCTACTTGGATATATTTTCTGCGGTTGGTGGTAGCGAGATAGTGATTTGCCTTTCACACTATGGATATCTATGAATCTCTACTATGTTCACAGTAGACTCGCATTTTAACCTTGTCGTTTGCCAGCCATGCAAAAGTGGCGTTTGTTGATGTTAGCTCTTGGGTGATATCACTGCTCTTAATTTTATTCAAAATCTTTGTAGATGATCGTCCCACACGTTGAACTTAGTCAGTGGCTCTTATCTCTGTCCAAACATGTTCCTGTTTATATTTCATCATTTTCACAATCTGACATTTTTGAAATATGCAGATGACAGAGGTGACAGGAAGAGAGGTATGGAGATTTTTACGCAGAACGACAGAGGTCGCACATCTCGCATATTCTTGTTTGTTCTTTTCTTTCCCCTGAACTAATAGCTAACACAATCTGGTGGGGTGGCTTTGCCCCAAACCCCCAGAAAAAAATTTTTAAAAAAACCCCCCCCAAACCGGAAAAAAAAAAAAAAACGTTTAAAAACCCCGGAACGTATGAAGCGATCGTCGCAAAGAGCACCTGACTCTGAGTTAAGAGAGATGCGATTGATTCGGTATTAGAGCCTGCATACGTGTCTCTGGCTTTTCCTGTACTACCGCTTCGGAAAAACGAGATGTTTACAAAGTATCTCGTGGTTATGTTTGCAGAGAAAATCCTCGGTTCCGTGAGAAAGGTGATTCTGATGAAGAAGACGATGATTATGATAAGAGACGCCCGCGCTTGAACTTTTTTTTTTTTTTTTTTTTTTGTTTTTTTTTTTTTTTTTTTTTTTTTTTTTTTTTTTTTTTTTTTTTTTTTTTTTTTTTTTTTTTTTTTTTTTTTTTTTTTTTTTTTTTTTTTTTTTTTTTTTTTTTTTTTTGTTTTTTTTTTTTTTTTTTTTTTTTTTTTTTTTTTTTTTTTTTTTTTTTTTTTTTTTTTTTTTTTTTTTTTTTTTTTTTTTTTTTTTTTTTTTTTTTCTTTTTTTTTTTTTTTTTTTTTTTTTTTTTTTTTTTTTTTTTTTTTTTTTTTTTTTTTTTTTTTTTTTTTTTTTTTGTTTTTTTTTTTTTTTTTTTTTTTTTTTTTTTTTTTTTTTTTTTTTTTTTTTTTTTTTTTTTTTTTTTTTTTTTTTTTTTTTTTTTTTTATTTTTTTTTTTTTTTTTTTTTTTTTTTTTTTTTTTTTTTTTTTTTTTTTTTTTTTTTTTTTTTTTTTATTAAGAACAATTTGCTGATAAATGCAAATGGGCAGTTGCAGTGTACTACTACTAGTAAAGCCCGTCGAGCTTATGTTTTTTACCCTGTTTGTGTACCATATGACTATATATTGTCTGTTATGCTTCATTTCTAATGTTGCGCGGTTCATCACCACATGCTGCATAGGTCTCGCATTGGCGACTGGGGATGGATTTTTGGTGTTTCATTGCACATTCGCCTTTATGTAGACCTTTATTTAGGTTGCAACTTTATTTAATTGATTTTGGTCGTAACAATTACCTTGGCGACTATCTGAAAAACTGCCGCCTTGAAACTTGCAAATACTCGTATTTTAACTGTGTTCTGTGTTAAGTGAAAATGTTGGTTTAGCGCTTGTTAATTGTTGAAACTTGCAAAATATATGGTCTAATGTGAAAATACTCATCCATTCCTGCGGCTTTCTGAACTAATACTACGATGTTGTTCGCTGAATTGTGCATTGCGTGGAAAGGAGACGACCAGAGCTCCTAGAAGTCGAACAAATTAATCTTGACGTGCCATCGAATGATCACTTCTCTGAGGCCGGCGGCGTCATCGAGATCATGAAGATCGTGGAGGAGCTCCTCCTTCCGGCGCTGGCGCTCGACTTGACGAGCCGCTCGCTCCCTCTGATCCGCTCCTACCGCAGCCGCGCAACCGCGGCGTGAGTGGAGGACGACGACCTGGAGAGCTCCGCTGCTGCTCCTGAGGCTGCACGCTGCCGTCGACGAGGGACAGGGCCGGCACGTCACGAGCCAGAGGCTGCTCCTGTGGCTCCGGGAGCTCACGCAGAGCATGTACCGGGGCTACTACGTGCTGGACACTTCCGCTACCGCTCACGCTTCCAGCGGCGCAGCAACGACGCTCGCGGCGCTGCCGCCAGCGGCTGCGCACAGCGCCGGCGCGCGGTGCGCCTCGTGCTCGGCAGTAGCAGCAGGGACGACGACTGTACGACGACGTCGTCCCGTGCCCTCGCCCCGCGCCGCTCGCGCATCTGCAAGGCGTCTCCAGAACGTGAGCGCCGTTCCTCCAGATGCTGGCAACCTACCGGCGGGTGCCCGGAGGGTCAGCGCGTGGACACGGAGAGGTGCGTGCCGATCGGGCGTCACGCCGAGAAGCAGCGGATCGTCGCGGTTCCTGCTCAAGGAGGACGAGGCGGCTGCCCTGCGCACGTCGTCGGCGTCCTTCCGATCGTCGGCCTAGGGGCACGGGAAGAGCACCCTCATACACGATGCCTCCACGACGCGAGAGTGCGCGCGCATCCGCGGTGATCGAGCGCCCCGAGAGTGTGCTGCATCCCCAGAGTGATGGACGGGTCACCTCCACCCCAGGACAGCGGGTCGATGCACTCCAATGGCCGTGGGCAAGGTCGTCGTCACGAGCGAATACGACCAAACCAAGGCGGTCTCGGCGCGACGGAGGAGGCATCAGAAACCAAGAACAGATGTCAAGGAGGAGTACTGGTACCATTTCAAGGCGCTCGCTTTCGCGGAGCGGCGAATGACCAGCAGGGCCGGCGCACCCAGCGCTGGGCTACAGCTAAAGAGATCGCATCCGTCCTGAACGGGTCATTCTAGGGATGCATATATCATTGATCGCCTCGATGCGATCCAACCCAAGGAGTGCTTTTGGCGCGCGTACTCCAGAGCCTCGTGAATATCTCTGCCGCTCCTCGAACTCCAAGAGGATCAAGGCCGACATGGGCTACGTGCAGGAGTTCGCTGATCGGCGGATCGCTCTCAAGCTTGTGCTTCCGATGCGTCTCACGCTTCGTAGCTGCTCCATCACCAGCAGGGGGGGCGATCTCAGTTAGGACCTGAGCTTAATCTGTGGCAGGAGGGTAGCTTACAGTTGTCGCAGTGATAACTCTGGTGTCGTGGATGTCATCCTATGCAGATCACGCATCCCTCCCTCACGAGATCTACAAGCTCTCCTGCGTCAGGAGGAGAGGTCGCATCTAGAACGTGCGCGTCCTAGAAAAATGAATTTGGTACCCTGTATAAAACCATGTTAATTTGCTTGCTTCTAGGTAGTATATGATCTTGATGAAATTTACGTCTTGCTTGCGTATGTACGGACCCATTCTGTTCCATTTGATGTACAGAAACTGTGAACTAAACGGAAATTTATCTTTTGTGTCACTAATCATGCTTCCTAGACATTTGACTACCGCTCCAGTGAATTTGAAACCCAGTTAATTAAAAAGTTATGTACAAAATCCAGTGAATCTCAACCTGCTGCAACGGTCTCCATGTTAACACTAGTCAGAGTAACCGTCGTCTCCGTCGTGCTCCTGGTAGTAACGCCGGTCCAGAACGAGTGCTTGGCAATGGCGGCGGCGCGGCGGCAAAAGTCCTCCACAACGGCCGCGCGCTCCGCCGGGAAGCCGGCGGCAGCGACGGCCATCTCCTCGGCCTCCCGCCTCTTGCTCACTTGCTGACCAGGACGAAGTCGCCGCTCTCGTACGTGAACTGGCCGGCGAATTCTGCAATATAGCTGTGAAACAGTATAGTACATATACCTAGCTCTGAAATATGATGCACCAAAAAAAACGGCTGCTAATCACTTGGCAGCTAAAATATGGCACGCACTTTTTATTGAACCAACCGATCAAGTTCAGACTTTCACTCATTGTCAGAGAGGCATCCAAGAAGAACAGCTAAGGGACAGCCTGCTACAGATTCAACAGCAGCTAAGTGATCAGGAGAGCAGCTTGGCACGAGTGGCAGGATCTTCCTTGCTTTCCACCCACATCATGAAAACGTAGCCGAGGCACCAGAGAAGAACATATTGGAATGGAACCCAACAAAGCAGTGCCACAAGGCTGAGCATGCTGCCAACATATTGAGGGTCTTTGATATAACCAAACGGAAATTCTGTCACCCATGGGATTTTCTTTCCAAATCTGACGCCGTAGTAGGTGCCTGACTCACCGAGCAGCTGGTACACCCTGAAGAGAAATCACATATATCAGCCACAAGCTAACTAACTGAATGATGATTACCCCTTCCGTCTTTGTGATAAATACAGAATTTAGTCTACTATAAACTGTTGTGTACTATACTCATATTACCAAATGCTCAAATAATATGTGTTGCCGAAGTGGCCGTTTCAAGATTATAGGAAAGTGTTTTTATTCTGTTAAAGAGACGTTAAAATCAGAATAAAAACAAATTTTGGAGCTTGAGTGCCTCCTCGACTACCTCAGACTATTTCCTACTGGTGTAAAGAGTTGCTAGAAGTCCAACATAGAATGCATAGGAATTAGCATAAAAATAAGTTAGCAGTGACTAATCCCCAGGGTAGTGGCTTCACAGGTATCAAACTCAATGAGTCATGGATTAGCACTGTTAAGTCTATGACACTTAACTTACTTTTGCATCACTAAGTGTCTAAATCGCTAACAATTGTAAACAATTCTAAATGTTTATAACTAATATTGAAGGCCCTATCTTATTTCAAGGTATGGCAATCATTTAAGGAAGATAGGGCTTTAGGACAAAAACTATAGCAAAAATGATATTGTTAAAATGTAAAACAAATACTGAACGAGAACGGGACAACTACAGTAGATGCATCAGTCCATTATAGAGCATTATGAGTACACATCAACTTAAGAAGAAATTTGGCCTAATTTTTTTCATATTAGATGAGAGCATTGCTTGTGCTTTTAAAATTATACTCCAGCTATAAGTTTGTGTGTGTGTGTGTGTGTGTGTGTGTGTGTGTATTGTAGATGCCATTCTGGCAAATCATGGAGAAAATTCATAAATCAGTAATAATTGGTAAATAGAAGCAGATGATCGTTGATCCTGCTTGAAAATCGTCCCATCCCTTACTCATCCCTTGTCCCTACAGCAAACTGTTGATTCTGCAGCACTAAATCGACAAACGACCAACACAGATTTATACAATCGCAAATTTTGGTGCTTAACTGCAATTAGTGGATTATTGATCATGGAAACATCAGAGATGGGAACAGATAAATTACACCGAAAACCTAGCACAACACACATAGAAACTAGAAAGTCGCAGACGATCCGAACGAGGGGATAGCATCGCGTCCGACTGTCGGAAGAGGGGTTTAGGGGATATATCTCGCTTACTTGAAATTGAGGTACTGGCCGACGGCGAGGAGGGCGACGGAGTAGAGCGGCGGCGGCCAGGAGAAGGAGGCGACGGAGGCGAGGGCGAGGAGCTGCAGCGCCTTGAGGACGTGGGACACCTGCGCCATCCGGCGGCACGGGTCGGCGCCGCCGCCGCCGCACAGGTCGACCCACCGCTGCGGGTGGTTCCAGAGCGCCCAGTAGAACGGGAACGGTAGCAGCACGCCGACGGCCGCCGCCGCCGCCGCCGCCATTTCCATCTCGGTGTCGAAGGCAGAGCGGTCACGAGGGGCTCGTGGAATTTTCGTGTCGTCGCGACGGCACACTACTGGGTCACCTGGGACGACTCACACTAGACATCCTGACATGTGTAAAGTCTACTAGTAATTCTTCACCGTCACTAGGTTGCTAACTATACTCGGCAAATGATGCCTTTGTTTCAAGAGATTTCTCAACAGATTTAAAACTTAAACGCTGCGGCAAGCATGTGAGATAGTAGTACCATCCTAGGACAGCTCAAAAGTACTTCGTCACCATTAGGATACAAGTCTCTGTAAAGAACAGCATGCGAGTATTTATGTTTAATGTTTTTCAAGAAATCCAGTGCATAGCCTGCTTCTTGATGGCAAGTTGCAAGACTGGAGATCTTCTGTTTTTGTTTAAGGTTTCCCATGAAATCAAGTGCATAGCCTGATTCTTGATGGCAGGTTACAAGTCTGGACTGGGAGATTTCTAGATGGTGATCGAGTGACCGGTAGTCCACAAAGACCACAAGCACACAAGGCAGCAGGCACGCTCCAGTAGTTAAACAGAAGAAATAGACAAGAAAACGTATTTGCAGCGAAATGTTGAGAGATTGGAAACAAGAAATAAAAAAGAGCGGATCGAATTCTCTACTGTTGTTTTACATGATCTTCAATACTCCCAACCGATCAAAAACCAATTTACCTCAGCTTATCATTGCAACTGCTCGATGAACTGAGAAAATTTCCTAACCATAACAATTGACCACACGCAGAGGAAACAGAAATTTTGAGGCAATATCAACACTCAGCGTCAACAGCAGGAAGTGGGAACGACACATTTGAGTCAAATTTCTAACTCTATCCTATTACCTGCTTGACACATTCCAGAAAAAACATCAAAATTTCTGGACTTTTCCTGTGAAATAAAAAATAAAGCCCCATCACTCAGCATTATCATCATCAAAACCATCATCTTCAGCCTCCTTGACCTTTTGAGGTGCTACACTATCTTCAACCATCGCAGGATCATCATACACGGGTTTTTCAGGGCCTGGTCCTGCAGACACCTTGACCATAGCAGGGCGCAATAGTCTCTCCCCAAGTTTAAAACCCTTACGAAATTCCTGAAGGATGACCCCTTCTTCATACTCCACTGATTCTTCTCTCATAATAGCCTCATGAAGCTGAAACAGAAGGTGCACAAACAATTCTTATTAAGAAAAGTAACACCCTTTGAAAACCCAAAAAAATTTGGAAAATAAAATAGATTCCTACACATATCCAGCCCTTTATAGTAGACTTATCACCCAAAACCATGGAAGGCACAAAATTTAAAAGAGACATGGAAATTTTAATATTTGAGTAAATAAGTGTTTGATTCAAAAGTTAACTGGATTAGTATGTCATGTGCTGCTAACAATGCTTACCATAGGATCAAATGGTTTGCCAACAGTCTCCACATCTTCAACTCCTAGTGAGTTCAGAATATCAATAAATTGCTTATAAATGCTCTGATAGCTGTTGTTTATTTTTGTTTCTTGCTCAGTTTCCACCTTTATTTGTGTTTTTGCTCTTTCAAAGTTGTCGAGGACAGGCAGCAAGCTCTCTATAACTTCCCCTTGCACATTTGTCATCAACGAAAGCTTCTCTCTTTCTACCCTTTTCCTGTAGTTATCAAAGTCAGCACTTATCCTCAAGATACGGTCTCGCTCAGTTGTCAATTCTGCGCCTAAGGTACTGATTTTGCTCAAAAGAGAATTTTTCTCCTCCTCAATAGAGAATAAAAAGTCCTCTATCTCAGCGACTTTTGTTTCATCATCATTAATCAAAGCTTCCTTGTATGATTGCAATGCTGTGACAATAACAGAGGGAGTTTCTTCTGTGGCTGCAGCGGCATCATCTGCACCAGTTTCTCCAGTTTCAGAATCCTCCTGTGACATCAAAAAAGATGTCTAAATAAGAAGCCAAGTGTTTCTATTGACAAGGTCAACTTCTTTTGCTTTTATATTAGCAGTGGAAGTGAAATAACATACTGCTACTGTGCTACATGCCACCTCAACAACTGTCAGTATTACATTTATACGACTCTTCAGCAGAATGCAGTTTCTTACCTCAAATATTGACAAAGAGATGCACTACACTCTTGTGCTATAAACCTATAGTATAATCTGCACAGGCCCTCACGTTACAAACTGGAAAATGAAATGGTCGAATTACTGACCTACTATATAATCTAGCCTTGCTCTTACAGAATCTAAGGAAATAGAACAGGATAGCTAAATGTGACTAGTAAAGAGTCAGAGAAAAGATTTTTGCAACAATGCAATAACTCCATGTTATCAAGTAACTCGATTGCAAAATACACATGGGCCAAAGATAGGAAACATTGAGAAAATAAAATAGCATCTTCACACGTGTAAGCACAGGGAAGTGTGGAAGGCACAGCTAAAATGCATTCATAGTACTGAAGTTACACAACAACTATGGCAAACACTTACAAGTACTGATGTACAAGTTCCTAAAAGAGGACCTATGCCAAATGTGATTCCCCAATAGATCAATGACATGCAAAATAGATTGGAAATAATCCCATATCAGCAAAACTTTGCCATTTCCAGCCTTAGTCATGAAAAAGAACAGATCCTTCCAACTTTCATACTCCCTCCATCCACAAAAGTTACACATATTACTTTTGTCACCAAGACCAAGGAGAAATTAAATCATCTTGGATGTTACAAAATCAAGTAGTGAATGCAAGCATGCAACCAATGAGTATTTAAAT
>CM020178.1:26903168-26948004 GCA_009805545.1 Oryza longistaminata | reverse complement strand
GACGAGCGCTCGTACTTCATACCCTTCGTCACCAGGCCGCCGCCGGAACGACCACAAGGCCGTTAGTAGGCCGTCGACTCCCCTCTCCGCTCTTCCTCCCTTCCTGCTCTCTCTTCCATAGTAGGGGTATATGTTTTATCATAACCTCTTACAGAAGTTGGTAAAATATTCCGCAAAGATAACCTACTGAGTGGCATTATGGTCTTACCAAATGTATTGGGTGGAGACATTACTCGTTCGAAATCCACATATGAGCATAACTTGTCCTTTGTTTCTGTCCTCACGGGACATTAGATGTCGCAAAGTCCGTCAGTCAGCGCCCATCCACTATCTCTCATAGATGCGGACATCAAGCAGGCTAACAACCCACGGCCAACCCCCTGCCTCCTTCCAAGCGCCATTCTAATACTCTAAGACCCTCACCATCCCGGTCTCGTCCGTTCGATCGATCCGATGCCGGGCGCCGGCGCGAGTTTCCGCACGCTGGCGCGTGCGCACCTGCTCTCGATCTTCGACGATAGCCAGGCAGCGGACAGCGTGAGCGGCCACACAAACTCCGCCCCTCCCTCCATCCAACAAGGCTCCCCCCATCCAGGCTGCTTCGTCCTACCCGCACGGCCGCCGCGCTGCGCCCGCCGCCGCCGCCGCCTCCCCGCCCGGGATCCGCGCCGGCCGTCCTCCGCCGCCTCGTGCTCGCCTTCGCCCTGGCGAGCCGCGGTGGCGCGGCCGGCTCTCCGCGGCGAGAGCCCCTGCCGCCCGCGGGTCGGCGAAGTCCCTGGCTTTCGTCGCGGGTGAGCTGCGGGCGGCCGCCCGGGTAGGAGCCACGAGGCACGACGAAGGCCGCGCAGACGGCGACTGAGGTGAGGCTTGCTCCCCACCCCGGGGGGGGGGGAATTTTGCTGTAGCTACTGTGTTTCGATCGATAAGCAAGTTATTTTGAAGAGAGGCATATTAGCATTGTAATTTTTTAGTATATCAGAGTGAAACTAGTAGCAGTGCTTGGTTCAGAACCACAAATTGCTCACTTACCGTAGGATACACAATTTGCGTATTAGTAACTCTTTAGGTCATGGTGTGGTATTATGATCGCTGTTCATACTAGCATTTTTCTGCACGAATTGTTTACAGTAGTGATCTACCTTGTTTGTACCATATCATATTTAAGCTTATGTATCCATCGAATTAATGCGAAACTGGCTTTAGATGCAGGAATCTTGTGGGTGGTTTTTATGTTTAGTTATACTTTTCTAATATGGCTTATGTCAATTAACAAAGAAATCCCATTCTGTGCTTTATTTGGTGATGCAAAAATTTCTACACTACCTATGTTCACGATGCAAAAAGTTTTGCACTGAACTTTGCGCTACCATGGCATGGATGATTAAAATGATTGAATATTGACCTTCATTGGTAGCTTCAGGAAATATAATACCTCAATGTAAGATGATTTGTTTCACCTGATTATAATTAGTTTTGGTCAAATTCTAATGGAAATGTCCAACTAAAGTATGTTTTTCCCTGACTTCTATATGGTATCACATTCTAATATGTAGTTATTTTCTTAAATTTGCCATTCAGCATAACATGTGGGAGTCAAGCTGTTCAAAGAGATAATAAATGTTTTATTATAGCTAAAGGGCCATTGTGGCGAGTACTCCCGCAGTCCGCAAAGATAAGACTGACATATTCATCATTTGAGGTTTGTCCAAATAAGTTGTTTCTATCTTTTAAGTCTTTGCATTCACTTACATAATGAAGAGATAAAGTTAAATGTTTCTGACCCAAGGAGTCGGAGGCGACGAGGGAAGAACGAGCGCCGTCTGTGCTCCCGCTAGCGGCGACGAGGAGAGGAAGAAGATGCCGGTAAGCGCGCGAGGGTGGCACCGAAGGGAATGAGCGCACGTGCGGGCAGCGCTGGAGAGCCCTTCGCGTCATCGTCATTGCCTCCTCCTCCCTCCCATCGGCGTTGCCCTCCTCACCCATCACCGCCGTCGTCTTCCTCCCCCTTCGCAGTCGTCGCCTTCCTCCCTTGTCGCAGCCACCGTCTTCCTCCCCCATCGTCGTCGCCGTCCTTCCCGATAAGCGTCGTTGTCTTCCTCTTCCTGTCCGCACGTCACAGCCCGCCCCCGTGCGCTCGCCACCCGCTGCCGGCGAGCATGAGCGTCGTCCGGATCAACCTGCCGCTCCTCCCTCTTCCTATCTATCCACAGCCAGAGGTATTTTGGTCTTAAAATCCCTCAAAGTGGCAAAATATCCTGAAAGTAACCTATTGAGTGGCATTTTATCCTTTGCAATGTATTGGGTGGCATTTTATCTAAACCCATCGAATGGAGTGGCATATTGTCCTTTTTCTCGCCGGGGGTGACAGGGCAGGAAGCCAAGAGAAGCAACATGTAAACAGGGTCATATGTTTTGTTTCAGTGCCGCAAGCGTGAACTATTTGGACGAAATACGAAACGTGTTCTATCGAGTGAAGGGAAGAAAACCAGTCTATGGCACACTTTTTCTTTTAAGATAATGAAAAAGAATATTCCGACCTTTGCTCAACGAGCTACAACCAATTATTACAATGTAACACAAAAAAAAGAAGGTCATATGAATAAAAAGGAAGTCCATGGCACACGTGTGTCAAACATCGCTCACGCAGCCAAGCAAGCTAAAGCACACCATGCCCATCTGACAATTAACTAAATGATATGTTACCTACTTGACATCACAAGACCATGCCGCCTCAAGTCAACACTAAGTAGAGATGGCAATTGCCCTGTTGGGGTTAAGTCCCCACCAGGTACCCGCTCGTACGGGGACAAGGTAAATTTTCACCCGTGGGTCTGTCAAGGAGGGGCTTAACTCTTTGCGGACCAGGGTGGATTTTTGTTTTCACCCACGAGTCTCTGAAATGGTAAAGTACATTGGATCATTCTACAAGTCCATTGCAAAAGACAATAATCCTACTAATAACCCAAGGAAAAGCCCTACTCATCCCAACCTTATCCCCACATCCCTTCCCGCAACACCTGCACATTGCCAGTTGCTTCGACTTTGTTGCCCTAACAAGTTGAGTTGCAAAGACGCAAAGTGGCGGTTGTTCCCCTCAACCCCATAGGCGTGCCACCATCTGCTAGTCTTTTCTTTGCTCTCGCACAACCATGTTGCGCCACTATTTGTCCTCCTCTGGACCCTGCTCCCTCGTTGCCCGCAGATGAGGCTTTCGGCTAGCTGTGAGCGTTGCTTCTGCATGGTCATGCCATGCCACCAGCCTGCCATCCTCCTCCCTTAGTGTTGCTTGTCCAACTATCCCCTCACCCACACAGGAGCATGTCCATCATGGATGGTCCACACCGCTCACTAGGAGAAGCTCAAGATACTATGCTCAACAGTCAGTGTGGCGAATGACACTCAGAGACGCGAAGGTGCAAATGGTGGGGCCCTGGCGGGGGTGGGGATCATTTCCTCCGGTTGTGGATTCTAGGACGGGGTCATTCCGATCCAATTCGGCCTCGACCCATTCCGTTGCCGCCTCTAACACCAAGGCATGATGAATTAATGGTATGGTGGCAATGATGAAGGCAACAATGGAGCCAATGAGTTACAACACACTTTTGTCCAATTATCCTCCCTTACACATGGAGCCAAGAGTTACCCTCTAGTTGTTTTCATTTGTCTAATGATAAATAACAAAAAGATAAAGTGAAGTGAGCGTAGCTTAATTGGTTAGATTTCTTGTGGTGAAACCAATCAAGTTGGATTCATGTACTGGATTTGACATGAGTGCTCGCATTTACAACTAATTATTATTTTAGTGATAGGTGATGTACAAGTCAACAACGAGATGTTCATGGTAACTTCATCAATCTTAAGATATACCAGCACAATCTTTCCAAGGTGTCGATAGGGATAGAGTATGCGTGTGTCCGTATTGTGAGGGTTTTCGTTTGTATTGCGTTCTAAAAACATAAAGATCATCGGTTATTCCCGCTAAAATCGGTTGATTCCACTTGGACCACATTGGCACGTGTACTGCCACAAATATACCCACGTACTACTGTTTGTCTGCTGTACTACCTCCGTCCCAAAAAAAAAAGACAAACCCTGATTTCCGTGCCCAACATTTGACCGTCCGTCTTATTTGAAAAAAATATGAAAAAAATTAAAAAGACAAGTCACCCATAAAATATTAATCATGTTTTATCATCTAACAACAATAAAAATACGAACTATAAAAAAAATTTATATAACACGGACAATTAAAGTTAGACACGAAAACTCAGGATTTGCCTTTTTTGGACGGAGGGAGTACTGCATCCGGGTTTAGCATGATGTTTGGTCGACTATTGAGATGGTCAAGAGAGCAGGGTAATAACTGTTATTCTGATAAGGACGCATCTTCTTTAATAAGACAAGTGAGATGCACGTTGTCTCAAACAGTTCTACCTTACTGCTCACCCTGTACCTTGCGGTACTAATCCTACACCAAATTGGCTCTACCATTTGGTGCCATTTTGACCGACGATGAGCACGAGTTCTACGTGCCAAGACTCTTGAGCTAGACCGACACTTTTGATCTCATTCTCACCAGCCCAAGTGATTAGTGCTTCACCTGTCCCTTTTTATCCAGCTGAAGTCTTTTTGGTTGCTTCCACACTTGCACACACCTGCCAGATAATCCGTGAGATACGACGGCTACGAAATCGCAATGAATCGGGTCCCATACTCCAATCCTCACCTACTGACCACCAACCAAACACCAACTCCCTCCCTCAGAGTTGCTTCACGTCTTCTCAACCTACTCCCTCAAGCCTCCAGTTTTTCCACGCCCTGATAGGTGACTTGAGCGCTGGAATTCAGCCTAACTCCGGTCCCACGTCGCCACGTCAACCGCGCACTTGGCCACGTATGCATGTGGTTCATTAGGCGTCGCTTGGAATGCTGTAGTTCGGTACGAAGACCATTTCTGTTTGTAAGAGAAATGGATCCTTTGCAGTATTATTATTACTATCTGTGGTAGCAGTGAATCACAGGTAAACTCGGTTCCACAAGTTAGCAGCAGCTGGTGCATACGTAGTATCGCAGATAATCCTCACTAGTTTGTAAGACCTGCATATGCGATTTCTGTACTTGAGAAGCTGATAGGCGAAGTAAACCACCGTGATTAACCTTATTAACCCTCTGTGTTTCGTAATGTTTACGGATTAATTAACTGTTCACAATACAAATACAGTTGGCACAAAATGTGTCCTGCCCAAAAGCGGGAAGGCAGGGCGGTTTTGCAAACCCTGGCTACAAACTCTCTCGCCCACACGTAGGCGGATTGGGAGTACTAGCCGTGCCTGAGATGTGAAGAGCGATAAAAACAGTTGAGGATTCTTTTCTTGGTACCTCCAAAGGAAACTTTTGAAGCCTATTGTTTTTAAAAAATAAAGCCTAAATATTACGAATTGTGTGTCTTGTACTTCATATTGCAGTGTTAAGAGGTGTGTAGTTTTAACCCTACGGTCTCCCGTTTAATTCTCAACACGCTTATTTTCTTTCTAATTATTTGATAACCAAGTCTCTCTCTCTCTCTCTCTGATGACTCGACTTGCTTGAGATAACTTTCTCCGTATTTTCAACCATTTCCTATGGGGACCTTCGAGATCGATTAGGCTTGAAAAGGTCCCCTTGGGAACCGGATGATCAGACCAAATATTTCTGTGTTCCTTTCAGCAGCATGACATGTACTGTATAGTAGTACGCAATAAACATGATTTGACAGACAAACAACGACATCACAAAAACCATATGGGGTATGGTTAACACGAATAAAAAGTCATGGCCAATCGACCCATGCAATTATTCCGTGTACACCAGAGAGGTAACCATTTTACATGAACCAGTGCCCCTCCACACCCATCCAAATATCACTTTGATCCGGGTGACTTGACTTCACACCAAAGGCTGGTAATCCTGGTGCAGATTTGTTTGTTTCTCCGTTGCACCATGCAGCAGTATCTCAGTAATGCACCCTCAGAAAAGGCTTCTGGAGCCGCCTAGATCTCATCCTCACCTGGCCCAAGCCGATACGCGTTTCATGCAAAAAAACCAAACATGTCACGCGCTGCTGCCGCTCCGGCTACAAACCTACAACGACGCATTGCACGATGCACTAGCGAGCCAGCGAGAGTGAGTGGCGCACACTGAGAAGACACCACCACGCATTAGCAACAACGATGGCCAGTGCACGCATGCCTGCCTGCTTGCCTAGTTGCCTGCTCGGCTGCTCGATCGGTGCCTCGCCTCATCTGTGGTTAGCGATCTCGCTACGTATGCTTTGCAAGTTGCAAGCTGCATTCGATCGGGGCGCAGCAATGCCAATGCCGACGGCCACATACCATGATAGTATCAGCAATGGCGAGTGTGTACATACACCACCAGCTCCGGCCACTACCATCGCCTGTCCCCCTCTTGTCTGCCTCTGGGGGATCCCGATGCTGCCATGGCCTAGACCATGGATCATTGCTTGCACTCACCGGACAACAACATGTCACCTCCACTGCATGCCCTGGCTGGCCACTGCCACCTCTAGTTGTATACTCCTCCAAATCTTTCTACTACCTGGGTCGTCTTTGGGTAGCACCAATAGTGGCTGGTAGGGTATACCGCTACGCCAAAGTAGTAGTAAAGTGACGAGATCGATACGTGCCCACACACGAAAACTAAACCAGCTGCTAGCTCGTTGTTGGCTCCACCACAGGTAGGGCGCCGGGCGATGGACGCACGGCCGGCCAGTCATCAGGTTGCATCAGGCCGGTGGCTGTGCTCGTTTTAGGGTGCACCGGCGCACCAAAGCAGGGGGAGATAGGCCACTCCACGATCCCCTGCCTCTCGTTTCCGCCGGCGATAATCCGGCGGCCATCATGGCAGGGCCGCCGTGCTGGCTGGTGTGTGTGTCGGCCCATCCTTCTTTACAGATCGCGGTGAAGATTCACTGATACGTGTGCGTTACATGTGTTGCGCATCATTGGCTGATTAGCAACTGGGCAGCGCGAAAACGCATTTCCTATCAATCCACGAGGCGATTTGTTTTGGAGAAAAGAGGAGGAATGAAGAAAATGAAAGGAAATTTTAGTGACTGGTAGAAGAATGTGCCGAATATTGTGTCATCGTCGACGAGAAAAACTCCAAATATTCGCAACAAAAGAGGGCTATTCGATATCCTAATTATTAACGTCTCGCTTGATGTGGAAGTTGTCATCCGTGGGAAAACTGGAAAGGTTGAAAACACTGTTTTTGCACGGAAGAAAATAATTTGCAAAAGCTGATGGATGTTTGTTTGCCTGCTGCCACGCCTGGATAACAATAGTGGTTATCATATAACGTCCCGAATCCTCCAAGGTATCTGATCCCTGCAGCTGATTGAGAAAATATTTATGCCCACTGAAGTCTGAAGTCTGAAGCTGTGAAGCAACGCAATTCAGCGTGTAGCCCAAATCGAGTACACTTGGATCATCTCTTCGCACGCTACCTCCGTCCCAAAATAAGTGCAGCAGTGGAAATCCGTGTCCAACGTTTGACCGTCCGTCTTATTTGAAAAATTTATGAATTTTTTTTTTAAAAATAGTCACACATAAAGTACTATTCATATTTTATCATCTAATAACAAATAAAATAATAATCATAAAAAATTTCCACATAAGACAAACGGTCAAACGTTGGAGATGAATAATGTAAATCTGCATTTATTTTGGGACGGACGGAGTATATGTCAAGAGTGGGGGATACATGCATGGCCTGTGTACAGCCAAGTAACAGCAGGATTTGATTGAGGAGAGTGAGATATATCCTGCCATGAGAACCAACCCCCAGGAAGCAAGAGCTAATGGGGATCCAAATGAAGTGACAGTGATCGGGGCCGATGTATAGAGGAGCTTTGGGACTTGGTGTTTGGTATGACAGCAGCCTAATTTTGACATTTAACAGCCGCTGTCAATTCAATCACAAAATTAACGGAGAATGTTTTGAGCTTTTGGTGCAAGAATGGGTGTGGCCCCAGTTTTTTGTTCTCTTTTTACCAAGAGCCTCTTCTTAGCGGTTGACAACACTAACTGGGCCGTCTTATCTGACTCACATTGTGGCCCGTTTGTTGGAGTACTAGCACAGTAGCACCAGTTCGGCGATGTCATGATGTCAGCGATTGATGCAGTAAAATGATTCATACGCGTGACTCATATTGCTTGTTTTCCTCTTATTCTTTTCATTGCAGCCATCAGGTTCAGTCTTTAAGCCGTTCCAGTGGGAAAAGATTCCAAAAGAGGATGTGTCAATTTTTCTGTTAGAGCAAGTCCCAATCTCTAGCTTAAAAGTGCGCCTCGCCAAAAGATACAAGGACATCTGGGGCCATGATGATCGGCTCAGAAATATACTCCAACTCACTAATTGGGATGTTATATCGCTTCTTAGTTAAGAAATGACCTAGTCATGTACTACAACTACTCCTGAAGAACGACTGTTAATCAAGTAATTTCACTCCAGACAAGGTTCAGCATGTTCTCAATTAGAAGAATTAGGCTAGATTTGGCCTACTAATATTATTATCAGTCCTGGTACTTTGGACTGATCTAGGCATGCCATCTTAAGGGAGACCAATAATCACACCCCGAATCTTTTGACTAACAAACTATTCACGGATAAACCTATAGTATAATCAAGGGTTTGAACACAATCTCAGACGCATCTGTGGACTGCCCTAATTGCAAATGACTATACCTAACAGGTGTGCTGGACTGAGAATAATTACAAAAGAGTAGGAACTGTTGTAGAAATCGTACTAGCAGCAGTAGTGTACCAAAAGCAAGAACCAAAAAAATGGTGTGGTTTTGAGTGTTTGGACTCCAGGGTTTCAGCGTCCTTTTTCCAGGTACCCAATGATGGTGCCGGTAGAGAAACGGGGTAGTATCAGGTCAGTCAGCTTAGGGGACACCTGCCCATGATGCACACGGCTCCAAAGGGCAAGCACCAACCTAGCACTAATCATCAAATGGCATAGGTCCGGGCTTGCAGATGCAGGCTGATGAGCTCTCCACGCTGAATTGCCCTGGACCCAACCATGCATGAGTCGCTAGGCGGTAGGCGCGATTTGATCGAGTCATGGACGGGTAAGACGAAGACGAGAACGAAATTCCAAGCGCCCTGGATGGAGTTCCGGTATGATTAAACAGAGCAAAATCTGCCGGATTAGAAGGATCGAATTAATACAGGATAAAGGGCCCATCGGTGGATAAGGTTTCCCCCGACCGTAGCTCGGGCTCACCTTCCAGCTTTCCGATCGAGCGGCTCAAACGCAACTGGCGCCTGACGTGAAAGCAGCAGCCAGCCAGGACAGTTCAGAGGAGGAGGATCCGTTTCACGTGTGGCCATGGGGTCCCTGACAGAGCCCCTGCATCCATGCGCCCGCTGCGCTGCGCGCGTGGACAAACATTCGTGTGGTGTGGTGGGACTGTGGGAGCGCCCGGTTCCCTCGTGCCGTTCACGCGGGCGCCACCCGCCCATGCCGCGCGCAACAGCGACCGACGGCCTCGCGCGCCGATCGGGTGGGTGGTGGCAATGGCATCCGATCCCGCTCACCAATCCAGTGGTTTTCGCTGTGGCGGCGCTAATTCCGCGATGGCTTCGCTTGCGCGCGCGCGAGCCGAGCCGCGCCGCGCCGCGCCCACGCCACGCCGGGCCAAGAAGCGCTGGCCGCATGGGGCTGTGGATCGCGAGGTCGCCACCAACCATACGCCGCGACGGCGAGGCTGCGCGTGCAAATGCATTGCCGCTACTACTACTAACTGGCATGGGGAACTCGGGAGCCATGCCACTGTGCCCGTGGAAGCAAGCGTACAAATCTCGAAAACTAGTACGGAGTACGTAGCAACGTGCCAAACAAGTGATCGGGCGTTCGAGCCAATCATGACGGGCCATGATTTGGGAGAGTTTGTCATGGATAGGGGCCGATTCTGCTGCTGAACCATCGCATTCGCGGTTTGCTACTAATAATAAGCTAAGCTGTGCTCTCGATCTTTGTTCTTCGGTGTAGTATAACGCGCACGTGCTAAAAGAAACTTCGTTCTGGTGTGGTGCGCCACTCAGCCTCGGTAAAAAATGTGTGGCATTTTAACCTTTGAGTTTTTTGGATATTTTCACCGGGCCTTTTTTTGCAAAAGGAGGGAGAATCATGCCATCAGGGCCTCCGTGCATTTTTTTTTAAAAAGTTTTGGAAAACCTGGAAAAGGACTGGTGGTTCAAAAGCAAAGCCTTGTCCTTTTGGAAAAGCAACAACCATCCACTTCGCTGCGTTGTGAATGAACAGTTTTTGCTACTCGTAGCATTTTTTTTTCTGTCCAGCCATGCTACTCTAGTGGGGTTCAAGACTCTGTGTTGCGAGAGGGTAAGATATGATACTGTATTTCTGTAGCTGGGGATCAATCAGGATCAACAGTGGCCGTCATCTCCAATTGAAGGCGCGTACCACGTCAAGCTCGACTAGGCGGCATCAAATGAATGAATCTAGCTGGTGATTATGGCGGTGATGATGGTCTCGGCCAATCCAATCCGGTGGTGGGCCTCTTTGGAACTTGCGACACTCTCGTCCTGATGAAATGGACTGGCCGCATCTATTCCTTTCCCCATCCACGCCCAACTTAAACTAGCGAACCTGTGGCTTCTTCTATATTGGCTACTAGTATTTTCTTCGTCTCTGTGCAAAATTTCACACTAATATCTACTTCGTCTGTCCAAAATAAACCACCTCATACGAGATATAAACCTATATTCCATCTGTGTGAGGTTAATTTATTTTGGACAGAGTAAGTACATCCCAAAATATTCAAGATACCATTGTTTATGACTTATATTATATGACATAATCATAGGGTTTATGGCTTATCTTTTCATAAAACTGTCACCCTTAGTAAAATCCCAATTAATTCCAACACATCTGGTACAATATTTTTAATAGGAATACTAAAACTAATGGCCTTAATCAAGTAATTAATAAATTTAAAAAATATACTTGTCTACTATTTTGAATTTTTTTTAAAAAAAATCATCTTCAATGGGATCTTGTAAAACTATACAGCAATAATATATGGATTATGTGTCATCGGTTACAATACTAAAGTTTTATGTTACTTTTATGGGTTTTCCATAATTTCTTTCCGCCCAAGAATATAAAGCACATATAATACGAGGACTTCTCAATCTACATGCTCATCTCAAGTAATTACAACCATCTCTAACCTTAATATAAGCACATCTAAGTTCAAAGCTTGTTCTAAAATACGAAGACTTCTCAATCTACTTGCTCATCCCAAGCAATTACAACCATCCGTACCTCAATTTTAATCTCCTAATAAAAACTTTAGATGTACATCTCATATCCTTTATATTCTAAATCAATCTATTATCCTTATCCTCTATATTCTATTTCTCTCTCCTTCTTGTTACCTATCCCAAGTCTATTTTAATCTCCTTCTTGCTACAGTGTTAGAGGATGCCCTAATTGGCCTACCGAGTCTAGGACAAACCGATACGCGTTCACCCTGACCGGGTCCCTCCGAGTGCTCGTTCGGCATCATCTTCCTTCTCATGTGGCAGCGCGTCTCTGGGTGCTACTGCAGTTTGCACATAACGTGCTCAAGGTGTGGCGGCGCAATTCAGCATCAATAGTACTTATATTCTTGGTCTTGAACGGAGGAAGTATTGTTTTGTGTTATGAAATTTGAGAAATTTGCATGTGCCACTAAAAAAACTAGCTTCATTAGAATGCCATCATTTAAATAGGCTTCGCTATAAATGCCACAATTAAAAAGGTGGTTGTTTGCTTAGAATGCCATCGTGAACGGAATTACCCTCAAATATTCTTCTTCCTCTCTCCAACGCTAGAAGAGGCCACCACCGGCCGCATCATGCTCTGGTTGCGTCAACGGCAGCGACACTCGATCTTGCTAGCCCATAGCTCGTGTTCTTCTAGGTCGTGTTCATGTTATTCTCCTTGCCTTGCGTACTTCTCGCATTTGTATGAATGGCGGAAGAGCTCGTCAGCGGTCACCATGCTCCATCGCTGCCGTTAACTGCTCGCCACTGCGCACACTGATTCTCGGACCACGAGAAATTTCAAAAACCCTACTTCCTCCTCCCGATCTCCTCCATTCCACCAAACAGATCGCCTACTCCTGAACCCTAGCCACCTTTTTTACCATATCGTCATGGTGGCGAGAATGAAGGTGGCATCGGAGACGCTTGACACCCTTGCAAAATGGTTCACGCAGTTGCTCTCTCCCGACGCATCGCACGTTGTGTCACTGAGTAGAGCATTGAGTCCCCCAAGTGCTCCCCGGGTTTGTGCTCCGCCGCCATTGGCTAAGTTCTCCCCGGAGGCCCGGAAGGTGACGATGCCAACCACATCCCGACCTCCGACTATGTAGGGATGACAGGAGGGAAGTATGGTCCTCCCGGCACAGGGAAATGGGAGACCGCCCCGCCCCTCATCCAAGAGTAGCTCTCTGAGGCCCTTGGCACCGCCATGGCCTGGAGTGAGCATGGCCAGAGGCCAGAGCTAGGATCTTTCGATGTTATAGTAAGGGTGAAAACGGGGCGGTAATTCTCGTCGCCCGTCTGGCCACATTATTTCGGGACAAATTTGGGTACCCGAGACTTTTCATGGATATCGGGTCCGAGTATAGGTCTTTTTGGCGGATATAGGATCGGGTTCGGGAACGTAGTATCCGACGGATACGGATTATCCGGTAAAAAAATCCTGGTATTACCCGGATGAATATACGGATACTACCCGCATTATGTTTTTGCAAGGCACCTTTTGGTACTATGTATTGGTTCTACTATGAGGTACTATTGTTATGATGAATTGGTGATAATTTAAATGATGTTTATTAGTCTATGCCCCTGTGGTCCTGAATGATGCCTACTGATAGCTTGTATGGGATGATATACTGATATTGTGACTCAACTGTGAGATATATTGTGCTTAATGACCTAATATTCTCAACTGTATGTCATATATAAAATGATTTTCAATTGTGAGGTATTGCACCTTATTTATTTCCTAAAGTCCTAATAGCATAATATAATCGTATTTGTGGATATATGAAATTATTGAATGGTTATTGTCTATGTGATATATAAGATTGTTGCTTCAACTTGATATCTGAATAAATATTTATAACCGATAGTGTACATATCCATTTTGGTACGTATTCGTTCCGTATTTTTGCCCGACATTATCCGAGTTTGTATCTGTATTCGGCACTATCCGTGTCTGAATCGATTCCGATTATAAAATGTGGGTTAGGATATGGGAAGGGCGAGATCCGACCAAACTCGACCCGTTTTCACTCCTATGTTATAGGGAGGATGAAGAAGATCCAAAGATAATGTCGTCCACGTTGGTATTCTAGCAAACACCCTCTGTTTGACCATGATATTTTATCAAAACTAAGTGATGATATTCTAGTGAAACAATTTTTTTACGCATATATGCAAATTTCTCTCTGAAATTCATTGGGACATTTTCTAGAAAAAAAAATCTGTGGAAGAACTCTTGCTGACTGAGTTTGGTGCAGTGATTCGTCTTGTGAGGAGAGGAGGGGGGGCCATGCCATCCTACTCTTGTAATAGCCCATCAACTGTAATTGCGATCGTACTATAACATTGTCGTATATAGTACAGCATTGTCCAAAACTCACCCGTCCCTTGGATACCTACATCTACATCGTCAATGTCCAGGTAAAATCGATCACAAAAACCCAAACTTGCACACATCACGTATAGCCCGGTCGACATTCGCCAGCTCTGTCCTCTTCTCTAGTTCTCACCCCACCACCGTCTATATCACAGAACGTCATCGTTGGCCTGTAGACAGCGCCGGTGCTGACGTCTCCACTACAAGGGCTCTGGCAAAGCTACGAACAGCTATAGATCATGGGCGAATATACTCCAATGATATTTATTTCTTTATAATTTTTTCTTCATTAATATGGTAAGAATTGGGGTTATAGCAATAAATAAGGCATCAGCTACACAATCTGTTCACCACCTATTCACCCAACTTTGACATCCTTGTATGCTTGTGTTGTTTTGGCTATTGGATTAATTGTTTTGTTAGTTTCATGTACGGTAATCTTGCAAGCACTAACATCCCACATCAAACGTACGGGGGCGTGATCTTAAGTACTTCTACATACGTGTTACTATCCACTGATAATATTTCACAGTTGTATTTACCAGATGGTATCATATGTTTTGCTATAAATACACGAATGAATAAATGTATGTTAAATATCATAAAAATGATAGATAAATATATGTTAAAATATTATGAAATAGTTTGAGATGATGGGGCTGTTCAGATTGCTGCTATTTTCAAACATACCATTTTTTGACAAAGTTAAAAAAATTGTCTATATTTAGTTTGCTGCCAAATTTGGTAAATACATAAGAATGCCAAATTTTGGTAAAAATTATTTTGGCTACAATCTGAACAGGCCTGATGATTTAATATGCTTATATGTTGAGCCTAACATACTAACATAACAAGTCATAGATGATGCAGCATCTATGACTTGTTATGTGTATAAACTTTAAAATACAATAATTGCTAGTTAATGATTATATGTGTTTATATTATAAGCTTTAGAATATAATGGGTCTATCTTATATATATAATGGAGTATATATTAATACTCACGCTTAGCCACATCAAGAGAATTGTTTTAGCTGATTGAGGAGCCTATCAAATATCAGCCTTATCTTTGTAGTATTAGGCCCTGAACAACATTGTCTTTCTGTTGCAGTGTTGCTCTTCTATTTGTCTATTTGATAATGTTTCTAAACCGCCATCAAACATAAGCTACTATTTAGATTGCATTTGCTTATTACTATTATTAGCATGACATAATTTCCTTCTGAAATAGCAACGAAATCCAATTTTTAATGTTTATAGTTGCTCAGAAACAACACGAGGTGTCATCTAGTATTACACACCACCAGTATCACCAACATGTGGCTCATAATATCTGTCTTACTATGTAGTAGTCTACAGTTTTCTATTGCTTTATTTCATCTCGATGAAAAAAAACTCAACCTTTTAGAGTTATATTGAATTTTAAATGACATGCACAACATAATTTATTTTTAATGATATGTTGCAACACATGGGTATTTGGCTAGTATCTACTCGATCCGTCACTGTCGAAGAAAAACATAGGTGCATTTTAACTCGGTCCGATACAAATGTGTGCATATCCTTGCAATCTCCTTGCCCAGGTAAGCCAACCTATAGTTTTTGCAGGGAAAAGGAGAGAAGAAAATGTGCCCAAGAAAGAGCCCACATAAGCCCAATTGTCAATAGCACTTCCAGGCCCATTTATATAGCCAGCCTAAGTAATAGAATTATTTTTTCCAGGTCTGAGATAAAACTGCATACAGAACAAATAAAGTGCTTCGAGCCTTGTAGCTTGATTATAAATAAAGTGAAATTATACATAACCTTTGGTAAAGTGAGAGAGAGAGAGAGAGAGAGAGAGAGAGAGAGAGGTCTGCATTACAGATCTCAATCATTATCAATGTAGACTGTTGAAGGAAAATAAGACTAGGGGGAAAAAAATCAGAACTACAATCAACTACCTTTCAGAATTACAAATACAGTTAGGAATCTTTCAGAAGAACTGTAAGAAAAACAATCATAACTCATCCCGCATGTACAGTTTTCTCAGCAAAGGGTTTCGCCATAAATCAGAAATATTGATAAACATTGAGGACGGGGTCAAAATTTACGTTGGTTTGATCCAATAGAATGCAAAATCCTGAAACAAGGAAAAAGATCTAAGTATAGTTCATAAAGTTGTAGTAGTCTCGATGCTTGAGAAGACAGTATGAAATGTTTTTTTGGGTAACAATGCTGCAGTATGAAAGTGACTGGTACAGTAATAGAGATAGAATTTCACCTGAATTTTTGGGCATTATTGCTTTTGATTTGCTGGCACTTGGTATAAGATACAATGCAAACTGTGTATAGACATCGTTGCTGAATTGAGTGACTAACTAAAATTTTTGTTGCTCCAAACATTTCTGAAAGAACCGGTTACCCTGTAGTATGAATTAGGCTAATGAGTACATCTGGAAACAAAACATACAATGCTGCGAAGAATTTACAATAGTCAGAACCACTTTATCCATACCTTAAATGCAAAAGTGATATCTGAACTGTCAATTTGAAGCATCACTCTCCTGAGCTTATCTTCTTTGGATTGCCCAAGCTTCATGAATCCCTACAATGTAAATTCCATAAATACTTGATATGTTTTGAATTTCTTTCCATTTCTTTGGATTGGCCTTACTTCATGTTTGCATACCTGATCACTCAAAACCATGCACATGTTTGAAAATTCAAGCATTCCAACTGCTGGGACTTGGGTTGATCTACAAATTTCTATGTATGATTTATTGAGCTGCAAAAGGGCATTAAAATAGATTGGTTAGAATATTACAACATGTGGCTAACGAGTGTGATCTATCAGAATGTCTGTGAATAAATATTGAATATTACCTCTCCTAGAGTCGTTGCCTTTTTCTTGCAATGATGAAAAGTATTTGCCAATGCACACAATACCATCTGCGGAATATCATTCGAGGAAAATGAATACAGCAAATTTGGAAAAAGAATCAAGGGGAACATGAGATGGTAAATCTGAATTTACCTGCTGATGTTGGGGAAGACAGAGAATGCTATCTACTACAGGTGACTTGAAAGCCTTTGACAAAGCAATGTCCATGTGGTCAAATGTCACCTGTAATACTTATATTAGACAACAGGACACTGGAACAGGAAAGTAAATTACTGATCTTGTGAAAGAAATACAATGTGGCAATGTTTCATCATCCAAACAAAAGGTAAATTTATTTTGGCGACCAGCGTTAGATCCAGGCAACTAAAAGCATGAAATTCACTGTCAATCGCTTGTTTAGTAGTACAACAGTCATGCACATACAAATTTCTGTTTGGTGGTATGTACTACACTAGAATCATGTTCTAGTGGTCTACCGACTACCGGACAGAAGAAGTCAGGCAAAGAGACACAGATGGACCCAACCGCAAGGAAGATTTACAGTTGAAGCAACAAGCCAACTACTGTGAACTTGACTTACATCAATGTAGACATGAACAAAGGTGATTTCCCTTATAGGAACCACTTTGTTGGTTATACATGTTACCTATCAAAAGATGATTTCCCTCAAAAGAAAAAAAAAGCTATCAAAAGACGGCATGACTTACAAGTCCAAATTCTTGATCAGAAGACTCTTGTAACCTTGCTTCAAAAACCTCTACAGCGCTCCTGGAATAAATAAAAATTAAGTTATGGACTGGCTTACCTTATGATGGAACAACATGTTAGTGCAAAAACGTAATAGTTGTCACTGCAAGAGAAGTGGGTTACCTGCAAACACCAAGAGCTTTTCTCATGTCTCCAGAGGCTGCAGCGACTTTCTGGTATAAGAATATTAAGCAAACATTGTTAATAAGTGAACACGTCAATTTCATGCTAACTGCACCATGATGTTCTCCTTAACAAAAAAAATACCTATGCTGCCTTGTGAACTGACATAATTCAAAATGAACTAGCTACAAATGAGTACTTGGGTAGTAATTGGACTTACCCTAGCACAAAATTCAAGGGCCAGTGGTTCAAAAACATCATACTCGAGAACCTATATGTGTAATATCACAAAAGGTTAGCAACCTATTTAAGTCAAGTAATTGAACACAGATGTGCACGAGCCACAGTTGGTCACATGATAAACGAATTACCTTCAGCCTATGCTTAATTATGTCAGATATTTGATCCTTGGAATAAGCACGGAAAGTCACAACAAGTGGTTTGCCTGTAAATTAGTGTTATAATGCCAAAGACATGTTAATTTCTTTCATACAATTTATGTTAACACTTTTCTTGCTAATTATTTGGTAAATGCTTACAATTTAAGGACTCAAGCTTTGGAAGAAACCGATCCGCTAGGTCTATAGCATTTGCAATACCTGAAAAAATAGCACCAATTGTCGATTGGCAAAACAGTATTTTGATATTAACATAATTACAAAAGTACAAGAAGCATCCTTTGACATCTGACCTATCAGTATGCATCTTGAGAATTGGTAAGTCGTAAGCATGAAAAGATCATGTAGCACAGCCCGGTCTCTTGTTATTAAGTAGTCCATCTCATCCACAACGACCAACCTACAGAGGAGCAGTAATATGAAAATTGTGATGCCAGGAACTAAATGGCACGAAAAAGGCCAGGTTGTGAGGATGGGTACTGGGCTCAAGCAGTCCTTACAACATCCTTCTTGGGGCTGATTCCTTGTGGGAAAACATGGTTTGAAGTTGCTGAAGTGGTGACAGTTTGCCGGTTGCCTTCTTCCGAGTCTGAAACTTCGCAAGTATCTGCATCAAGAACTTGTCAGTGCCTGTCAGCATTGCATAGATATATCGAGTCAATAATTAGGCAACAGTAAATACCTTACTAAAAATTTCATGCGTCTTTGCTAGGCTTGTACAATTGATCGATAAGGCATCAGGTGTCTCCATTCCGGTCTACGAGGACAAACAACCATATCAACAACTACACACTCCTATTTCAGGAATCTTACAGAACCATGGGAAATTGAATTTACCTCGTCTGCCCAACGCGCCACGCTCTCCTTAACCTTGTTAATCGACAAGGTCTTCCCTGTACCAGGGCACCCGCACACATACAGGCTCCCTGCACGCTCCTGCTCCACGCAACCCTTGCAGAACTCAAGCACGCGACTCTGCTCATCATCTCGGCAGACCAATCCGCAAGAGGGCACCGTACCCCCGTGAAGCGCCTCCTTGACCACCTGCATCTGAGCGGGATCTGCAGAACAGATGAATTCTTTCGTCAGATCCCAATCAGAACTCTGAGCCCTACTGAAATGGGATTCTGGAGACTTGCCTCGAGGATTCCACTTGGGCTTCTCGGCCGCGACGAAGTCGCCGTAAAGCCGCTTCCTGGATGACCTGGGCGACGCCGAGAGCAGCTTCGGGGTGCCAACCTGCGAAATCGAGCAATCGGTCCTCATTGCAACGGAATACCAGGCAATATGCAGCAGCAACAGCACGCCAGCATCTGCATAGTCCTGCACTAGAGATCGAGGGGAGGTGGGGGACTTACGATTCCGACATTGGGGGATTTGTGGGGGGATGTGAACTGAGACGCGTCGGGTGACCCTGCGGCTCGGCGAGGGCTCGTGAGGCGCCGCTTGGCGCTTCGTGGGGTGGCGATTGCCGTCGGCGAGGCCGTGCCCGCCGTTGACGCGCTCGCTGTGGCGCTGCGAAGCGTCGGCATCGCGAGAGAGAGAGAGAGAGAGACTGTGGGATCGGAGGGGGGAGAGATTTGGGAGGGAAATTGGGGAGGAATTGTTTGTGGGGGATGGGGCGAGAGGTGGGCGACAAGAAAAAGGGCGCGGTGGTGGGGAGTGGCGCGAGAGCCAAGCCCGCCAAAGGGTTTCCCACCCTCGCGCGGGAACGACACGAAAGTGTGAAAGGGCGCGTTGAAAAATTTGGGGACCGCTTAATGCTTCGCGGGTATGGGTCCCCCCCTCCCAGTGAGACGGTTACAGTAACGGGTTCATACCTGTACCCATTCGCCCGCTCATCAAAGAGCGGCTACTCCCTTCGAAATGGCCAGTTGTGCCGCACGCGCCGCCGCCGCCGCGGATAGCAGCCTGGGGATCAGCCGCCTACGCCTCTGTGGCTGGGAGTGGGAGGCCGGAGATGGAGTAGGAGCGCTGGAGCGGGCGTCGGGCAAGCGGAGGAGAGGTCAGCCCCGGCGGCCGGCGGAGCGACGTCTCCTCGAGGCTCGGTCAGGACCGAGCGAGCCCAGGCCGGCGTCGACGTCAAGCAAGCACGAACAGGAGGTGAGGAGCGCTGGAGGCTGGAGCGTCGTCGGACATCGGCCCGGCGGCCGGCGGCGGGCGAGTCGGGGGCTCGCGGGCCCGAGTGTCAACTGTCAAGTTGGCTAGGTGACCTAGGTTAGAAGAGATGAGCATCAGATGTGCTGCTAGTGGGCCGTGGGCCGTGGGCCAGTTGGCTAGGGAAGACCGTTGGGCCAGTTGGAATCGTGTTTTTATAGGCCTGGCAACTCTTTCAATCCATCTCTACTACTTAAAAAATTAAAAGGTGTTTCCGTCATCCTTCGGTACAAAAGGACAAAAAAAAATATCGGATGAAAAAAAATAAAATCCGGTTGCATCATAATAAGGCCAAAAAAGCAAAAAAAAAAATCATACAAATTCAATCGGACAACAAGCGACTGAGGAAAAAAAGGGGAAGACAGAGAAAAAACATCGCCGGGGAAGCCCCAACGCCGTCGTCGCCACCGAATCCGTCCACGGGGCGTCCGTCGGATCCCCTCGGGCGTCGCCACTGCTGTCGGATCCTCCCGGACCACTGCTGACACCACTACCGCTGCCAGAAGGAAGAAGAGAAGCGGCGGAGGGAGCTGCCGCTGCCAGATCCGCCAGCGGTCCCGCCCCGCCGACAGATCCCCCATGGAGACCGACGCATCGTCGTCGCCGTCGATGCCGGATCTTGAGGGTGAGAAGGCGTCGTCACCGAGAGGGAGGGACGGCCATTGAGGCGATGAGGAGAGGGAGAGGGGAGGGACGAGGTCGCCGTGATTAACACCGCCGTACCCGCTATCGCGCGCCTTGCAGCGAGACAGGAGGGAGAGGGGGAGAGGGAGTGGCGCCGCCGGGTGGAGAGAGGGGAGGAGGAGGGAAGCGGCGCCGCTGGAGGGGTGGAGGGAGAGTCGGCGCCGGTGAGGGGAGGGGGAGAGGCGGGGGAGGCGGCCGGCGGGGGGGGATGGGGGATGGTTAGGGTTAGGGTTTTGATTGATTGGACGATCTGGGCCATCCATTCAAAATGAACAGCTCGGATTGATCGAGCGTTGGGGGCTGGCCTACATCACCGGACTGCACCATTTGGGCACACGCAGGCGTGGTCCAACACATTTTTGGTTACGGCCCGCACGGCAAGAGGAGTGTGGGGATATTATTTAGACTTTGGTCGCTTGAGGCTGGGAGAAAAATAGGCTGAAAATGGCCCACAGAGAAAGAATAAATTTATTTAAATAAATGCTTAAATGATGTTTGTATTATACAATTAGCAATTAAGCTAGTAAATTTCAAGAAAATTTCAAAAAGTGTATAATAATGGAGAATTTAATGAAATTAAATCCAACCATATCATTTTATTTCTCACACTTACTTTACTTGTAAATTAATTTAATTATATACCTACCTACTTAAAAAATACCCAAATATTCCAGAAATTCGTATTTCATTTAATTATAATTTAATATGTTTTTAATTCACTTTTCTCATTTTTTCTTTCCGTGGCAACGACGGGCAGTTTTGCTAGTTATTATAGAAGGAAATAATAGTTAATTTTACTCTCTGAACTATTTTATTTGAGAAATTATCTATTTATAAACTGTTTTTCCTCATTACCAGTAAACTATTAAATATGATCCATTTTACTGCTTAGTAGATTTTTACTCTTTGTATCTTCTTTTCATGTTGATTTTGAGTTGTATTTTTTTTAAGCCAACGATGACACTATTACTAAAGCTCAAAAATATTTTCACAAACATTTTCATGACTATTTGCCTGGACTTAAAAATCTCGATGTTTAAAATAATCTTAGATGCTTCCAAACCTATATAACAGGTTTAGAAAGAGTTCTTAGAAATGTTTTGAGGGCATGGTGTATTGCAGTCCCAAACTTTGTCATTTAGGTTGAAACACTACGCCTTAGTCACGTGAGCTGTGGCATAAACATCAAAGGTAATCAATTTACTGACGTGGCGACTATATGGCGTGTTGACTTGGTCTCGTCATACGTAGCGCCATGTGGTGACCACATAAGCGTCATGTCAACACCACGTAGGACGAAGATCATGTCAACACCACGTCAGCGAAACCACCCTCCCAAAATCGTCGAAGGGTGCACAATTCTATTTGAATTTCTTCCGTAATTCAAAGCTCCCCGAACCACTTGGTTTTATAAGATCCTTTTACGAAATTCTTCATATCAATGGGCTTGTATTTTGACCCTAAACGAAATTATGAACCTTGGTGTAGTAAAAATGGCTGCAGTGATGTCTGAAATTAAGGGTGAGTACTCGACGTATGTTGCTGTGGAAGCATAAACCAATGATTTTCATAGTACCCTACGCAATACAGTACGTGCGAATTGGATTAGTCTTCCAATCAAACCAGATAAGATTATGAGCTGCCTTGTACGGTGAAACGGTTGCCAGCACGTAGGCTTGGTCATCTCACCCGGCGCGCACCGATGACCGATGGCCCTCGCAGCATAGGCCGAGCTGGGCATCGCACATGATGGGCCTCGTCTAATCCCGTAGTGCGCCGCGGCCCGTGCGGCACGCCATGTGCGACGAGGCCTCCCCTTATCGGGAACGCCGAAAACTGAAAGCCCTTGTGGCCCACACACACACCGCCGAACTTTCTTCGTTAGCCTTCTTTCCTTCGTCCGACCCAGATCCCGCATCACGTGAAGGCGCGTCGGCTAGGGGACGGAACGGAGAAAACGAATGTCGCGTTTGCACCGGCGCAATCCAATCCCAACCCAGTTGCCGCCGTCGCCAGCACAAGTACGCCAGTCGGTCACACCGCACCACTACGCTGCGCTGTGCAGCCGACGCGCATCGGCTCATGCACAGCACGCACCCTCGGAGTGCGCGACCGGGGTAAACTTCGTGAGAACGCTCGCCAACCGCTAGCTGTCACCCGCGCGTGCCGGCGTGCGTCGCGTCCGGCAACAGCGGGTTAACCGGCGAGGCGCGCGCCTCCTCGCTCGTGGCGGGGCGTCCCTGTCTCCCCTCAGCCTAGACACGTCGCCCTCGATCGGTGATCGAGTGATCGACGTACGGGACACACCGGGGCCGCGATCGGATCGGTTTTCTTGGGAGATCGAGAGCTCTTTTTCACGACAGCGACGGACGTGCGTTTGCGTGAAAGTCTTGTCCGCCTAGAAACTTAACGAGCTAATCCTGGTGACGGATTGGTCAGATACTCGGATCGGGTCGTGGACGTTTACCGGCCGGTCGTCCTTGTCCATTCGTTATTCGTACTAGCGCGCAGGCGGCAAGGAAGAGAAGCGTCGGAGGCGGCTGGTCAGCTACTACTACCTTCGCAAGCTCTTATCCGGAAATCATGATGAGATGTTATTGGTGGCCATAATCTTGGCCCCGTATCGGCATGGACCCGGCCTCCCTTCCCAGACGTCACGACTCACGCGCCGGAGCCCAGCCGTTGATGCACGAATTATGGCCCTCGACGAAACGACCGTGACGGGTTTTAATGGCGGGTTCATGCACATGCACGAGCACGCTCGTTGCCAGTTGGGATCATGCACCACCCTCGGTATAAAGAGGGGTCAATGTTATCCACAACGCGGTTGTAGCGGCTGTTCGCGGTTCATGGGTTCAGAGGCGAGTACTCTTGGAGTCAGAGAGAAACCGATCTGAATTTTTCGCATGCCCGTTTCCTTCATTGAGTAAACTAGATCCCTTGAAAACAAATACCATATGATGTCTCTATACGTTTGAGGTAATCATTTGAACTCACATGCACAGTTATGCATACTGAAACGTTGCGTAACTGAACAAAATCAGTCGGTGCACGTCATATGCTCTGTCGCACAGGGTAACTTAGGCAGGTAATCTGCCGACCTTACATGCTTTTCATCTCGCGTATGAGCACGTCTTCTTCAGCTAAAAAGCCTCAACCCGTCCCCAGCTAGCCTGTATCGATCTCCATCTCTCCTGGATATGCACAAATACCTATTCTCAACCTCCCATCCCTCCGGTCAACTTTAAAAAAACGCATTCGTACTTATCGCGAAAATACCAATCCTCCAAAATTGAATTAATTTGCGCCACTAAGGCACTAACTAAACAGCACAGGTCGTCGTGGAATATACTAGGTCAACCAATATGAAAATCCACTCGAGCGATAAGCACCGCGAATAGCAAGGCGACACATGGCAAAACACGGCGCTTCCCTCCCAAATCAACGCATTACGCATACTGTGTTCGGCACACCCTTTTCTCTCTCATTTTCCGTGCGTACGTTTTTCAAATTGTTAAACTGTGCATTTTTAACAAAAAGTTTCTATACGAAAATTATTTAAAAATTAAATTAATCTATTTTTTAAAACATTAGCTAATACTTAATTAATCATGCGCTAATAGATCGTTCCGTTTTCTGTATTTACTGTTCCGACTGGGAACACCTCTTGGCGAACACACCCGGATCCAACCTTCTCGGCTGCTTCGGCTACCGCCGGTTCGAACTAGTAGGAGGCCGGGGAGCAGGGCCGCGCGGTGTCTCAGCGCGTAGGCCGTCAAAGTTCGGCAGCGCGCGCTGACGGCCGGGCGGGCGGTCGTCCGGAAAATCCACGCCATGACCGCTGAATTTTCGGTCGCGGCGGCGATCGACCCGCTGGTGGAATTTGAGCGTGGGTGATGGTGGAATTTGAGCGTGGGCGATGGGCTAGGTGCACGTCGTATCAGCATTGCATTGCGACGCCCTACTGAAATTGATCCGGTTGTTTCGCACTAGCCAATAGACACACGACTACACGAGCTGCTGCCTACTTGGGCTTGGTTTGTGCGTTACGACAAGACAACTTTTTTGCTGAGATAATTAGGATAGAGATACTTAGGCGTCAGTATAACCGAAAGTTTACAGTAAGTGAAGTAGTAATTGTGTAGTGCATATGGGATTATTTCCACCGACCGTGCTTAATTTATGGTTTATAACTGTCGACCCCGTCTATAAGTGGTATCACACAGTCGTTTTGAGTATAGTGTAAAGAAGGCCATAGCATGCAGTCTAGATTGGTTGTATTTGTATTCTTACGTGCTCAACAACCCGAGAAGATAAGGAGAAAGCTCAGAAAGGCAACTTTAAACGCTCACTACATATTACAAAATTGGTTGACAAGAACGTTTGGTGCTAAACTGCTAAATAAACCGAAGAGGGAAAACTCAGTTGAGGTCAACTGCCTATCCTAGATATCTATCACTACCGAAAGCCGGGCGGGGCGAAACTGCAAAAGCCTTTCGATGGAAGTCACGTACGCTCACGATATGGAATAACGGCTGTGTTTAGATCTAAAGTTTGGATCCAAACTTCACTCCTTTTCCATCACATCAACCTGTCATACACATATAACTTTTCAGTCACATCATCTCCAATTTCAACCAAAATCTAAACTTTGCGCTGGACTAAACACACAGAACATATAGGAAAATAACAGAGCTACGACGTCGTTCATTGACGATATTGCCGACCCAAAATCATCAGATAGACATACATGCTGCGCCGTTCGCTTCGGGAACTAGTATTCCAATATAGAATCATCCACAAGTATAACCACAAGCAAAGTAGGGCAAGCGAACGAAGTTTTCATTTGATAGTATTCTTTTACGAGACTAGCGAGAGAAACAGAGACGCCGTTTATCCATTCAGCGAACCTCGTTCGTGCCGGCCTACCTAGGGTGCGCAACGCAAGTGCGCAACGGATAGAGATGTCCGCGTTAAGCATTACATCGAATACAACGTCGGCGTGAGCTGCCCCAACGCAAGAGAACATCGCGATTCACGACGACCTGGACATCACGAGGCCACGAGCGCATCCGCCGTTCACAGTTCACACAACTAGCTCACCTCTCCTTCATCCGGATAAGCTCAAAATCCCTCTCTTTTCTCACTTTGCACGATTATTTATTGCCTTTCTCTGCGAACGCCAGCCACAGGCACAGGGCCCGGCCCACCCGCGGTTTCCAAAATTGAATTTCGAATCACGCTGCAGCAGCGTGGCCCACACGCCATGCTGGCACGCTCCCCTTGTACAGCTGTAATACTCCACTTCAACCTAGAGCAGCAGTATATAAAGACGACTCATCTGCTAACTCTCGAGGCCAAACTCAAAACCAAGCGAGGATTAGCGATCGATAACTAGAGGGAGTGTACAGTTTGGAAAATTCAAACTAGACGCTGATCATATCGAGGGAGAGTTCAACTCAACTGGAGCGCGGAGATGGCAACGCCCAAGCTGTCCCCTGTCTCGCCGGTGCGGCCGGAAGATAAGCAGCGCGCGTCCTCGTCGTCGTCGTCGGGGGCGGCGGCTGCGCCTCTGAGGGTGCAGGACGATATGGCGGTCGAGGAGTACGAGCAGTACCTGCGGCTTCCGGAGCTCGCAAGGCTGTGGAAGGATAGGTGCTGTCCGGAGTGGGCCGACGAGGGCCTCGTCAAGCCGGCGCTGCAGGCGCTGGAGATCACCTTCCGCTTCATCTCCGTCGCGCTCTCCGACCCGCGGGGCTACGCCAGCCGCCGCGAGCTCGCGCGGCGGCTGGAGGCGCTCGCGGCAAAGGGAGGTGGAGCTGGTGGCCGCGCTCTGCGAGGGCGAGCAGTGCCCGCCGCTGGCCGAGCTGAGCGCGTCCAAAGGCGTGCTCCCGCGGGAGCGGAGCGCGTCTGAGGTGTGGAAGATTCCCGGTAGCGCCACCGCGGTGGTGTGCCAGGTCAGCGAGGCCAGCCTGCTCCCGCGGCTCGCCGCGTGGGACAAGTCCGAGACCGTGGCGGCCAGGATCAAGTACGCCATCGAGAGCCAGATGCAGGGCTGCGTGTTCACCCTCGGCCTCGGCGAGCCCAACCTCGCCGGCAAGCCGGTGCTCGAGTACGACCGCGTCGTGAGGCCGCACGAGCTGCACGCCCTCAAGGCTAAGATCGCGCCGGAGCCCAAGACCGGCTACCGCAACAAGGAGAACGAGGCGCTGTTCACCATCCACCAGATACTCGAGTCCTGGCTGTGCGCGGCCTCACAGCTTCTCACCCGCCTAAACAACCGGATCGAAGCAAGAAACTGGGAGGCCGCGGCGAGCGACTGCTGGATCCTGGAACGCGTCTGGAAGCTGCTCGCCGACGTCGAGGACCTGCACCTGCTGATGGACCCGGACGACTTCCTGCGGCTCAAGAGCCAGCTCGCGATACGGGCGGCACCGGGCTCCGACGCGTCCTCCTGCTTCCGCTCCAGGGCGCTGCTGCACGTCGCTAACGCCACGAGGGACCTCAAGAAGCTTGTGCCATGCGTGCTTGGCGTCGAGGTGGACCCCAACGGCGGGCCGAGGGTGCAGGAGGCAGCCATGAGGCTGTTCCACAGCCGGCGGCGCGGCGAGGGCGAGGAGGCCGGCAAGGTGGAGCTGCTGCAGGCGTTCCAGGCCGTGGAGGCGGCGGTGAGGAGGTTCTTCTTCGCGTACCGGCAGCTCGTGGCGGCGGTGATGGGCACCGCGGAGTCGTCGACCAACCGCGCGCTGTTCTCGCCGGCGGAGGAGATGGACCCCCTGGCGCAGATGTTCCTCGAGCCGCCCTACTTCCCCAGCCTCGACGCCGCCAAGACGTTCTTGGCCGACTACTGGGTACGGCGGATGGCCGGTGACGGTGACTCTGCTTCGTCCAGGCGAAGCTGAGCGGCGGTAATAGTGGCGGATGGATGCCGCCGGGCCCTGAATTTTGCAGTCTTTCAAGGTTGAAGATACATTTATGATTTATTTCTGTAGGGTAGTGGTCGCGTTCATCTTTCAGTTCGAGTAAATGTTTTATTGGGAGACATTTTGATTTAGATTTGATTACTAGATGGTAACGGGAAAATGATCTAGGATCATATATTTCAATTAGAGTACTGATGATGTATATAATGCTCTGTAAATATGTTTCAATGGATTATGTGTCCGAAATTGGATAATGTTTGATGTACTACGAATTATTTCAAAGGAAAAATTCTTTCCTAATCAGATAGTAGTTTTTTTTATATATATTTATATACCTAGTTACAGCAATGCTCTATAAATGTAATCATGGTGACGAATCAAATCAAGAGGATGTGGCTCAGGCCATCTTTTGAGACTTAAGCTGACCATGTCCTAATAGAAGATTTGAGCGGACTTGGTATATATGGACATGAGTTAGAATATGCAACTAAAAGTAACGGCCGAGCTGTTTATGTAATACTTGCACAGGACAGATTTGGAAGAACAATCAACTACCCCTCATCAACAGAGAAAAAAAAAGGAAGAAATTCCAGCGACTAATCCGGACACCACAAAACCGATAAGGTAGACTATAGAGGGAAAAAACAGCATTCAGCCAAAGATCATTGTACTGAAGCTATACAACCGCATTTTTACAGCTTATCTAACTGACTAACATGCCAACTACTACAGGAAGGGTTAAGGAAGGTTCAAATTAAGTAGGCTGCTTCTAGAATCTAGACGTGTTAGACACAATTTCGCCGTTCCTTACGTTCAAAGAACCGGTCCAAGTCCAACTAGATATGAACTAGCTAGACCACCATTTTGTCCAGATCATCCCGGCAGGTGCACTGGGCAACATGTATTCGTCGAGACCGCGTCACCAGCACATGCCTCCCAGTCAGAGGCAATCTGAGTTCCTCGGCAGGACGACCCAAATGGCTAAACCAGTGGGCGATTGCACGCAAATCCATTGTATCTGCGCAACTGGGTATAATTCCTCGGATTGCACTAGCCGGAAAGGGAGCTGAACACCATCAGCATGCAAATGGGCATACAAATACAACATGAGTTGTCTATTCATGTAGTGGTCGTAAAAAAAATAGAGCAAAACGCTATATCAACATTCAAAGGATAATAACCTTTTCTTTTCTCAATTACTGCATAAAAGGCACACTTGCAAAGTGCAAACACAACGTCAACATGCACCCATTCATTTCAAGGTACTCCAAAAAAAAAAACTCCAATCCGCAAGCGTCGTCGCCAACCTTAAACGTATCTACGTGTGTAGAACGAAGGACGAAGCACCTTTCATCCCTCTTTCATATATTACTTCCTATACTACTTTTAAAGCTGCGTTCGGGAGGAGGGGTTCCCGGCATGCAAAACGAAGTTTGTTTTATTGCATGATTAATTAAGTATTAACTAATTTTTTTTGAAAAATGGATTAATATGATTTTTTAAACAACTTTCATATAGAAAGTTTTTTTATAAATCACACCGTTTAATAGTTTGAAAAGCGTGCGCGTGAAAAACGAGAGAGGTGGGTTGGGAAAACGGGGAAGAACACAGCCTAAGAAATCTCCCTGCCATCTTTGATGAACCAAAAAAGCCTAGTACGAAGGAAAGGAGATCAAAAGAGCATATGGGCCATTTCTGACGGTAAGGCCTAATTTTTACGAGCCCACATGCCATCATGTCCAACAACAACATCACGAGGCCGATGAAATTGAAGCATCGGGTCTAAAGGATCGGGCCTCGGTCCAGTTAAGATACATTTAGGGCCGATTCAGGAGGCCCGTTTCCCGTGAAACCAACTTGGTCCGGCAAGGATTGGGCCAGGGTCCTCAGGTGGTTTGGGCCTCCCACGTAGGACATTGCACTGAACTCAGGAAAAATCTGTGTCATGGACCCATGGAGTGGCTGGCTACTGGTTACCATGGTGTATTTGCGTAGAAGATACCGAATGACACATTTGGCACTTGAAGTTAATACGACAAATGTTACAACTTAACTCCAGTAGCAGAGTAGTAATAATAGTTAATTAAGCTACTACAATTATTCGCCTTTATTCCCGGGCTACTTCCAGCAGTGAAGTACGCCGAGGCAGCTAGCTGCATGCAATGCATGCATCCTTGGCTGGCGCATCACGCGCGCAGGCAGCCGTTTGAGTGGTCCGGGGAGAGGAACTGAACAGCTTTGCTGCACGTCAAACTCTTGCGCGCTTTTTGTCTGCGAGCCAACATTTAAAGCCCAGATAGCTGCGCACCATCCGCGGAAGCAAGCAAAGACTGCAGTACATGGAGTAGACGTACCAGGTGCTACCACTTTCCACGCTCCAATACCTCAACAGTAGAAAGCTACAAAATTAAAAGCATCTTTTCGAGGAATAGGAGTACTAATTTTAGGGGGAAAACTATGAAATCCACACATTGATCCATGCTTAAAAGGTACTAAGTACAACAAGTTAAAGGTTCCCACACCAGTACACCACATGGACAATGCAAAGCCCGAATGATCACCGAATGTACCAAACAGAAATACAAGAAAAGCTTAAACGCGCACTGCAGTCATACAGTCAGGTATGCATTGTACTTGGAGAAAGGTAACAGGAGCTGCTAAAACAAAAGATAAATTTATTAACCGAGCGGTGATATGGCATTGGCACTGGCACTGCGAACCTCACTTGAACCTGGTCAGGTCGAGAGTGACCTCAGCCTCGGACGGCATCAGGAACTGCCTGGAGGCCATCTGGATGACGTCGACGTCGTCAGGGTCGCCGCTGCCACTGCCGCTGCTTGGGCCAGCTTCACTGTAGTAGCCACCTGCGTTGGCATGGTTGCTGGATTGACAACCGAAATCCAGGCTAACCGGGTGGGTTCCCGGGAACGGGTGGTACAGGCTCAGGCAAGAAGAATGCAGGCCCTGATCAACGCTAATCCCTTGCTGCTGCTGCTGCACCGGCGGTGCCGGCACATGCATCCCATAGTGCAGGTTGCCCTGCGGGACGAACGGGAGGTAGTACCCCTCTCGCTGATCGTTGTAGGCGTTGAGGTCCGGCGCCAGTGACATGTTCAGGTTCATCGCCGCTAGCTGCTGGGACGTCGGTCCAGCCGGGTTACCCAGGCCAAGGTAGATCCCCATTTCCGATGGGTTGGTGCCGGTGGGCTCCTGTGTGGCGACGGTTGGACCTGCGCTGACCGATCCGGCACCGTGCACAACGACGTCGGAAGGCGGTGCAGGCACGGCCGGTGGCGGCGGTGTGGTCTCGACGGACGACGGGTACTGGCTGCGGATGTACTCTTCAAGGGGGGAGAGCTGCCCCGGCGGTGAATTCACCACTTGCACGCTCTTCTTCTTCATCCGACGCTTCGACTTCAGGCTCCGCTTAGTCGCGTTCCAATGGTTCTTGACAGCATTCTCCGACCGGCCAGGGAGGCATCTTGCGATTACTGACCAACGGTTCCCATAAGTCTTGTGTGCTTCGATCAGCATCCTGTCGTCCTCCTCAGTCCAGACGTCCTTCTGCAGTATAAATTGTACAGTTTTTGAATACTAATTTCATCCACGCAATCGGCGACACAACACAAGAAAATATGCCCTCGAACCTTCTAAGATCGGTTGATAGTTGGCATAATTTAAATCTAAGCAGTACATTTATTAAGGATAGAAATATATATCTATATATGATCATTAACGGCTACCATATTCATGCAGGGTGTTGTATAACACTGTTGTTGTTTACTCCGTAGTTATAAATCAAGAAGAGATTTAACCTTATAAAATGTAATACGCATTAATTGAAGTAGGTATAATTTTGGACAGATTTGCCTTTGTTTTTTTTTTCCTGCAGGGACATGATGCCTCTGAATCTTTGATCTTGTAGCCCAAGATCTACTGATTTTCTAGTCCTAAAAACATCATATAAAACGGAGGCTTTGGATTACTCGGTGCCTAGAACATTAAGATTAGCATACACAACAACCGCAACAAAATGAATTATTTCGATTATCCCTCTTGGATTACTCGGTGCCTAGAACATTAAGATTAGCATACACAACAACCGCAACAAAATGAATTATTTCGATACCATCTTCTTGTTGTATTTAGTGGGCAACTCGTAGACATACACCTTAAGCCTCCCGACAGGGTCATCTTCCAGCACATCACCCGCACTCCCTAAGATATGGTCATATGTACAATGAAAAAGTGAGAATTATGTAGTGTCCTAGCAGCCACCATAATTTGACAGGCTTAACAGTTTCCCATAAGTTTCTCTTTTCGGTAAGTAAAGCACAAGTCAAACTGCGGCAATTAGTTATGGAGTGGATAAGACTTAGGAGTAGCTTGCCAACCAGAGTTCTTTTAGTACTACTAGTATGTTATTATTGCATAAAAATGACTAAAAAATCATCAAAAAAACATGGCATAAAAAAGGAATGCAAGAATGCGAAAGCACATGTCAATTCTATTTGAGAAACTCATCAGATCCAGTAGATTGACCGAGTATGATAGTCGTCGGTATAGTTCAGTAATTTCAGCCACTTGCTTATATATCAACTAATACTACATTGATTCACATGCTTACTGTTCACCTTATTATGCATCGAGTTTTGACCGGAGTAATTGAGAAAGAATCGAGCTTGAGCTACACTCAACCACACATCAAACTCACACATGAGCATAAATTATTCCATGGCAACTGAATCGAGGCCGCGGAACATGGAACGCGGAACGATCGCGTAGAGGCTAAACCAAAGATGTTGGATAACAAATGAATCTACTACTAGCAGAGGCGGCTGCGTGTTGGGCATGAAGTAAGTAGCTAGTAGCAGATTCTCCCGGTCCCCGGGGAAGTTTATATTAACTGGAAATTGGACCTAGAACAAATAGTGCTACGATTAACAGTTGATATCCAAGCAGCAGCAGCAGCAGATCCCCTTGTCCCCAAGGTCGCGGGAGGCAAGTGATTATCTGCAAGATACGCCCTAAATTAAACTGCTCGCTTCACTCAATCCCCACAACAGATTGGTCAGATTCCAGCCATCAGCATGCAGCAGCAACCACGGATCAAATGCACCGACACAAACATTGCGAAAAGCACGCATCGAGAGAAAGCAATCAACAATCCAAAAAAAAAAAAACAGAAAAGAAGAAAAAGAAATCTCTACTTGAACCGCTCGCTCGCGCGTGCTAGTACCTTCGATCCTCTCGGTGTCCTGGCCCCTGGCAACGTCCTCCAAGGCGGTCGTAGCCAGAAGCAGCGCGAGCGCCACGGCCGCCGGAGACAGCCGCAGCGCCATGGCTCCCACTTCCACTTCCACCGCGCGACCTCGCCGATCGAGGAGGAGGAGGAGGAAGGAGAGCAGCACGGGGAGGGGAGGGAGGCGAGCTCGCGAGGATGATGATGGCGGTGGTGGTGGTGGCTGGAAGCTGGGCTGCGGGGCGTCGCTGTCAAATGATGAGCTGTCGGCGAGGGCGAGGGAGAGCTAGGTTGGTGACGGGTTCACCTCACCGCGTCTTCTTCTCTTTCCTCCGTATTTGTACGGCGTAGCTATACGGTACCTATACGTACATGAGGTGAAGGTGGCGCCTTTGTACGAGTATCCGGTAAATCCTTACTCCCTCCGTCCCAAAAAAAATCAATCTAGTATTGATGGTACGTTTTCTAGTACAACGAATCTGGACAGGAGTATGTCTAGATTCGTTGTATTAGGAAACGTCTAATCCAATATTAGGTTGAGTTTTTTTTACGGAGGGAATAGTTCCTTACCTTAGCCCAAGGGAATGTGTGCATTTTTTTTTATTTTATAGACCAAAAATCTTATCTACTACTCTCTTCATTTCATATTATAAGTCGTTTGTCTTTTTTCTAAGTTTGATCAAATTTATAGAAAAATTTAGCAACATCTAAAATATTAAATTAGTTTCGTATGTTTGTTTTATGTTAAAAATACTACTATATTTTTCTGTAAATTTGATAAGTAAAAAAACAGTCTAATAGAACAGTTGGTATTTATTATATATACCAGTTGAGTCAGACATGGGTCGTATGTAGTTGTCGTACATATAGCCATTTCGTAATCCATGAGTAATTGAGTATACTGTGCGTGCAAAAAGTTATGCGGACTAATTCGTGCTCTAGAGTTGTTCGTTAAGTACATACTTATCCCCGCAAAAGAAAAGGATTAGCTAATGTAGCGTTTAAAAAGATTATTCACTGGACTATTGATATAAATTATATATAGGAATAAATTAAACATTTCAGTATAACTTAGCAAGTAATTTTGAACAAGGGATCTCAACTATAATAAAAGAAAGTTTTTTTTCATAGAAAAACCATTTTTTTGTGATAATAATATCACGAATAAGCCGAAAACAACGTGCCATTTTATACTCCTCCAAACAGATTTTTTGCATTCACCGATGTTTGGATAACTGGACACCCTAGGTGGTGTTCTTTTATAAAGAAGATGAATATTAAGTTTTTTACATAAAACGAGGTGGTATTAACGTATGATTGATTGAGTTTTAATTATTACAAACTTAGCAAATAGATTAATATGATATTTTAGAGCCAATTTCATATAGAAAGTTTTCGCACGAAACACACCGTTTAACAGTTTGAAAAGCGCGCCACAGAAATCTTAATCTTCATCCAACTCTTGTTGAAGAAAAGAACAGACCTAGAAAAAAAATCCTATAGAATTATACAGATGCTGATATAAGTTGATATGCAATTATGGCTGTGTTTGGATCTAAACTTCTAACTTTTTCCATCACATCAACCTGTCATACACACACAACTTTTCAGTCACATCATCTTCAATTTCAACCAAAATCCAAACTTTGGGCTGATCTAAAAACAGCCTATGCATGCACACGTCAACATCTCGCCCTGACGTGAAAGCTGGGTCCTTCGTGTGAAATGTGAATGCTCTCATGGCGTCCAAGTAATCAGGCACAGGACCGTCGGCTGGCATATTCGGCAGCATGAATGTAGTATCGTCTGCTAAAATGTTTTATTGTACTTGTAAACAAATTTATTTGCTATGTCAAAGCTAATCCGCTGTTACCCCACTATTGAAGCACATTAGAGGTGATTAATTAAGCCCCAAGCACAGCTGTTACAATCATGTTAGAAGCTGTAACCTTTGCTGCTTTGCATAGGTGTGATAGCATCAGAGATGGGAAGGGGCGCGTGTACATACTACACCATTCAAAAGCAGCGGTCGTTGAGCAACGCAGAAGACGTGTTGGATCGCTCGCTCGCTTGTAAGCGAAGGTTTGGTTCGTACTATACACAGTCTAGCTACATGCATATAGGTTTGTTGGCTGCTGCAACAAGTGCGAGATTCGTACAGTTTGGTTGAAGCTTTTCATCATGCAGGCTGTTGATGGTCTGGTGCTTTTGTGTGGTACACACACGCAGAAATTTCACTTCAATTTTGTGCCAATTTATGAAAACCATTTAGGGCCCCTTTGATTTGTAGGAAAATTGTAGGAAAGGTGAAGGATTTCAATCCTATGAAAAAAATTCCTATAAAACCCTTTGAAACGAAGGATTGAATCATATAAAATCATTTTAAGGGCCCCTTTGAATCGTAGGAATGGAAAAACGGAGGAATAGGAAAAACACAGGATTCTGACAGGAATGCGGGTGTAAAATAGAGGATTGGAAAATACAGGAAAAACACAGGAATGACCGTTTGATTTGACCACAGGAAAAACGCAGGAATCGGATGAAAGAGATAGACTCAAAGAAATTTTTCCAAGAGGTTGGACCTCTTGCTAACTTTCCTCCAAAATCTCTATAGGATTACCCATTCCATAGGAATTTTAGGCCCCCTTTGAATTGGAGGATAAATGGAGGAAAAACAAAGGAATTAAAATCCTACACTATTCATGCCTTTGATTCATAGGAATGAGAAAAGGAAAAATGTAGGAAACTTTCCTATTCCTATGATTCAAGAGGGAAAATGTAGGAAATCTAACATCCACTCTAACCTCTTGGAAAACTTCCCTTGAGTCTATCTCTCTCATCTGATTCCTGCGTTTTTCCTGCGGTCCAATCAAACGGTCATTCCTGTGTTTTTCCTGTGTTTTGCAATCCTCCGTTTTACACTTGCATTCCTATCAGAATCCTGTGTTTTTCCTATTCCTCTGTTTTTTTCAATCCTACGATTCAAAGGGGCCCTTAAAATGCTAGGTAATAAAGATTGGAAAATTATTGCAAGAGAATTGAGAAGAACTTAGTTAGTTAAGGTAAACATAGTCTGTTAGACTGGTTTTGATTAATTCTATACTTTCAAGTCAACTATGTTATAATACCGTTTGAGATTTCTAAAGGCGGCTCTTTAAAAAAATTAATTATATAGATCACAGTTCTTTTGGCAAGGGATGACATAAGAAAAAAGTTACATATTTAAAGATGGGATAGTATTTTGCCCCAACCCAAATGATTAGCGGAGTTTGGGGGTTTCATTAATTTGGAATCCAAAACAATATCTTTTGAGTAAATGCGTGTTTAAGTTAATAAATGAGCAAGGGTCTGACAGAACTTATTGAAAAGAAAATATATCTTCTAATTAAGTCTTATTAAGCCAGTGATAGAAAACAGGGTGATTTCTCTTTTTTTTTTTTTAAATCTCATGAAAATTTAGAAATACTTTCTTAAAATGGGTTCCTAGATGTTAATAATGGGAACAAAACAGCATTTTGTGAATTATGGATGCCGTTAGGCTAACTTGGCTTTTAAAGATAAGTATATATCTTTATAGCTATTGTTCGAATTGAGAAGTTCTTCAATTTGCCTAATGTTATGGGATCTGTTTTGCTAAATGTTTTTTAGGAGAGCTTTAGTTAGTTAGAATCGAGCAAAATTGGCATGAATTGTGTGTTTCTATTGTGCATATTCAATTGAATTCAACAAGAGAGATTGTTTAGATGGAACTATCATCAGAATGGCTAGTTTTTCTGTTTTTGGCCCAATGTATTTAGTGTTAATAAATATGCTATATTTGGAAAAATAAGATATTTGGAAGCTTAGGATGCCCTCTTAAGATTAAAATCTTATGTGGTACTTGCTTAGAGGGGTTTGTATTAACTAAGGAAATTTGGCAAGGGGGAATTGGAATGACGAAGTTTGAGATGTTGTTTCTGTATGACAAATGAGTCTATCAACATCTGTTTTTGGATTGTCATTATGCAAAGTTTATTTGGAGAGCAGTTCAGTTTTCTTTTGGTCTATACCTCCTAATAGTATTATCTCTTTTTTTTTTAGATTGGCTTTAGAGTGCGACAAGAAAAGTAGAAAAACTTATACTTATAGAAGCATCTGCCAATATGTTGGCCTCTATGGCTTAAGAGCAATAATAAGATTGACAAAACACCTTCCTGTTCATATATTCAGGTAATTTCAAGGCAACACATGCTCAGATCTTGGACGCTTTCGTATATTCAAGTTTAATTATTCAAGGCAACACATGGCTCAGATCTTGGACACAATTACAAAGATGTGCATGAAGATGTGAGCTTTTAAATGTTGCCATTGTCATAATCTGAGACAATGATTATGCATCCGTTTGCCAATTTCGAATGGAGGTTCACAAACAAAATTCGATAATTCAATAATTGTGTATTGTGTATTATTTATCTTGGGTTGGTAGTATTTGGTTGCCACTCATGATGCTCAATGAAAAAAAAAATTTATCTATAATTTTGAACTGCACTTCATTCTTTGAGTGGTTAGATTGTTAATAATTGCGTTGTAACTGCGTTGAGCAAAGGCCCAGGTATTATATTTCATATCTTAAAAAATCATAACAGGCTAACATCCAAGCTGCTGGTTGTAGCTCGTTGACCAAAGGCCGAAATGTTATATTTCATTATTAAAAAAATCATGACAGGCTAGGATCAACCGACACGCTTGAAATATAATCTGTACATCAGGACGAACCCAGCAACATATATATACCCGGCAACCAAGAATAATGCTAGCAATCGAAATTTTTTTACATGTTATCGAAGGAGGATAGTAGCCGTCGCTGTTCCTCCATGTCGGTCGTATTTCATTTCTTGTCTTTCAGAATGAGATAGGCACTATATGAGTGCCCCTATTTCATTTTCCAATGACATAAGCATATTTGTACTGTCCACACCATTAAGACTTGAATTAAAGAGTTGACCTTTATCTCTGCCGTGCATAATTTAAATTGTGAATAGACCTTTCATTTTATCCGTGCCTAAATTTTAAATTATTGACTAAAAACCGAGAATCGATTCATTTCTCCGTTAGGCCTGGTGACAAAAAAAAATCCCATATACTTTTGGATAGGGGAGTAGTTTTGAAGGTGATAAATATTCCCCACCCAATAATAATGATAGTCATATTCCAACAAAACCTAGTTGTATCGTAAATGATACACAGAAAGACCAAGAATGATACTTCCCGAGGTCCTGAGTTCCTGACGGCTCCACCCGAGGACCCAAACATAGCATCCCAGCCCAAAAAACAGTAGAGACTGTAGCAAGACAAGAGTTTACAAAAACAGCACATTATTCACCGTACGCGTAAACTTTCAGTTTTAGTTAATGGTTAACGCTCAAGTAGTAGCCAGACAGTATTCGCCATTAACCCCACCTTACACGCTTAAAGACATACCAGTATGCAACAAAGAAAGCCGTGTTCCGCCTGCATATCATCTTTATTAACACTAGCACTCAAAAGTTCCTAACGCTGTGCTACAAAGAGGAACCCTTAATCCACATATCACAGATCAACCCATATTATGTAAACACAAATGATCTAAGCTTCAAGCCCAGATAGTATCAAGCGACAAAAGGGGCCTTTTTTTATATCCATCATAACAACGCCACAAAATGTAAATTGCAAAAACTGACAACTTTCTAATTCATATGTTTGGTGTGTTAGATCACACCAAATTATAAGTTTGGCTGAAATTGAACAATGTGATAGGAAAAGTTGGAGTTGTATGTGTAGGAAAAGTTTTCGAGTGATTGAAAAAGTTGGAAGTTTGAAGATAATAGTTTAGGAACTAACTCAGCGTTATAAGAAAAACAACAGTTTCAAATTTCATAACCACGCTGGAATGCCAAAGAAGGCCTTGACTCATAATTGGAAGTACCACATGACTATAATACTCAAAATCTTTATAGAGCATTAATATGGAATCCCAAAAGAAACCAAACAATTAAGCCCATCAAGGTTAAATTTTGAGCTGCTTCATCCTAGAATATCAACCAGAGCCCTCAGCTTGAATAATAAACACTAACAATAGTTAACTTATGATGTAGGCATGTAGCCATGGATTAAAATGGCCTTTGAATAAGACAATCATTCAAGCATTGTACGGCATGGCCATATGCATTTCTGGAAGGTTATAATGTTAGAGAGTTTCAACTTTATCGAAACCTCTTCGACACCCCCTATTGCTGGGACCTCACTTCAAGTTAATTCCAATATGGAACCTCTCTGAAGACGACCAGATTACCAGATATTCATATCAGCCAAACAAAGTAATACCATGAATACATTCCCACTAGGCTAAACCGGTAAAAAACATAAAGCCATGAAACAATATATCCCACAAGGTTCACTTGGGGCATGATAGTACCCATAAACTTCTAGCATCCAGATAGACGTAACCTATGCTCTAAAGTGAACTTGAAACGGGGAAAAGATCAGCAGATTGAGCCGGCACTGCCTCAACTCCACAAAAAGATTGCACGCCCACAAACCCATCTGCCCACCACATAACAACTATCAGCATGCCTAGAAGGCTAAGAACTGCCCATGCCAAGATATATATTATCAACTAGAGACAACACACAAGGACTCATAACCATCCTCCAAAATAGAAGTCGAGCAGTTAGTGATTAACACGGCTTGCCTGATTCATGTGCAGGTCCTTCTACTAATCTTATGTGCTTCTATCTTCAAGAGACCCTTGGGGAATCTTCGATAGGCATTTCTCTTCAAAGAGGGCATAAGCCTACTTCTTAAGTTCAATCTCAGCCTTCTCACCAAAAGCATTCAATTTGTCCTCATACTTCTCATACAGTACTGGCACAGGTGTGAGCGCCAAAAACTGCATTCAGCCCAAAAAAAAGGTTGTTACATAACTGTTATAAATAGTTTGCCAAACTTAAGCCTCGCAGCACTGGGAGTATCATACCTATGTAGAAAAAGTCAAAAAGTTGCAGCTGCTGCAAGAACTGACAGAATCCAGAGTCCAGCGATCACCTGATGATAGAAAGATAACAAGGCACATCAGCAGGCATCAACAATTGCCTAATGTTATGCATCACCGGGATAAAGAGTCAGTTAGCATACAATGAAGGAACTTCTTCAGATCACGGCCATGACCAATCTCCCTCAAGTTGCAAAACCTCTATTGATCTCATATCTCAGTGAAAGGGCAATGTTTACTGTCAAGTCCTCTGGAATTTTTCACCTCAGGAATGTTTGGAGGGGACCTAAAAAATCAGTATCAATAAGTTATGGCCACATACATGATAAGGAAAAAACTGACAACAGGGCCACACAAATACCAGCTGCGGTCTAAGCGCATCAGAGTCAAAGTACTACAGAAGCTCACTTGTGGATGAAAGTGGAGGCATTGGACCAGAGGAAGAGGACGGCCAGGAGAGAATGAGGCAGTGCACACCAGGTGAGGAGGTGTACTCCATGATCTCGAAGAGGAGCCAGTATGCCGCTGGCTCCGGCGAGCACCCCACGGAGATCTTCTCTGTTCCTCCCATAGCACGAGATCAGGCAGCTGCAAGCACGCATTTATGTACAAACAATCAATCAAATAACTCCAAACACCAGAATAAACAGATAGGTGAGTAAATTTTCCAGATCTATTTCAAAGATCGGATCAAACAAAATCTTATTTAGGGTTTAAGAGTAACGACAAGCTGCGCCGCGTTTCACCACATCACTAATCAAATCAATCGAACAGAAGCAAATCTTGAGGTTTTAGTAGAGTCTGGAGGATATAGATCCCCAAATCTCGGATTTAAACACTTATTTGCATTGCATATAGCTGCTAAATATGAGTGAAGTAACAGTCGCAGGTAGAACAAGCGAGCCAAAAAAAAAAAAAAGGCGATCGGATCGGGATCTACAGCAAAATAGAAGCGATGCTTCGAAATCCAAGCTACCAAGCAAGGGGCTTACGCTTGCCGCCGCGAGAGACGGAGTGGACGGGCCTCTCGCGCCGAAGAGGCGGTAGATCTTGGCCTCATGGCCGCCGCCGCCGACGGACGAGGAGGAGGAACCCTTTCTGTCGTCGTCCGAGTCCGAGGAAGACGACGAGGAGTCGCCGTGCAGCTTCTCGGAAGAGCTTCTCCATCACGACTGCCTCCTTGCTCAGCCATGCTGCTCCTCCTCCTCCCCTCTTCTTCTTCTTCTTCTTCGTTCTTCTCCCCTCACTCTTCGCTTCGCAAGAAATCCCCAAGCTTTTCTCCGCGGCTTCAAACAGAGAGAGTTTGCTCCGACGAAAGTATCGGGTGCGTGTAGCCAGCCAAGGTCGCTTTATACGGCGCGTGACGCATCTCAACCGTCCGTTTGAACGCAGACGCCGCGGAGGATATTTGAGCCCAAACCCGTCTGAAATCTAACGGACGGGTTACTACTTTTTGTCAGCGTGGCAGGTATACCCCGGGGCGCCTTACCCCCATGACCTTAACGGCGAATCAATGCGCCGAGTACGGGTAGGACCCACCTGCCAGTGACAAGGGTGGATTAATGGTAGACGGTGGAGGCGTTACTACTACTTCGTGGTTAAGTTCAACGACGTGACAGGAAGACGTCGTCATCGCGGGCACGTCGTTGCGGGCCCACGAGTAAAGGAGATGGTGGAGATCGCAGGACGGCGTGGTTTCGTCTGACGACACGTGCCGTCCGATGGGTTCTGCTCCGGCATCCGTCGGTGGACAGCGGTCAGGAGACGGTAGCCGAAAGGGAAAAGGAGGAGGAGGTCTCGTCTTGGTCCGAAGTTTCTAGACGCGCACGAACTTTGAATCGGACGAGCCAAACACATGCTGGCTTTTTTTTTAAAAAAAAAAAAAACGTTCTGGCTATACTTGCTAGCTAAGGTGCTTTGCTTAGTTGAGCAAATTCCTCGATTCGTTAATTCTTCTAAAAATAAAATGACTATAAAAACCTTTGGGTGTGTTCGGCGGTCACTTTTGGAGCTGTGGCTGCAACAGTTTAAAAAGTAAGGATAATTCGTTTCTACCCCCCACTTTAGTGTCCAATATTGATTCTACCCCTACTTTTTAGGGTTTTCGTTTTTGCCCCACACTACTTTTTCAATCGAAAGAGGCGTTTACCCCTGATTTAAACGGAAGTTTGTGGGACCGGGATTATGGCGTTAAAGAAATAAAGAAATAAAGGAAATAAATACTTGTCGATTGTGTGATTTACCTTTTTACCCTCTGCGAAATATCTAACACACAGTCTCTTCTCTTCCTCTCGGCATATAACAACGGCCGAAAACCCGTCGGGCGGCGCAGGCGACGACGTGCGCGACAGCGGCGGTGGCAAGCGGGTCGTCGTCCAGGCGCAGCGCCGCAGCTCCCCCGCCGGCGAGCATGAGGCTGCCCGCGGTAGGTGGCGGCGGGGACAGTTCTAGGCGACGGGGAGAGGGCTCGACGCGTGAGAGAGGGGGTAGGCGGCGGGCGAGAGGGCGGCAGCCAGGCGCAGCGCTGCATCGCCCTCCCGCCGGCGAGCAGGAGGCGCGTCGTAGGTGGCGGCGGGGGAGGGGAGGGCTAGGCGGGCGCGGGCGTTCGGCCGGTGGCGGCCAGGCCGCGGCGAGTGTCGGCCGGGCGGCGTCGGGGGCGGCGACCAGGCGGCGGCGAGCGTTGGCCGGGCGGCATCGGCTGGGCGGCACGGCGAGCGTCGGCTGGGCGGCGACCAGGCCCCAGCGAGCGTTGGCCGGCCGGCGCGTCGGCTGGCGGTGGCCAGGCTGCGGCGAGCGTGCGGCCAGCAGCGTCGGCCGGGCCGCCGGCCAGACAGCGCGACCTGCAGGGGCGCTTGGACGTGGAAGACCGTGAGAGGGCAAGGTTGTTGAGATGTCGTTGAAATTTGTGCAAAAATTTGTTCAGATTTGTCAAATGCTGCTGCAAATTTTGTGTAGAAATTCCATCAAATTCAGAACCCATGCAAATGTTATGTTAGTCAATGAGTGTCATTTAAATGTCTTTTGCCAAGAATTTAAATTCCACAGCCATGCATAAATGGGGGCAAAAACACAAATTAATGAATAGAGATATGACGAGGTATAAATGTCTTTTTGCTAAGAATTTAACACCGTTAACTTCTCCATCCAAAACAGGGCAAAAAGATTGTTCGGGTCAAAAAAGTGAGTGTAAAAACCGAAAACCCTAAAAAAAGTAAGGGTATAATCAATATTGGCACCTAAAGTGGGGGTAGAAACGAAATTGCCCCTTAAAAAAATTTGCTGCCAGCTTTGCAATGACTTTGAAGGTGTTGCAGTTGTAGCAACTGCCGGCAGCCATAACTGCCGAACAAGGCTTCTTATTTTGAACATATTCTTTTTTCACCGTGAAAATACATGTTCCTAAGAAAAATAATATTTTGCTATATTATTTATTGACAAGTTTTCTAAAAAATTTATCAATATAAATATAGTACGGTCAATCTTATAGAGATGCTAATAAAGTCAGGGCGTATGTGCATACCTTCAAGAGATGAGTGTGTGAACACCTTCATTGTACTGTATTTTATAGAAAATAAAATTTTGATTACCATGCTCGGTCAAAGACGTTTTACCTTGCTCGGTCAAAGACGCTTTTTACCTTCTATTCCTTCTGTAAAAAAAAATCAAATCCTAAATATATGAATATGGATATAGTGTATATCTAGATTAATCTAACTGATTAGGTTTCCTGTGGGTAGAAACCAAGCCCACTCGGGTTCAAATTCTAGTTTTGACACGGGTGCTCACATTTACATCTAATTAGTTCTTTCAGGGTAGGTGACGTACCCGTCAACAGCAGGCGTCTATGGTGATTTCGTTAATCTCAAGACATGCCGACCCAGTATTCCAGAGGTGCTCATAGAGTATGCGTGTCGCGTGTGTCATTCATAGGGTGAGTGTGCGCACGTTGTGAGCGCCTGCATTTGGACACTGTTTCTAATAAAAAATAAGTAAAAAAAGATTAACCCACCAGATTTTGTTTTTAGTTTATACTATATGTCCATTATTCATTCCCCAATTTCTTTTTGATAGGCACAAAGGGAATACTCTCGAATAGTTTACATATTTCTATACAAAAATGTCTATGGCATTAACGCGATACCGGATATCGGAGCTCTAAGGCTAAGTTTCTTTTCCTGAGGTTCCAACTCATCTCTCTTTTTCCGCGCGTAACGTTTTTCAAACCTATGAACGGTGCCATTTTTTAAAAAAAAGTTATAAAGAAAGTTGCTTTTAAAAAATTATATTAATCTATTTTTTGAAAAAAAATAGCTAATACTTTACTAATCGTATACTAATAGAGCTTACTCCGTTTAGGTGCAACGGAGATTAGTTCCAAAGGTAATTGCGGAACACAGCCTAAAACACCTTGAAATATCCCTAAGTTTTGTTTTCACAGCCAAACTTTCCACTCTCATATAAGGATTTTTGTTTATACTAATATCAACATCTATTTGTACTCCACGAAAAACCATGTTTGTACTTCCTAGTGCAAACTTCCATCCACATCACTCTAGTGAAAAACGCAATGTTTTGAACGCGTACGCTCCTATGAATTTTTTTTTAAACGCAATGTTAAAAAGAAAAAAAACTACAATGTTCTAATGGGCTAATCATTAGGCCCAATTGTAGGTCTGTATCCGGCCTGGAGTGCAGTCGTACCTATCTCCAATTCTCCATGTGGGCCTTGCACCCTTGTACACCATAATCAGCTACTAGCCTACTGGACGTCCACCACACAGCCCATCCACAAATCCACACGTCCCGATGTTAAATTAGGAGAGGAATCCGCTTATATGCCATCTAAATTAACCGGTTCCCTATATGCCACTTCAAATTGGCTTATCCCTTTTTATGCCACTTGGTTCAAGTTTCTCCTCCCTTTATAGCCATTGCCGTCAGGTCCACCG
>CM020178.1:26886916-26903143 GCA_009805545.1 Oryza longistaminata | reverse complement strand
CCATTTCATCCAGGATAGGAAAAAACACAGGAATAGAAAAAATACAGGGATTTAAATGGTAGGATTTTAAATCCTACAGAAGAGAAAACAGAGGAAAACGTAAGAAGACCCTTTGATATAGGCATAGGGAAAAAACAAAGAAATCTGCACAATCACTTCATTTCCAAGAGTCTGACCTCTTTTTAGTTTCCTTGGAATCCACTCATAGAAATGCAACATCTTATAGAATTTTTATACTGCCTATTTCATATGAATCAAGAGGACTCGAAGGAAAAAAAAAATCCTTTGGAAATAACCCATTCCTCCAAAAAATCCTTTGGCATTCATTTAATCAAAAGAGACCTTAGCAAGGAGCTTTAACTCTTTGGTAACTTTCCTTTTGAGTTTATCTCTCTTCATTCTAATTCATGTGTTTTTCCTACGGTTCAATCCCCAATGGTCCATTCATGTGTTTTGCAATCAGTTATTTTACACTTAAGAGCCCCTTTGAATCGATGGATGAAAAAAACGAGCGAATCAGGAAAAACACGATTCTGATAGGAATATTAAGTGTAATAAAACAGAGGATTGCCAAAACACAGGAAAAACACCAGGAATAATGCGTTGATGTGACCACAGAGAAAAACAGCATGAAGCGGATGAGAGAGATAAGACTCAGAGAATGTTTGAAGAGGTTAGGACCTCTTGCCTAACTTTTCCTCTAAAAAATGCGCATAGATTACCATTCCATAGGAATTTAAAGGATTGGATAGGATTCAATCCCCATTTATTTCAAAGGCCTTCATAGGATTTTTTTTTTCCATAGGATTGAAATCCCTCCCCAAAATTCCTACATTTTTCTACAAATCAAAGGGCTCAGAGGAAATGTTCTAAAGAGGTTAGACCTCTTGCTAAACTTTCTCCAAAATGTACCATAGGATTACCCATTTCCATAGAATTTTTAAAGGATTGGATAGGATTCTCATCCTTTGTTTCCAAAGGCCTCCATAGGATTTTTTCTCTATAGGCGATTGAAATCCTCCAAAATTCCTACCATTTTCCTACAAATCAAATGGGGCCCTTAATTGTTTTTCGAAGATTTGCTAAGGGGCGATCGTCCCTTAGGCGGTCCCCCCTCCCCTCGCTCTAGATGGTTTCCTTTATTGTTTTTACCGTATTTACCTTTCATATTTTAAAGTAAAAATTTATGCACTTTCCAAGTTTACACATTCTAAAGTTTAGAGACCCAAAGTTTATAAGGTCTAATGTCTATTAATCCGAATTCAAAATTAAATTAATCAAATATTTTTATATATAATTATCTTCTAATACATCTAAAAGTCTATGCGCCTAAAGTTTATTAGATCCAAAGTTATTAAGTCAAAAGTTGTACATACCTGATTCAAATTTGAATTTGAATTCAAATATTTTTCTATATATAGTTATATCTATACATAAATTTTCAACTTTGTTTTTTTATTTTTTTTTTAAAAAAAGTATGGTTGTACGTTAAGAAGAGAAGAAGGGGAGGAGGAAGGGGAGAGGGGCCGATAGGGGGATGGAACAGCCCGATCACCCACCCACGTAGCTACGCCCGCTTTAGAAAAGTAACTTGAGATATCTAAATTTACACTAATTTTTTTATTTTTTTTAGGATGCTTATTAGTATCTAGTTTTTAGATGGCTTATAGTATCTAGAGTTATTACATATTATACGTTATTATTAAGTGTCAGTACCCAGGTGAGTGGAAGTACCATCACGCAAGTATCGGACAAGAGTGGAGAATACCTAGGACCCCACTACAAATCCTCAATTATTTAGGTATTCACTAATAGCGCTAATTAACTCAAAAATTTGTAGAGCACACTGATCAAATAGTACTAAATAAGACTGCACCACGATTATTTGCGGCTAGCGGTACCGACCCACTCAGAAGGTAGATAAACCTCTCCGGTAGCGCGAAGCAGCTTAGAACTGCCGCTCTCTCAGATTCCCCCAATGTCCCCAACATTAGGTGCCTGCTTCAGTTAGGCGCTAGGGTGCTCGTTTGTCTTATAGAGGATTAAATGGATATTTGGATGTATTGCCATAATACAAAATTGTACAATAATTCAAAATACTGTCACAATTATAATTCATGTATTTTGATAAACCATTGGTTATTAATAAATTTGGTTGGTGTTGGGGAATATGACACTACTATACCCCTTGCGATACGTTTTCCGCCAGAAAACAATGGACATACCTCGTAAACCTAACAAAAACATTCAAATAGCTTTTAGTAGAAACACTACACACAGAACCTCATCATCTAACACGGAACGGAACCTCGCAGGAAGATCACCATACTCACGATCAAAATTGAGTCGAAGACTACCAAGTATATCATAAGTCCTATGATAGCCGAGGAGCCTGAGGCCCTTTCACTATATTCTGTCAGTTGACCGTTAACTTCATTGTAAAAAGACGCATTTGGCCTTAAGAATTAGTATATAACCAATAATAGGTATTTTAGTACTAATATAGCTACTGGATACAACATATGAAAATTGATTTTTTCTGCATCACATGCAATTTTAGCCATTACCATCACAAATAAATTTTCAATGTAAGCATGAAACATGCACTTTTCTAACAATATTTTTATTATAAAGAGCATTTTTTACTGGTTCTGACAAAATTTTGTTCACTCAAAAAAGATTTAAAATAAATTAGTTATGATTTTTGAAGTTTACATATTTTTTAGTTGAGAGGGCATATTGGTCATTTACGAAAAAACTAACCTTTGACTAACAATTAACTAACACTACAGTAGTGGGAGTGGCATAAAAGAGTGGAAAAACTTGAACTAGTGGCATATAAAGAAGAAGCCAATTTGAAGTGGCATATAAGAGAACTGGTCAAATTCTAGTGGCATATAAGAGATTCTCTCTTAAATTAGTGTATGGAATTCATAGACGTAGGTTGGTCGATCGGTTGCTAAATCTGCAATAAACACATCTAGCACTTGCGTGCGGATTCCACTTCTCGCGTCGGCGACCAAAGCAGAGATGAGAAAAGGGGAACGGTTTATAAAGTACACAAGCTCGCATCTAGTATCACACAATCGAAGAACCGGAGAATAATCATATCGTGCTTCAGCAAGAACAACGACAGCAAGAGCCTCGCAGAGAAAGAACAAGGGGACAACAACTCAACAAGTAAGCCAGCAATTGGGATACACAGGTTACTAGAGGTTACTCACAGGTAAAGCCGCAAGTGGAGAGACCCGACCCCCTCCGAGTTGTGGCGACGGAGACCCCGGTACATGGGCCATGGCGGATGAAGGGAAGGAGCACCTGGTGCGGAGAAGAGCGGAGTGAGCTAATACTCGACCACGAGCTGAGCAGCTGACGAAAGGCACGAAGCTGAGGCGTCAGGCGTCGAGCCAGAGAAAACACAAGATATACTGGGAACATGGGAATATGCTGCTTCGATGTGCCGATGCTCTAGCGGGCGATTCTGATGGCCGCCAGGGATATCCTATCATCGAAAAAAATTGTACTTAAAGATTTAGAAATGTCGAGCGCAACAAAGTCGTTGTAGTATAGTGGTGAGTATTCCCGCCTGTCACGCGGGTGACCCGGGTTCGATCCCCGGCAACGGCGTAATTTTCCTTTTTTGTCCAATATCTTTGTAATCCAACTCGTCCAATCATTTTGATGAAGCTTTAGGAACATAATACTTGTAATCAAATCATTTTGATGAAGCTTTAGGAACATAATACTTGTAATCAACTCCTCCAACCATTTTGAAAAATGAAGCTTTATAAGATGCCTCACACAAGTAATTTTATTTTTGCCCCTAATATCCCTAGTAATCCAGCTTGAGATAGGAAAAACAGCTCTCTTCCAATCAATCGTTTTGAAACTTTTGGAAATCAGCTGAGATCCTCTGCGCTGCTGCATATTGCTCTGCAAGTGAGGAGTGTTACCCTGTGAAGCACTGCCGAGGACACGTGTCCTTTGGAAATGCCCAGCACAAATAGTCCTTTGGGTGTGTTTGCAAGTGCAGGATGGGAACTCATCCCTCCTGCACGCAAAACGGAGCGGTTTTTTAACAAATAGTCCTTTGGGTGTGTTTGCAAGCTATTTTTTTTAAAAAAAATTGGATTAATTTGATTTTTTAAGCAACTTTCGTATAGAAATTTTTTGCAAAAAACACACCGTTTAATAGTTCGAAAAGCGTGCGCGCGGAAAACGAGAAAAAGGGGTTGGGAACATGAGGTTGCAAACACAGCTGTCCATAAGACGGTCGTCAGAAATAGAATTCGAGTTAGGACAAAAGTGGTGACGGAAATTTACAACCAACCGCGCATCGTTGTATAAAATATACCATTTTCGATTTTAGCTGTCCATAAAATTTGTTTTTTTCTAAAATTTCTTTCAGTGCCGTATTACAACCATCACTATATAGTTAAATTGGTAAATATAAAACCCTCAACCGGCCGATAATTGTAAATGATATTGTTTAATTATTTTCTCCTCTACTAAGCTGGAACAATGGGAGAGACCATTCTAAGGGTTTATTCGGTTTGAAGGAAAAAGATTGGGATTTTTAAGAGTTAATTCCTACAAGTATTATTCGGTTTGTAGGAATGATGTATAGGAAAACCAAAGGAATTTTTTTACTTTCCCTCCAAGTTGTAAAAAGAAAACATAGAAAAATTTTCATCCACTCAAATCTTTTGAAAAAAATTCTATAGATTGATATGTGCATACCTTCATATTCCTCCACTTTTCCTATACCTAAGAGCTGAAGTTCCTCTAAACTGAAGTTCTAAGAGTGTGTTCATTCACCATCTTTCCCATTTTCTACTCCCTCATTTCAGTGAGGCTTTCAACTAGAAATCTCCCCTACTCCCTGACCTGCCAAATAAAATCGGGGAGAGATCACTCTAATTTTTCTAGTAGTAAGGCCCCAAGCTAGAGATCTCATACTCAATTCGAATGGGCTAGATGAACTTGCTATGTAAGCGAAAAAATTAAAGGATATGGGAATTTAACGGTTCGTTTATGCGTGTTTTTTTTCTCGTGACTCGTAAGTGGTAAAAATGGTACAATTGTTAGCATATTTTATGCATGTTTCTTCCTCGTGACTCATGAGTGATAACGATGGTAGCTACTTCCTCCGTTTTACAATGTAAGTCATGCTAATGAATCTAGATAGATATATATGTCTAGATTCATTAGCATCAATATGAATATGAGAAATGCTAGAATGACTTACACTGTGAAACGGAGGGAGTAGATGATTAGCGCGAAAAGCAATCGGAGTAGTCGGTTCACCAAGTAGTCAACGCAATATATGAAGGACATTGATATATGAAGTCGTAATTATATGGCTGTTTCATAAAAAGTAGAGATACATAGCATGCATATAAAGTATACATGCACCTGTTAACATCAAACTTGATAGCAAACCAAACACAATATATTTATTATTTTGGCAGTGCCAAAATTTATTACTCTAGTTCACAACAAACAAGGGCATATTCACTTTTCTAGTTCACAACAGAGTAAGAACGTGTTCACTTTGATGCCATTTTCTACCATACTATTTTTCGGTAGAGTTGTCAATATATATATATACACACGTTTAGTTTGTTGCCAAATTTAGTAAATACATAAGAAATCCTGCCAAAATTTTGGCAATATTATCATCTTGCCAAAATTTTAGCATCGCCAAAATTTGATAAGGTTTATTTTGGCTACAATCTAAACATGCCCCAAATATGATATAAGGTACTACCTGACCAAGCCAAAAGGCTGTTGTTGCCAATGCCTCGAGTGGTCAAAAGATATACGGACAACTATGCATAGACGGGTCCGTCCTAAAAAAGCCAACCTAACAGGGAATGTGACTCCTGTACAACAAATCTGGAGTCACGTCCCCTTCTAAGTTGGTTATTTTGGACGGAGAGAGTATGTTTTCATTATGATTTAGGGCTTATTCAGAATAAAATAGAAAAACGTAGGATTAGAAAAAAAAACACGAGAATATGATAAGATTTGCATGTGTACAAAGAGAATTGGAAAATAAAGGGATTTTTTTTGTTTTTTGTGCACAAGATTTTTACAAAGAGAATAGGTCAGGGTGGATTTTTTTTTCATGTGAAAACATAAGTAGAGAATAGTGTTCCTCTTAAAAATCAAGGTAGCCAATCCTTTGAAAAGAACTAGCAATAATGGCGCGCTTTGCTGCGCCTGGTGAATAACAGAAGAGACAAATAAATTTAACGGTATGAAAGCAAATTGATATATATACTCAATATTCTGATCATTTGTGTATTAGAGATGAGCAAAGAGCAACACTAACTGATGAAATAGAATTGTCGAGTATATAATCTATAGATTTCATAAATCATGGGATGGGATCGATCTGGTCTTCAATATGGGAGCGAAGAGACCAGTGAGAAACTGACAGCTAGAGTATTATGACTTCAATATAGAACAGAGAATCACGCGGCATAGCAGATTAGAAGATAATTCTTACAAAATATGTTGACATTAAGAATAAGAACAAAGAAACAAACATATCCTCACTATTTCTTATTTCACATATGAGACTAGCTAAAGTAGCTGTTTAATTGTATTTGCAACTGTGTTCGTGAGCTCGTCCATCTGCAAACTGCAAAGACGAAAGGCAGATATCTTAAAAAAAAAGACATATCATTAATTATATTATGAAAAGTTAAACCATAGGCATGGTAGGAAGAGTCACTATTTTACTGATATACATATATAAAAAAGATGTGCATCAACACTTTCTATAGAAAATATACATGATAAAAATATGATTAGACATTTGCAAATTTCTAAATAATATTTTGGGCAATATGTTTCCTATACAGAAACATGTATAGGATCCACGCATATATCCATCCTGTTATAAGGCAATGAACATGCTAGACCCAATTATCATGGCTTGTCGCCAGTAGTCGCCTCGGTCCCACGTACTTAACCTATTAATTAATTCTAGACACCACGCGACGCCAAGCCGCCAGAATCCGAATTAAAGGCATCCTAGGGTGTGTTTAGTTCACACCAAAATTGAAATTTTAGTTAAAATTGGAATAATGTGATGAAAAAATTAAAAATTTACGTGTAAAAAAGTTTTAATGTGATAAAAAAATTGAAAGGTTCAAGTACTACTCCCCTCCTCTCCTTCTTCGACGAGAATCTTACCAGACTGAACTCACTGAAGCGTCACCCACACGTGCACCAGCCAATCTTTTGGGACCGCCTTGTCCTTTTTTTTTTTGAGGGGGCCCACCTTGTCAGTACTCCAATATGGTAGTAATAGTACTATTTAATTAATTAAAGCGAGATCGCCGAGACGAAACCTGAGACGCGCCGCTATCTAGGACTCGCTCCGTAATACAGTATAGCAACGTAGTAACGGATGTGATATTTCATATTATAATGAATCTGGCCTGTCCAGATTCGTTGTACTATAAACTGTCTCATCCGGTGCTAGGTTGCTATATTATGGGATAGAGGGAGTATAACACGCGCGTGCCAGCGGGGTTGAGTGTAGCCGTCGTTGATGTATGATTGACTTGTGATATCGGCAAGGAGTAGTATCTCTTTTAGGGTGTGTTTAGTTCCTGGAAAAAGTTGAAGTTTGGGGAAAGTTAGAAGTTTGAAAAAAAAAAGTTGGAAGTTTATGTGTGTAGGAAAGTTTTGGATGTGATGTGATGGAAAGTTGGAAGTTTGGGGTAGTTGGGGATGAACTAAACACGGCCTTAGGGTGTGTTTAGTTCCTGAAAAAATTTAAAACTTTGAAGAAAGTTGGGAGTATGAAAAAAAGTTGAAAGTTTATACGTGTAAGAAAGTTATTGATGTGATATGATGTGATGAAAAATTGGAAATAGTGAGGAAACTAAACACGGCCTTAAATACAGTGGGAGTAGCAACCGCTCAGAGGGCAGTAGGGCACCCCTCCCCCAAGAGCTACTCCACTATTCATCAAGTAGGAGTACTAGCAATAATGGCGCGCTTTGCTGCGCCTGGCGAATAACAGAAGAGACAAATAAATTTAATGGTATGAAAGCAAATTGATATATACTCAATATTCTTATCATTTGTGTATTAGAGATGAGCAAAGAGCAACACTAACTGATGAAATAGAATTGTCGAGGATATAATCTATAGATTTCATAAATCATGGGATGAGATCGATCTGGTCTTCAATATGGGAGCAAAGAGACCAGTGAGTAATTGACAGCTAGAGTATTATGACTTCAATATAGAACAGAGAATCACGCGGCATAGCACATTAGAAGATAATTCTTACAAAATATGTTGACATTAAGAATAAGAACAAAGAAACAAACATATCCTCACTATTTCTTATTTCACATATGAGACTTGCTAAAGTAGCTGTTTAATTGCAACTGTGTTCGTGAGCTCGTCCATCTGCAAACTGCAAAGACGAAAGGCAAAGACGAAAGGCAGATATCTTGAAAAAAATTACCTATCATTCATTATATTATGAAAAGGTAAACAATAGGCGTGGTAGGAAGCGTCACTATTTTACTGATATAAATATATAAAAAAGATGTGCATCAACACTTTCTATACAAAATATATATGATAAAAATATGATTAGACATTTGCAAATTTCTAAAGAATATTTTGGGCAATATGTTTCCTATACAGAAACATGTATAGGATCCACGCATATATCCATCCTGTTATAAGGCAATGAACATACTAGACCCAATTGTCATGCCTTGTCGCCAGTAGTCCAAGCAAAAAAAAAAAAAAAAAGAACTCGTAGCACTGACTGCCCTGATGACAGCTAGACCAAACTTTTGTCAACACAATTCATGCACCTAACAACCTCAACTCAGAAAATGGAAAGAAAAACAATTGCCAATCTTCAATGTGAAAAACTGTTAAGCATCAATGTAAGTCTGCAGTGCCTATCAAAACAATGGAGTGAACTAACTAAGCTTTAGTTCTTTATTTATCTACAAATAGTTAATTATTTTATAAATAGCATCTTTTGTCCCATTCATTGGGAACAAATACTTATGCGCAGAACCTCATGATATTCATCAAGAATTAAATGGACACAGTTTTATATTGACTACATAGTTGACCTCCACTTGGTAAGTAAACTATCTTAAATTCAATGAAAAGAATATAGTGCCCCACATTCGATAGATATACTTATCATAGGAGCATATAGGACAATATGTACCTGCATGCATGCTAATATGTCTTAAAATATACTGACATGCAATGGCTTTTCCTGAGATAAAATAAATTACCATCTGACTCAAAACTTCCTACAATAGCAGTGCTAAAGGGCACGATGTGACCCTTATATGATGCTAACCTCGTTTGAGATAGAAATATGCAAAACCGAAGATAGAAACAATATGATATGAAACATTTTTCACTAAAGCACCTGCAAAGAGTTTTTGTTTGGAAAAGTAATTTCAAACCACCTGCAGACCTAGGCGCTACCTAGCTGGCTATCCCAAATAGCTAAATGAGAAGCTTATTCTTCAATTTCAAAAGGCATACTGAATTGTATGGTACTATGGTAAACTGAAGTAGCGTGAATCTTTTGTGGCATATGATCCATCTAGATGACTCAAAGGAGATGAGGATGCCAAGTATAAACAATAGATATATATACTACAGCTGACACCAAAACAGAATGGAGACATACATACTCTGATATTATAAGAAAGCCTGTATAGTAGATGATTAACCCATCTTCATCCATGTTTGTCACACAGTGATCCATTTACAGTCTTAATCATCCTGCTCAAACCCAAAAAACACAAAGCAACTGCTATTTAGCACCTTAAGAATCAGACTAAAAACAAAGACTTAAATGAGTCAAACCCAACTAAAAAGGATATGCCAAAAGGTCTAGTAATATATTTTAAGAACATCATTTTAGCTACATATATGCTAGCATATGCCACGATCATGTATTGACTATCACAAGGAGGAAAAGGGATCAGCAGAGGAGAGCAAATGAAAGGATGACATAGTATATCTTTCATGACTGTGTTACCTAAAAGGAACCTTTTTAGAGTAATGGATAAGTGAAGGAGATTATGTTTTTAGTCACTGACCTGCAGAAAAGAAGCAAACATTACATGAGGTAAGAAAGTATGATAATCAGTAAAATAACAAATTATAAGAACCATGATATGGAAATTTGAATGATATATGATAAATGAAATTAAGCTGAATTGCTCAGTTTTTCTTTGTGACAGCATGCAATTAATGCATCCTCTATTGGAACTTCGTACAGAATGTGCAGCCCATATTGCATACATTATATAATTGCAGAAGCAACACACACGGAGAGAAAGAAGCAGTAATAAATAGTGAATTGCTAACTATATGTACCAATCATGCCTCCACTAATTTATTTGGCCAGCATACATTCGGTTGCATGTACATCACCAGAGTAGTATTAACAGCAATCAACCAAGAAATTTGAATACGGTACTAATATAGCAAACCATGTATGTTAACATCTTGTTGTGAGGGAGCTAACAGATATACCATACCATGGCAAAAGCATGCCTTGTCCAGAACTTGCAATCACATGATATATATCCATTTGCAGTTAAGATCAACAATTTAATTTGCGAGGGATAAGTGCATTCATATAAACCGAACCAAAATCGAGGATGGTATCATTGCTCTGGGGATGTGGAAGATGGTGATAGGGCAGATGGCCGAGTAGATCCTGCAGGCAGGAGACGGCTTGTTAAAGCCATGAATATTCATTTGAAAGGCAAAGCTAAATCATCGTTCATACAACTGGGAAGGCTAGGGTAGGGGAAAAAGAAAATAAATTGGGGAGAAGAAAGAAGGCGCAACTGCTGACCTGTGGAGGGAACCGAGGTGCACATCTGAGCAGCGTAGATGGCTAAAGGCGATGCTTTGGTCGCGCTTGAGATAGAAATACGGGAGGCCCATATCCACGGCGGCGCATCATCGGCCAAATCCCACCACCTCCTGCTCCAGTAGCACCTAGGGTTCAAACGGTGGCAAGCAAGACAGCGAATGGAGGAAGCGAGGCTGTGGATGGCATCGGTTGATCGCAGTGGGAAGGGGCCAGCGGAATAAGGAGCGAGAGGGAGGAAAGAAAGGTGAGGCGGGCAGGCAAGGCGCCGCGCTTCCGCCGCCGCCGTCTCCGCCTCTCGCGGTAGAGGAGGTGGGGAGCACGAGGACGGTCGACCCGAGGATGCGGCTAGGGTTTTTCTCCGTTGATTTCCACAATAGATCTTAACCGTCCATTCCTGCTTCACTGATCCTATGGCTAAGAAAGAACAGCCACGTTGGGCCACGTGGAAGACCAGATCGATCCCATCCCGAGATCGAACGGACCTCGATAGACTGGATCAGAATACAATTAACCAGAAGTGAGGTGTGTTTCTGAAAAATTTGCTGAGGTGGCAAGCTAATCCTCAGCCATTCCCACGACGTTTAAGTAAATCAATATGAGTACCCCTCCGTCTTAAAAAAAATCAAACCCTAAATTAGAATGATTCAAATCTAGGGTATAATTTTTTTTTGACAGAGTAGCTAATTTAAAGAAACCCTCCATTTATTCTTCACATCTCCTGAAGATAAAGATGAAGATGAAGATTAAGTGTTTCACGCAAAACGAGGTGATAATAACGCGTGATTAGTTGAGTTTTAATTATTACAAACTTAAAAAAAAGATTAATATGATATTTTAGAACAACTTTCATATATAAATTTTTCACACGAAATACACCGTTTAGCAGTTTGAAAAGCGTGCCATTTTAATCAAAAAGTTTATCCTCTCATTTTTCGATTAGAAAGGGTAAGGGTCATAATTTTTCGATTTATATTTCTGGAGTGTGTGCTACAAGAGACGCTTGGGGTGTGTGTGACAGTGTGAGTATGCTGGAACGTGCGTACATCTTCCGTGCAATTGAAAAGGAGACCATGAAAGCTAAGGCCTCGTATAGTTCCTAAATTTTTTTTCCCCAAAACATCACATCGAATATTTGAATATATACATGGATCACTAAATATAGATAAAATAAAAAAATAATTGCACAGTTTGTATGGAAATCGCAAGACGAATCTTTTGAGCCTAATTAGTCCATGATTAGTCATAAGCGCTACAGTAATTCACATATACTAATGACGGATTAATTAGGCTTAATAAATTTGTCTCGCGGTTTCCAGGCGAGTCATGAAATTAGATTTTTAATTCGTGTCCAAAAATCTCTTCCGACATTCAATCAAACGTTCGACGTAACACCAAAAACTTTCTTTTCGCGAACTACACCAAGCCCAAATACGTCTAATCCAACCGTGAGACAGGCCGTACTCCTCCCCCCGTCGCTGGCGAGAGCTTGCCGTAGTCGGAAGGGAGGGGGCATGGAAAAGTCCACGATGAGTACGTCCTGTCCTTCAGGACAGATCGTTCGAAACCAACGGCGCGCTGTTGCAAGTCCATCATCGAACGATCGACCCGTCCATCTCGGGAGAGGGAACGACGCCTCCAAAGACAGGCCATCTTCCGACGAATTGACCCCCTCCCCGCTCTTTCCAGAGGGCCGGGGGGGTAGCTAGCGGCGGGCGTAGCGCCAATTCGCAAACGTCAAACGAGTGAGATCCCACGTCGCAGCAAAAGCAAAATGAGTCCCTTTCTTTCCCTTTCCCTCCACCCTCGCGTCGTTCTCTTCTCCTTCCCTTGCCAGCATCATCAGGACATCACCCGTCTCAGCAAAGCCGAGCCGCCGAGCAGGGCAGGGCAGAGGAGAGCAGAGCAAAACCCCCCATATCTCCCCGCCATTACTCCCCTCCCGTCCCGTCCCCGAGCGGAAATAAATGCAGCCGCTGGCGCCGCCCACCAACCAGTCCACCACCACCAGATTCAAGCCCCCGCGACGAGGCGAGGTGGGAGAGGGGGCAGAGGCAGGGCGAGATGAGCGTGGGGCGGAAAAATTCACCACGCCACCATACGCATTTACTCCGCTTCCGCCCCTACCCCCACGCGGCCTCGCCTCCGCCCAATGCCATTCCGCCGCTTCCCCGCTGAGAGATCGATCCCCACCGCGCCGCCGCCGCCGCAGCCGTCGCCATGTCCTCCTCATCCTCCTCGCTGCTCTCCTCGCTCGCCACGCTCGGCCTCGGGTACTCGATCGCCATCGCGCTGGGATTCCTCGTCCTGCTCGCGTCGCTCCTCCTCGCGTCGTACTTCTGCTTCCGCCGCGGGGGCGGCGGCGGGCACTTCTCCGGCGTGCTCACCCCGAGCTCCAGCTCCAGCCACCTCTCCATCACCGTCCCGCGCGTGCTCTTCGTCGCGGAGGGGTCCGAGTCCCCCGACGCCTACTCCTCGGGCGTCGCGGCCGCGTCGTCCCCCGTGGGGCTCGACCCCGCGGCCATCGCGTCGTACCCGAAGGTCCCCTTCTACAGCGGCGCCGGCGCGGACGCCGATGCCATGTGCTCGATCTGCCTCAGCGAGTACGCGGACGGCGAGATGCTGCGCGTGATGCCCGACTGCAGGCACAGGTTCCACGTCTCCTGCCTCGACGCCTGGCTGCGCCGGAACGCGTCGTGCCCCGTGTGCAGGTCCTCGCCCATCCCCACGCCGGTGGCCACGCCGCTGGCGACGCCGCTGTCGGAGCTCGTCCCGCTCTCGCAGTACGCCGCCGATCGGAGGCGCAGCAGGTGACGGACACATTGGTGCAATTCGGTGCTCTTAAAAACTGGAGTACTACCATATTGCTCTTCTTTTTGGCTTTTATCCTTTTACGTTTATTAAGGATGTAAAGTTTGTGTATTGCTTGATTGGTCAGGCGGGCTTTAGGGGAGGTTTGACTGTAGGGGATTGTGCTTAGGTTATTTAGAGAAGGTAATTGTTTGTTTGATATTACTATATTACTTCGAGCAAATTTTGTCATCTAGAAGTACATGTCTTGAGTAAGGAATAGTTGTACATACATTGTGTTTGTTTCTGTGGCAGAGTTCCTCCTTATGATATTCTAATGTATAATTTCCGTTGCTAGAGAATCATTTGCTGGATTAGAAATTAGAGAATTTGTTGCACAGCTTTGCTGTATTTTTTTTATGCCATGATGAGCTGTTTGTGAAGTTATGGGCTTTATTTGTTAGATTGGTGGCAGCATCAATATCTGATGATTACTTATGAATTGCATTGTTGCACCAGTTTTTCTTACTGCCACACTGTAATAAGGACAGCATTAGAAAATTTTCTGCATTTCATGTTGGCATTTGGTGTGTTAAGTAGTTGTACACCATACCTGCAAGTACATTACTGTAACTAGCAAGCTCAGTGACATAATTCTTCATTAAAACTATTTATCAGTGTAGGAATTTTATGGGTCCCAATTTCCCAAAGACTTTTATCACTGTATGGTAGATGAGCTGGACCGTCGATGCCCAACAATTAAATGAAATGTTGATTGCTACATCAGAATTCAGTTCTCATAGTTCCCTAACTTTTTATTTTGCGTTGGTAGTTCTTCTTTGACCTTCTGAGAAGTGTGACTGAGAAGGGGAAAATAAGTTATTAGACCTTCCGGCAGTCCAGGCTAATTTGAATACGGCCCAGTCTCAAGTGAAGTACCAAATGTCCAAGGTGCTAGTCCTTCGACCTTACAGAATGCAGACTTCCATTTCGTTGTGAACAATACTCCTAAAAATTTTAAGAAGCCCATCGGTTTTCTTTTTTTTTTGAATAGAAGGCAAGAAGATTGCCTTATATGGCACAATTCAGTTTTCAGCCCAATATGAATTTGGCACATAAATGAACGGGCCCATGTCTACGGGTGCGACACCAGAGAATTGGCAGTTAACTGGAAATTCCACCTGTACAGTGAGCACCGAAAAAATTAGAGAAGATTTAAAGCAAAGATCACAGACTTTGAAATCGAATTCAAAGGAGGATCATCTGGCATAGTTGGGACTTGGGATTTGTTAGATGCTAGCATGCAGCGGGGGCATCGCTCCGTTTCAGAGTGAATAACTAGCAGATGGCGAGCTATATAGAGCTGGATGCACCATCGGATCTTAAAAAATAAAAACCAGTTTCGGTTTATAATCCAACGTGGTGCCAAGCAAGCACACACGGAAGCAAGTGTGGTTGTTAACCAACCAAATCTGCCAAGACAAAGATGATGCATTCTGGGTAACATCAGAACAGGTTGTATAGATGCAAAACAATGGTTGTTAGCCTCTGTTATAGCCTACCGAACTTTCCAGTGTAACGAACTGGAGTGGTTGGTTCGTGATCATCATCTATAAACCGTTGTATGAAGATGTAATTAATTAAGTTGCTCGTTTTTGTCATTTGAAGTTTTGAACTCATCCAATAACATAAAGTTCGTGATGAACATCGTACCAGATACTACTACTATATCTATGACGGCCACACCAAAAAGGCAATTACACAAGAATCCAAGATTAATTAATACAGGAAGAAAAGCCCAAGTAATTAAATCAAGTGACGCGAAAATACCAGCCCGCCATGAGACTAATTATAGAAAACGATCGATGGATCCCCAAATCCCATCTCGCGAGCGAGAGAGCGATCAGCTGACGCTGGCGACACAGTTCGTGCTCTTGCTCTGCACGGTGGACAGGGCGCTGACCTCCAGCGTGATGGAGCAGTTCATCTTGATGTCGAGGTTCCTCTTGTAGATCCCCAGCACGTTCACCCTCCCGCTGATCTCCGTGTAGCTGGTGAGGTTGTAGTCCTGGCCGAAGATGAGGTCGGTGGCGTTGACGTTGGGGGAGATGCGGTCGGCGAGCACGTCGAGCGTGACGTTCATCCGCACCGTGCTGTCGGCGCCGACCTCGCCGTCGGGCGCGTACGCCACGCCGACGGTCTCCCCGGCGTAGTAGAAGTCCGTCTCGCTGCGGTCGAACCGGAACGACGCCACGTTGGGGTTCCGGAGGGAGACGTCGGCGTTGAGCGTGGCGTTCACGGACACCGGGTGCCTCGACGTGCCGAGGTCGCCGTCGAGGCCCTCCAGCGTGACGCGGTTCATGGTCAGCTCCGGGTCCTTCACCTTGAACACCGTGAGCGCCAGCACCAGGATGACGATGCCGACGACGACCGCCGAGGTGACGCAGCAGCCGCCGCACCAGATCACGCAGCGCCGCCTGCGGAGGTACTGCGCGGAGCGCGGGCGCTTGTTGGCGGCGGTGTCCCCCGAC
>CM020178.1:26876444-26886896 GCA_009805545.1 Oryza longistaminata | reverse complement strand
CGCGGGCGGCCTCCTCGTCGTCGTTGGCCGCCGGGTGGACGGACGGCGACGGGAGCGCGAGCGGCCTCGCCGGCTCGTTCTTCTCGGCCTCGCCGTACGGCCCGACGGTCGCCATGGCGCGGAAGCAAAGCTTAGCTTAGCTGATCTCAGGTAGTCAGGTGGGCGATGCTGGTTGATTCGTTTGGCGCCGCGTGTGGCGGTGGTCTTATACGGTGGATTTTTACGCCTGGTCTTTGTGGGCGGGCTAAGCTACGGTGCGTGTGGCGCGCGCGGTCGTGACGGAGCGGAGCGAGCAAACACGGGCGAATGCTTGACCTCGCCATCCGTGGGTTGCCGCTTAATATATTGGGGGGTTTTGGCTGATACAAATTGACTCTCGGACTTCCAGGTCATCACTCTTGCAGTCTCGTTCGAACCTTTTTGCAAACACGATTTGTAGAAAACCAGTGGAGTTAGCGATACATACACGTCAGGTAGGGCACTAGCATATGGCTAAAAAAATACTTTTGTATTTATCTCCGTGCGAGTGAGGTTATATAAGTTTGCAATCTATGGTTATTACTTTTTTTGTTCAAGTGTTTGGTGCTGCTTTTTTTTTAAGATAATGATTTAGCTCTGCTTGGCGTAACGGAAATCAGAATTACCATTTGGTGTCTGGGTGGTAAATCTCCATGGAGCGATACGTGCTAGAAGGATGTTTTCAGTTGGGATTGCTATGAAGTTGCGTTCTGCACGACGAAACTTGTGAACTGACAAGGTGAAGGGGACATGGGTGTAGCCCGCAGGGTAAACTGCGAGGCTGTTTGGTCGCAGAAAGGATGCGCTTTTCGTCAACAAACCCCAATTAGGAGGCTTATTTGTTTGACCTTAAGCACTTGACTTGGTACACTCTTATTGGCTATTTTGCTCTTCATGCTCCGATAATACATACGCAATATTTATCTGGTGTAATCTCCCAATCTCGTAGGCTTTCTCACAGAAGCCGGATCATTTTACAGAGTCTAACTCCCAAATCTCAGTACGCGATATTCCGATAATATACGCATTTTCTTTCTCTAGCGTAATCTCCTCAATCTCAACTCGGGACAAGCCTTAACACTGCTGACTGCTGTACGCCGTTTTTCCCCCCTACGGGCACATGGATGCTTTTTACTGAGCAGTGCAAGGTTACATGATTAATCTGGCTCCATATTTCCACAACTTAATTGTTGTGCCAGTGGGTCTGTAGGATGAGATTTATGTCGTGTAATCTTCAAACACGACGGGAAGGTAATATTAATCAGCCAATTTTCCGACTTAATTCTTTATAGATAGCAAAGATCATAAAATAATACTTTTAAATCCCTTTACCCAACTTGTAGGGCATCAGGTAATCTTCAAACACGACGGGGAGGTAATATTAATCAGTCAATTTTCCGACTTAATTCTTTATAGATAGCAAAGGTCATAAAATAATACTTTTAAATTCTTTTACCCAACTTGTAGGGCATCCGGAGATCATATAAATTATGTTTTACATCGTGGTGATACAATCATACAAACATAAATAAATGGATATATGCAAATAATCGCGTCAACTAGAATCAACTTATCCCCTTTTCCTCATATCAACTAGCAGGGCATCAGATATTGAAACTGAATTCTCCGATGAACTTGCTTAAAGTTTTGACGCCATAACATAAGTCTGCTCATCATGTTTGTCAGGAAGCCAGGGTGATAGTGCATCTACCAGCCTTTTGATGTCATCCAAGGAATGGGAAGCGCTTAGAGTTATTCGCAACCTGGCAAGAGATTGATGGAAACCAAAACATTTAAGCTTGGTTGATACAAGTCCTAGCTCGTTTACAATATTGATCAAAAGAGGACTGTCTCATACAGTACAACAAAACCTAGCAGGGATACCATCTACAGAGAGCACAGTGCCGTAGTACAAGAAACCATATTAAGTTATTAACTAAAGCAATGTATACCCTGAGCTCTACTTCAATTACTCAGTTTATGATCCCTAATCAACACCGGTTGTGATTTTTTATTTTTGTATAAATGGACACAGGGATGGAAAATGACAGGAAAAGAAATACAACAACCTGCACGAGTTTTGTGGTACTGTGGGTGGTCGAATTGGTGTAACATGAAATCCAGATCTTAGCATATGCCTGCAGATTTATACGAAAAGATTAGAAACTTTAAGCAAATAAGACTAGCAATATACAAAAATGGAAGAAATGAGAACCTGCCAGCCCTAAGTGCTGCTTCTTCGCTTCCAACTACTATGGAAATTATGGGACTAGTTAAGTCGAGTTTGGTCAAAGAAGCAAAATACTGCACATGCCTCCAGATCACTGATCTCCGCCATCTCTCCTTCTTTGAGACATGGAGAGCAGCTGAAATAATTAGAAAATATTTCAGTTACTTAACCATACCATACTCTACAATGAACTTTATCTTCATGATATGCACAAGTGTTTTATTGAAATCTTCATTCTTACTAAGCGACTAATGTGAAATTAATATGGTAGCAATGCTATGCCTTTTGCCCACAAATGAAATGTTGGCGCTATAATTTAATATTCGAAGTGAGTATTACCATGCACAGAGGCAACTACTGGAACTGGCAAAGCAGTTGAAAATATGAATGAGCGGCCACGCGATTGAATTAGCCTCTTCCATCGGTTGCTGCACAACATATTTCAAATAATTGCTCATTAAGTCAGAAACTATCACAGGAGATTCTGCACCCAAAGTACAAAGAAGCAATGTGATGTTGAGCGTTCACAATCTATGTGGACAATACATTTTGACTGTGTATAAGGTTAAATATTTGCATGACAAGTTATAACCCAGTTACCCAGATGACGTCAGCAAATAGCATGGTTGCAAAGCTCCCATAAATCAGAATGGCAACAGATACAGGTGTATCAAAGTGTTTGGAATTAAAAGATACACTCTGATCCAACGATCAAAGCGTATGCTCCCACACTCCTATTGGCTTTGATAATTTGATGGGCACATTGCTCAGTTCATATATTTGCAGTAATATCTGTCCAACTGTCTCAGATATTCTGTGCATATGCACTCCATTTGTAAGAACTAAGAACACATGCTTCACTCCCGATATATACAATTATGGCAGCTCTTTCCTTGGTGTATAGTATGGATATGACATGATAATAGATTACCTGCAAACTATAAAACCACCCTGGCAGCCAGCAGCCTTACTTAGGGTACCAACGCTTATGTCAATGTCATTTTCGCATCCAAACAGCTCGGGTGCACCACCACCATTCTCGCCACAAACAAGTGTTCCATGTGCCTTCAAAACAAAAATTGCAACATAACTTGATCACTATCAAGGCCTATAAAAATCTACTTGAGAGGAGATAAAATACTAACATCGTCGATGACCAACAAAAACCCATACTTTCTGCGTAATTTGACAAGTTCTGGTAATGGAGCAAAATCACCATCCATGCTGAACAGGCTGCATTTTTTATCAACAAAAAGTAGCTTCAGAGTTCAGAATTTGATACTCTGATACTATGCATATGCAGACAAGTCAGTTTACTTGGAAACGTTACTTGCCTATCTGTGACAACAACTTTCTTTTCAATTGAGCAACTGGACCTGCACATGTATTCATTGATATGGTTAATAGATAAATCAGTTGGTTGCTAATTTATGTATGTTATGGCAGGAAAGTGAAAAGCATACAGTAGGAAATCAAGATGATGCATGTCACAGTGCTTGTAGACAAATGCTACTACTTCTTGCTGTCGCTCAACAAGGCGAATTCCATCAATGATAGAAGCATGGTTGAGAGCATCCGAGAAAACTGCAATTCTCTCACCCTCTGCAGGTTTTCTCCCAACAGACAAAAGAGAGCTCACACTTCCCAGAGCAGTCATCACAGCCATGTTGGCAGAAAATCCTGTTGGGCAAAGAAGGCAATCCTGTAGAAGAACTCTGTAGTAAGGATGCATAGCTTAAAAAATGATGGTCACTTCATATAATTTCCGCAAACACAGGTGTTCACGTAAAATAAAATATGATACTGGACCTCCTTTTTCTTCAACTCTGCCAAAGATTCCTCCACCAATTTGTGATAAGTAGTATAGCCACATATCAAGGCAGAGCCCCTAGGTCCCATGCCGTACTCTTGAGCTGCCTAGCAAAGAGACATGATGTTAGTAAAATCAAACAGAAATTATTTTCTTAAATATAGAAAATCAAACAGTAATGCAGTATGCAAGAAACTCGATAGACCAAACGATGGCTAGAGGTACAGAATTAGCACACCTTCACTGCAGCCTTGCGGATTGCCGGATGGGAGCTGAGGCCCATGTAATCATTTCCGGAGAATAGAATGAGTTTCTCATCCACCTCCTCTTCTTGGCCAGTCGCTTCACCACCTAATCAAACCAAACTTTGCCATGAGCAAAGTCACTGAAAACCCAAATTCACAACGAAACAAACCAATATTTTTCTTGGAAATACGCAAAAGACTTGAGTATCTCTGTATTAAAGATGAACAAACTATATTTCGATCGAACAGGTAGATTCTTAAGCAATTTGCTTTTTGGAGTTCTTAAGCCCACGAATAATACTAAGTTAAACGGAATTTAGTAGTAGAAAGGAGTGAAAAGGGAGCTGAATTTTGACATGCATCCCTGCAGCTGCAGGGAAGTAGTAGAAGAAAAAACAGTTGTCAAGTACCTTCGGCGAGCCATTGGTGGAGGGTTGCGCGGTCGAGCTGGATCTCGACGGCGGCGCGGTCCCATGGGCCAGGGCCGGCGAAGGTTTCAGCCGGCGCTGGAGGTGGCGCGAGGGCGATGGGACGCGTGGCTCGCAGGAGGTTCCTCGACGCCAGCCTCGCAAGCGCGGCGTCCACGAGCGCGTCCCACTGTGCCATTCCGTCGAACAGGAGGCGGGCGCTGCTTGCGAGGGCGGGACGGAGAAGCCGAGGCGAGGCCGCGACGCAAATGGTGCGGCCACGCACGCCGAAGTGGACGCACACGGAGCAAATATAGCCCTTACCCAGCACACTTCCCGCCTTCGTCACTGGGAGACGGAAATGATTCCCGCCTTCGTGTCTGGAAGACGTAAATAATTTGATCACCTGAAAAGAAATGGGAATTGATGAAGCCGAAAGAATCACAAGGCAAGTGAGGCAGGCAGTGAGTGACCACACCGCAACAGACAGAGTCAGAGATCTCTGTTCCAACTTCCAACCTGCTAGTGAGGACGAGGAAAGTGAGAGCTCCTGTGCTATTCTCAATGGAGTCCAAGCCCAGCCGCTGCGTCGTGCTATACGCCGCCATGGGCGCGGGTCACCTGCTCCCCATGGTCGAGCTCGCCAAGCTCTTCCTCACCCGCGGCCTCGACGTCACCATCGCCGTCCCGGCCACCCCCGGATCGGGCACCACGGGATCCCCCACCATCGCCGGCATCGCCGCCTCCAACCCCTCCATCACCTTCCACCACCTCCCGCCGCCGCCGTCGTGCGCCGACCCCGATCCGAACCCCCTCTTGCTCATGCTCGACGTGCTCCGCCGGTCGGTGCCCTCCCTCGCGTCGCTCCTCCGATCGATCCCCTCCGTCGCGGCGCTTGTCCTCGACATATTCTGCGCCGAGGCAGTCGACGCCGCGGCGGCGCCGGTGGCAGGGTCGTTAAAGGGGATGAGGTAGCGTTCCTCACGCCCGCGAGCAGTGTTGGCGCCGCCTTCATCTCCACCCCTCCCCCAGCCGGCGATGGGAATGGACGAGAGAGAAAGGGGGAGAGAGAGAGGAGGTTGGAGGTGGAGAGAGACCTAACATGTGGGTCCCACTCACCATGTTGGCCAAAACTGTGTCCTATACTGCTTGGGAAGTTTAGTACACCGGTTTTGCTTACTGAGGGACTCGCTGTATTATTGCGGGTTGAGGATGAAATTCAAACTCTGCCACTTGAGGAACTGAAAATGAACTTATTTCCACTATTAGTAACCCCAGCAAACTCGGCGGCCCGTCTAATCCCAGACGAGCCCACGTACAAGACAAGCGCGTGGGTCGTGCAGGCAGGCGTCGTGGAGCACATGATTTACACATATCGTGGTCCATTCTCGGCAGACGTCAGATTTCTGAATGTTTTCGCTGCCGTTGCCTCTCACTGCCTTACACATACATCAGTGCGAACTGGTGCTCTCACCAAAAAATAAAAAAGGGAAATTGGTCCAGTTGAGACTCGAGACGCATTACAACTTACAAGAGCCATCAGCACTATGGCTCAGATGGCTTTGGAACGAATGGGTGGCGCCAGAAAAACCTTGGGTGGGGACCGCACAGCCGTGCAACTAGTTAGATAGAGACATCTTCGCGGCCGCAACAACAATAACGGTGGGCAATGGCAAAACTGCACGTTTTTGGAGCTCAAAATGGCTAGAAGATCAAACTCCGCAACAGATTGCCCCGGATATTTTCATGGCCTCTAGAAGGAAGAACAAAACAGAACAGTGAACGATGCCATAACAGAAAACAACTGGATCCGAGACATTGAAATATCTCGTATCACGGAGGCGAGCCACCTCCAACAGTATGTCCGCCTCTGGACAATGATCAGAGACATGAGGCTGCTAAACGAAAATCAAGACAACATTTGATGGAACCTCACAGCAAACGGGCAATACTCTACAAAATCGGCCTATAGACTCCAGTTCCTTGGGGCTGCGTGATCCGTCTTCAACCAATCAATGTGGAAGGCCTGGGCACCGATCAAAGTGCAAATTCTTCTCATGGTTGGTCACTCAAAACAGGGTATGGACGGCAGACAGACAGGAGAAAAGAGGATGGCAAAACCAAAAGATCTGCCCACTCTGCTGCACGGTGGATGAATCGGCCCTACACCTCTTGGCCAAATGTAGACTATCAAAGAGAATATGGGCAGAAATCCAGAGATGGACAGGCAATGACCTTCAGATGAGCAATTGGGAAACTTGTCACTCGGTTGGGCAGTGGTGGACTCTCGTAACAGAATCCCCAAACACCCCCCGCAAGCCTCTCAGGACTATGATTATTCTAGTCTCGTGGGAAATCTGGTGTGAACGCAATGCAAGAATTTTCCGAAACTCTGCGTCACCACCGTCCTCAATCCTATCAAAGATCAAGGAGGAAGGAAGGGCATGGGTCAAAGCGGGGGCAACAACCCTACAGGGAGCTTAGAATTTTGGGAGATATCACTTAACTTCTTAACCCCTTTTTTTTCGGGCTAGTCGTTTTTCTTCAGCTAACCCTGTATATACCCCTGTATAATTTTCTCCTGCTCTATTAATATATAGAAGGCAAAAAGCTTTTGCCTTTCTTAAAAAAAAAAACAACTTACAAGAGCCCAATACATCTCTAGTCTATACCGACAGAAATGAAACTTAATTACCATAGTCCCTAGCTCCAGTGTGATGATTTGTCAGTTGGTGGCCTCCGTTGACAGAAGTGTTGCAGAACGACTACGTCAACAGATCGCTCAAATCCTCTCAGTTCCATCTCACAACAATTGAGGCAATAAGAAGATATAGAAGCATATATTCCGTCCCAAACAATCTATCTATTAACTTATTAAATGAATAGAAAAGGAGCCTCCACGTTTACTCTCACGGCCTAGAAATTCTCATATTAATCGGAGAAAAAGAAAAACATAGTCCATATAAAAATATAATTTAGAAATAGTTGAAATTCGAAATAAAAAAAGAAATAGGAAGAGGAGACTAGAGTCCATATAGAAATACAATTTATAAATAACTGAAATTCGGAATTAAAAATAAAAAATATTAGAAGAAGAGTATAGAGTTTATATAGAAATACAATTAATAAATAATAGAAATTCGGAATTAAAAATAAGGAATATATGCTTCTATATTATGGTTCGAAAATTTCACAGAACTACACCATTAACCATTTTTACATACTCCTATATCAAAATAGAAATCATGGGTGCAGCATCTATATGATAGATAATACTCATAAATTTGAGATATGATTGTAGATCTTAAAAGTGTGGTAAATCAGTCAAAATGATTAGTAATGTGGTTTTGCAAAACTTTATAACCATAATACCTAGAATTATGTGCAACGTGCCAAACTTTACGCAATTTTGCAAAACTTGGACCATCATAGGTAGGGTTTTATAAATTTTATTTTTTTAAGTTGTTTGACACATAGACCATCCCTAATATTTCCCTTCTACTTTTTATTTTTTTACTTATATACTAAATTAAACCAATAACCAATTACATCATAATACTGAAAATTATAGTGCAAATATATGAAACTTATAGTGTAAGTTTTGACTCTTTCTCCTCAAACAACATAGAAACATCCAGTCCACATAAATACTATATAAATATAGCTTACCCATGTAAATGGACTACTACCTCTGTCCCATATTAGTTGTCACTTTGACTTTTTTCTTGCAACGTTTGACCATTCGTCTTATTTAAAAAATTAATGGAAATATAGAAAATGATAAGTCATACTTAAAATACTTTTGATAATAAAGCAAATCACAAACAAAATAAATACTAATTTCATAATTTTTTTTAAATAAGACGAATGTCAAAAGTTACAAACAAAAACTCAAAGCGACAAATATTTTGGGACGGTAGTAATTAATAAGTAAAATGTATATAAAATACAATATTCATATTACACATTAGTAGTTTCGTAAAGTTAGGACAAAATTTGAAATTATGGTGTCATTTTAATATATTTGAAAAATACATTGAGAAAACATTTATACTATTATATGAGAGAAGATATAATGATACTAGCCGCGTAATCTGCGTGGACTACCATGCTAGTTAGGATGGGGGGACCATATAGTGACAAGGGTGCCTATCAATCTATCATTATACGCTTGAATCGTTGATAACAAAGAGAGTTTAACTCATACATCTTGTATTCATTCTATGGTGGCAGCGGGTAAAGTTTAGGATGGGGCCAGTTCAATGGGGCATGACCACCCCAACGTTGTTTCGACCGTCACCGTGTGCCTTCCACCTGACCATCTGACAATTTATGATGAGGTTCGCGTGTCCAAATGACGTTTCATGTTCTTCGCTGGGGCACAACACACGTCGACCTGGCTCGGAATCTCTGAGCTTGCGCGAACGTCAACCTACGACGCTGCGAATGGCCTTACATGGCAGTGTCACACTTTGGTTATAAAAAAAGATAATATTCTGCAAAAAGCTTATTGTACGTATCACATATTCTACCTCGGGCAATTCACCGGAAAAGTGAACATGAATAATGAAAAAAATCATCCTGAATGATAATTAACGAGAAGTTTTCACTTGTTAATTTTCACCAGCAGAAAAGGTATTACTAAGAGCAAGTTTAATAGTATAACCAACTACTATCTCCAAATAATATATAACCAATCTAATAGACAATTCATACAATAGTTAACTACAAATATATACTACAACATTAATAATTGATCCCGCATGTCATACACACATAGCGTTTTGGAGTCCGTGCTGCAGTTGGCTATAAATCCGCTTCTCTTCTCTCCTCCGCGTATGCTTATAGCTAGCTGACTTATAGTTTGTTATTGTACATGTTCTAACATCATCTCAAGCGAGTACATTAAGATGATGTAAGAAGCGGGTTATAAATGTTGTCACATCATACTTGTGCTTATATGGAGGAAATATGAGAGGACAGAGGGGAAAAACATGCTACAGTTTTATAGCTACTGTAGCATGAGCTCCAATAAAACATGTAAGAGAGAAATACGAGTCATATATTAATGATTAGTATGTAGTATATATAGTTAACTATTGTAGAGTATTAAGTTAATTAGTTATAGATGATACGTTAATTTTTAGAGCTATAGTAGTTAGAGAGGTACTTCCTTTGTCCTATAATATAAGATATTTTAGGTGAATCCGACACACTCTAATACAATAAATCTGGACAACTTAACTTTATCCAAATACATTGTATTAGGTTGTCCAGTAGGATGTATCACATTGATCTAAAATCTCTTATATTATGAGATGGACGGAGTAGCTAACTACTCTCTCGTGATGATCTACCTCTCTCTCGTCAGTCGCCTCTCGGAAAAAACCGCCGTTTTTCTGTGTGCAATACTAGAGCTCATGACCAGCGCGCACCGCCTTGTCAGCCTGTGTTTCCCGGTTTTGGACTTTGGCCTGGTCGTTCCGTCATGCATGACATCATCACTCATCGATATACGTGAAATCGTGAACGCTCAACAGCCGTGCGCACAAACGCCCAGCTATACGGCGAAAACAGCGTGACCATTGTGGTCTCCATCGTTTGGCTTATTTCTTAAGGGCACCCACAATGGTTATCTATAAGCTCTCTACAAGAGATCCATGTTAGCATATTTTCCTACATGGAAGATATTAAATGAAGAGAGAGAGCAAAGCTATCTACTAACTTAGAGATAGTCTATAG